>VZRN01006441.1:232866-401380 GCA_013397935.1 Dasyornis broadbenti | reverse complement strand
AAAAAAAAAAAAAAATTCAGCATCACAGAAAAAATTAAATTGGGCTGAGTGCTTTCTCTGTGGGATCACGAGAAATTGCAGGAGCAGAATTCATGGAATCGTAGAATGGTTTGGGTTGGAAAGGACCTTTAAAGCTCATCCATGGGCAGACACCTTCCACCAACCCAGGGTGCTCCAAGCCCCGTCCAGCCTGGCCTTGGACGCTTCCAGGGATCCAGGGGCATCTACAGCTTCTCTGGGCACCCTGTGCCAGGGCCTCCCCACCCTCACTGGGAGGATTCTTTTCCTAATATCTCATCTAAATCTACTCAGGAAAACGTAGTAAAGCCAGAGGGGATGACGTCATCAGTAGGTTTTACTATTTTGTTTTCTTAATGATGCCACAAAGCACATGGGGAAGTAGTAGATGACAGGAAAAGTGCAGGAAATCAGTAAATTCAAAGTGGATGGCCTAAGTCATGTCCAGACAAATGGGTCATGTTTTTAAAGCCTTTACAGTGAAAGCAGTGTAATTATCTTTCAGCATTATAGTGCTGATTGGTAAAGGGGAATCCCAAAGGTGCACAAACAGCCCTGTATTCCATGGGGGTTTATCAGGGAGCCAAGGGCACCTTGGCCCACGCCGGGAATCAAAGGAACATTCCATGTGTTGCATGACACGATAATTCAGCTGCCAGCCCTGGGATCAGCTCTCCCTTGGCTGGAACAGACACGGATGTTGGAAAATATGGAAATATCTGCTCACAGGGACGAGGAGAAAATTCCTCGCTGGTGAGGAGGCAGCTGGTGAGGACTCACTGTGAGAGCCACGGAGCTGATGCTTCACCTGGAGGCCCAGCAGGGACAGGGCCCTTGGACAAGGTGCTGGTAATGCGAGTGCAGAGTCAGGAGGCAGCAGTGGAGAGAGCAGGGTGTGATTAACAATCCTTCATTAATTGCAGGCTCAACAAACACAGCGTGGTGCAGCACAGGCAGTGAGGAATCAGCCCAGCCCCTGTCCCACCGCGGCTTCCCGGGGATTCCAGCGTCTGCTACGGGCCCGTTATCCCTGGCAGGGCTGTGCAACCTCACACTTGTGCTCTCCCAAGGCGTTTTCCCTAAAAGAACCCTTCTTTTAAAAGTAGAATGAACACTCTAACAATAGAAGCAATTTTTTTTCATTATTGGAACCATCAGAAGATTTTTGCAATTCTCTCTTTAGTGCCTGAAACGATCAAAATCTTCTACAAATGGCGTTTCTTTCTGACACAGAATTTGTGTCAGAGCAGGAAGTTTTGATGGAGAAGTCTGGAGACCAATTAATTCAAAATTCAGCCTCGCTGTGAAGTTTCCTTCCAGCAGCTCTTGTTTAGGAGCACGGTTTTTCAGGTACTTAAATTTAAGTCAAACAAGCCAACAGGATTTCATATGGATGGAGCAGGTGCTTAACAACAGTTTTGCCAACACCTGCAGCTAAATCACAAATTAATCTTTGCAAAGATTGTTTATTAAAAAAAATGAAGATGTTCTCTCACTTGTACCTCCTGCTTGGTTCTGAAAGATACATTTAGATTACATTTTTAACCTTTTCATTGCAGTGATGAAGTCTTAATGTTGATTTTTTTTTCTTAGTTATTTTTTTTATTATTATTATTTCCTGTGGGCTAAAACTCTCGGAACCACCAACTTACTGGACCTGAAATTTAAAGAAAGAGGGGAAAGCACCAAAGAGTGGGGAATGGCATTGAAAATAGTGGCTACTTGGCTTAAATTGTGCATTGCTGCTGTGAAACCTAAAAGCAAATATTGTGTGCAAGGAAAACGCTGCTCACAGCCTGGGCAGGTGCTTTACACCTGTGCACCGGGCAAGTTCTGGCTTTTCCCTTTATTTAGCAGCAGTACTTTTAGCTGAAATATTGTCACCCAAAGCTGCCTTCTGTGGGAAGATCTCGAACACCTGGACAGTGAGCTGTGGGACCTCAAGAAGTGGGATTCCGTCTGTCAGAACTGATATTTCTTCACCCACTTGGCTGTGCAGAGCAAACCTTTACACAGGAGCTTGTGAACCTCAGAGACACAGATTCCCCCTTTAGGGGAAACGTTGCCTGTGGGGGCTGCTAAAATAATCATGTTAGAAATGTATGCCCAATCTTTTCTCTGAATTACCATCACTTGATGGCTTCAGGTTTAAATATTAAATGTTGTGAAGTGATGCCAGCTGTCTGAATCTACCACAGGACATTATTGCTAACAGAGCAAATTGGAAGTGACTCATCACTTGCTTTACTTAGGGATGTGTTTGTTCACGTATATATTAAATGTTTGTAGATATTTTAAATGTTTAAGTGGATTTTCTGCCTTCATTGCAGCAAAGGAGTTAAAAACAGGCTCAGTGCTCATTTTATGAGTTGCTTCTTGGGCTTTGCTGCTGCTCCATGGGTTTGGAACCAGCCCCTCACTCAGTCACGCGCTTTGCTGGGTCCAGGTTCCTCTGGAGGCTGAACCCTCCGTGAGCAACACACAGATGGCAACTTGTGCCAGCGTTCCTGGGTTTATTACTCCCATCTCAGATGGCTATTTAATTTGTTATCACTTTTGGCAGGGAAACTGGCTGTTAATGTAATCAAACGCCTGCTTTCTGTCAGGCCCCAGGCATTTATTTTCATTACTGGGGTTGCCTAAAAAAAAAAAAAAAAAGCCCGGGGGGGGGGGGTTGGAGAGAACCTCTCTGGAGATCTGTGTGTCCATCTGGTGTGTCGGTCTGGAATAGAGAGAGAGAGGGCCTGGTGTATCTTCAGGAGGTGTGAGAGCAGGATGCTTAATACCAGTCAGTGGCAATGGGGCCTGTCTGAGGGTCACAGGATTTAACTCAACTGGAAAGATCTTAAGGGAATAAAATGGACGTTTTCACCCTCAGTTCCCCTGGCTGTAATTTTTTAGCTGTAATTTTTCAAATTCCATTGACGGTGTGCTTCTCGAGGATTCTCTCCCCTACAGATTGTCCACCGCTAACTCCTGGCTTCCCTCGTGCTTCCCAGCACACGGCTGCAGAGGTTCTCATCCCTCCTGCTTTTTTTCCGGGCTGCAGCTGCATGGATTTGGAAAGCAAAAGCAGCTGGGGGTATTGCAGGGCACCTGCAGCTCAAGACAAAGGAGATAAAGAAGACAGGAAATCAAAGGGAACAGAATAAAATGAGGAGGAGGAAAAACTAATCACATGGGGAAATGAGGGGGAAAGAAAAAAGAAGGCTGGAAGTGTCTGAGCGATGCGGAAGCCTTTTTGCAACATTTTTTCCCATAAGACACTGAGCAAGTTAGTGCTGATCAGCAAACGAAAAACAGGACAAAGGAGATGAAAACTGTTAAAATATCTGTTATTTCTTAGCTGAAAAGGTAGTTGTGTCATTATGCTAAATACACCAATTAAAAATGTTAAAGAAATCTTAAATAACAGGGATAGAAACAAGGCAGACATCTACTGATGCCTGCCCAGGGCTGCAAAAATCTACAGCCATGCAGGTACAACAAGGCAACAGCCCAAAACAGGAGTCAAACCACAGGCAGGGCATGGGGAGGAAGGTGGAGGTAAACGCCAAGTCAGTGGAGGCCAGAAGAAAACATTTTCAATTTATTTCTTCAGGGAAGAGTGTCTGTCAGGTGCCAAGGATCTGCTGCGCCTCCCTCATTCCCTGCAGAACAGCTGGAGCCTCTGAATCCTGTCCAGGTATAAGGATCACACCTGGATCTGCATAGAAATCTCTGCACTGAAGATTTGTTGTCTTTTTTTTTTTTTTTCCTTTCATTCAAACACACTGGAGGCTCCGGAGAGGTGACTTGTCACTTAGAAAAGTGGTTTAAAGCAGGGGTGGACAAGGTGACAAATGCCAGCTTGTCCAGGAATGGGAACAGCAGAAGGATCTTCTCATCTGTTCCTGCACTCGCGTTCCTGGAAGAGAAGGAAATTCCCTGGGTGAGTCCAGTCTGTTGGCTCTGAGGGCTGGGTGTTCTACCTGGGGGAAAACTGCCTCTTGTTTGTGTCAGGACAAATGGCACAGCCCTAGACTCGGAAAACAGCGAGCTGGGAGGAGTTTTGGCTCCATGAAGCTCTTGAGAGCTTTGTTACCTCTTTCAGCAAAGACCAGGCTTCACTGTTGGATTGAAATGCTCAGGTGGGATCCATTCCCTCCTTGGGTGCTTGCCTGGGAGGAGAGGCAGCTTCTTCGGGGGTGGCCCCTCACTCCTGAGCAGGAGGTTGGGTTGCACAGGGCTGTGCTTGATCACCCACACGAGCCTGATGCCTTGCCCAGGCTGTGGGGATTCTGTGCTGACACACACAGGACGGATTTCTGCAAGGTGACATTTGAAACACGTAAACACTGTGGCGTGGGTTTCGCTGTAATTAAGAGTATGTGGATGGAAATCTCCGTGATTTCCTCGGTGGGAAGGAAGAGCTGGGTGTCAAGCACGGAGCTGCTGGTCTGGGCGTGCCACAGCTCAGGGAGCTGGAACCAGACCTTAGCTAAAAAAAAAAAAAATATCAGCCTCTGAAAAATGAGAAGGGGAAAAGTCTTCCTTCCATGACTGATCCCACTTCACTATCGCAGAAATACACAGCGAGAGATGGAGCAGGGACGAAACACTTCTCTGCTACCTCAAAAACCTTCCTGCAAGACTTGTGCCAGCTTTGCATTTCCTCACTCCCTGAAAGATTAGAGCTGAGCTGGGCAAGCCAAGCGCCGTGTTGGCACAGGGCTCAGGCCGCTCTGGGCCACAGTTCACTGCATTATTGCTGTTTGTTGACATGTTCTCTGTAATTTAAGAAACCGTCTGCTTGCTCTGGCAGTAAAGTCAGATGGGTGTCTGGGATTTTCTGTCCTGCACTTGATTATTTCTTCTGTCGCCACAGTAAGAGCCCAATCTGTCACTGGATTATGGACATTGACTTAGCAGAGAGATTTTAAGGCTGAAACGACCGTGTGAGAGCTGGCTGCTGAAATCCTGAGGCCCTTGGGTCTGTGAGAGTGAAATATTGGGGGGATGGATTGAATAATAATAATAATATTCTGCACAACACAGCCAATGTATGAGAAGCCAAACAGCAAGGGCAAGCAGACAATTCCTTTCTATTTCCATCATGCACATGTTTTATTTTTAATTCAGTATACAGGTAACAGGGATTTTTACGACAATTCACCAAGGATTTCCTCTTGGTTGTTTTTCTTATTCATTTTTTGCAACAGAATTCCCCTGGTTACATTTTGAGGTCTACTATTGACAAAAGCTGATGGAAAAAGAAAATACCAGGATCCAGAGCAAATGTTTGAGGCTGAACCAAGACACTGGGGGAAAAATCTCTGGCCAGTCAGGACAAAGGTCTTCCACAGCCCCCAAAGTGCTCTGTGTCACTCTTTGCTGCTCTCACCTGGGAGTTGCACTGGGTTGGAGCCTGAGTGGGAAGGTCAGGAAGTGTTTTTTATGCCTTCTCCAAATCCATTGTATTTACAACAGCACGGCCAGGAAAAGCTGCTGATGGATCTCTTATCATTTATCTCCCACCGTTTAAAAATAAGCAAGATGACATAAACACACCAATATCTACAGCAACTCCGGCTGTGTTTCCCATTTCCCAGGATGGATTCCCAGTGAGTCTTCTCTCATTCCCTGCGAGCTCAGGTGAGTCCATCAGCTCCCTCCAAATCTGACCCACACCGCCACAATCCTTTGGAGGAGGAAATGCGGCCAAAAGTGCAGGTGTTTGTGGGATGGCTCCAGGGCTTCTCCAAGCACACTCGTGTTTAGGTGGGAGGAGGCAGGGGGCTCTGAGTGACTCCTGTTCTGACCCAGCATGTGACAGCTGAGCTCTGGTTGCTCCTGCTCTACCTCCCAGTCATTCCACGGATGTTTTGGGGGGTTTGGAGGTTGTTGGCAGGAGCACAGAAGATGGAAAGGGCAGGAGCTGGGCAGCAGATGGTGGCCCCTTCATCACAACACACCCAGGAGCTCAGCAAAGCCAGACTGGGTGGTGATGGAGCAGATGTTTATGGCTATTTCTCGTCTGAAATCAGATTACAGCGCTGCAGCAACTCATCCATCAGGGAGTGTGCTGAAGCAGCCAAGGATATTGAGTGGGATGGCACCAGGACAAGCTGTGGGTGATTCCAGCCCTTCCCAAACCAGCCTGGCTGAGCAGGCACTGCGTCCACACCTTCACCCCTTGCTGCATCTCGTAATTGTTCCAGCCTTTGGTCAAATAATGTGAAATGCAAATCATGGGGAAATGCTTTACTTGACCTTTCAAAATTAACCAAATGGGTTTTCCTTAATAAAAAACAAACCAGTTAAAACCAGTCATGAGGAGCAGATCCAGGACAAAGCCCACAGAGCAGTTGAACTGGATTTAGCTTTGTGGTACCTGCTGCATCCAGGCCATGGATTTGAAATCCTCGGCAGCCATTAAACATGTTAATGACAAAACCTGAACCTTTAAACTGAACCGCAGGATTTTTATATTAAAAACGTATTTAAATTTATTGTCTAAAAAGAGGTTGAAATGTTGGTCTGGAAGGTCAAGATATCAAAAGTCCATCTCTGGTCCTGCCAGCAACCTTTGCTGTACTTTCTCCCAAGTCCTATGAACTATTCGTGATGCAGTTTTGAAAAAGTGGATAAAAGTAAAATGTGGGCTTTTTTTCTACTTAAGGAGTCAAAACATTAAAATAAAAATTGTTATTGAGACCAAATTAAATCTAGGGAAAGTTGTTAAATCACTTAATTAAATACTTCCATCAAGCAATATGACATTGTTTGGATTTTCTGGTTTCCTCGGAAACGCATTTTTGCAGTTCCTGTCTGTCCATGTGCTCCAGCTGCTGTGGGTTGAGCTCTGAAGCTTTCCCAGCAGCTCTGGAGGGGCAGGGCAGGGTCAGG
Organism: Dasyornis broadbenti; assembly: GCA_013397935.1. NCBI lineage: Eukaryota > Metazoa > Chordata > Aves > Passeriformes > Dasyornithidae > Dasyornis > Dasyornis broadbenti. Next base: position 394,474 of record VZRN01006441.1, on the reverse strand, counting down.
ATGCTTCAGTCCCTTCTCTGGGACTGGCAGCAACAGCGTGAGGGTCCTTGCAGGGGCACTGGGCAGGAGAATGGGGAGGAATTTGTGATGGCAAGGAATGTGTGATGGGAAGGTGTGGTGGAGTTGTAGTCAGGAAATCACAGAAATGCTTCTGTTTGCAATTACAGGAGTCAAACACTCATAGTTCATTAATCCCTTGTTTGAAATCCCTTGTTTTACACCTCTGACCATCCATTGAGTGGGTGTTCTAAAAAAATATTTTCTTCTAGAATAGTTGTAAAGCAAAGATCTCGTTTTATTTGGACTGGGATTTTAGAGAGTATCAGGACGAGCAACAAACCTTGCAGCCAGAATCGAGGCAACTTTTATCTCTGCAAACTTCCAAATCTCATAAAATAAAATAATGTAGCAGCATTTCCCTTCATTAAACCATGAGAAATATTTGATATTTGTAAGATTGCTGGGCAGAAACGTGTGTGTTTCAGCAACCAGGTATCACAGCCAGCTCCGCATCCTCCCCCAGCTCCCGCCCTGGTAATACAACACCCAGGTCTAGGAGTTCTCTCTGGCTCCTGCTCAATGGAATGTTTTAATTTGGACACTAATCCAGGTAAATGAGTCCACAGACCTTTTGATTCCTGAAGAAATTCCTGAATTTTACCCTGAGAAATTCTTACCTGAAATTAATTGGATTTTGCCTTTGTAAATGACAAATTTTAAAAGAAAGTTTAAAATTATGTTTTAAGTCACTATGAAAATAAGAAAATTATTTTTTAGGAAGTGATCATTTTTTTCATTTCAATGTTTTCAATATCTCTATCTTGAAAACGAGATGCTTCAAATGGGAGCAAAATGTTTTCAAATTGCGCGAATGAAACTTTTCGGCCGCACAGAGCCGATGACAAGAGAGCTGAATTCCTCTTCCTTGAGGAGTTTCAAAGTGTTGATGGATTGTCCTGATGCACAACATGAAACGCTTCCAAAACCTCACAGCTCTTCAGGGAACAGGAAAAATCTTCCCACTCAGTCCTTGTGGCAACGGAGGGATCTCATATTGAACTTCAAAAACATTGACAGATTTCTTCCTCCAGTCAAAGGAAGGTAGGGAGAGTTTATGTGTCTGAAAGAAAATTGAGATGCTGGCAGACAACATCAATGTCTATGTGTGTGTCTTTCAAAATGCAGTTGTAGTATGAATCATATCCTGAAGAGTTATATAAGACTTGGGCTATGAGTAAAAGCTGGGTTTTTTTCTTCCCCCCGCCCCAGGGAAAATTTGAATCTGGTGAAAAAAAAAATATATGTTATTATTCGAGATTTAATTGTAACAATAACTGAAAAGATGGAAGCCCTCGAATTAGGAGCTTATTTATCTGAGTTCAGTATATTGTACTTATAAATGGATAAATATCAGCGTACAGAGGGGCAGTTTAGAGAACAGCTTTTGTGGCCTGAATTTAGAAACCGCTCCGTTCTGATGATAAATAAGAAAGGTCCCCTTGGTTATGTAAAAAGAAGAGGGAAGCATCTCACTGAATAATCCCGAGGGATTACAGGGTCCCAGTGAAAGTCCAGTATTAGCCAGCAGCCAATGGCTTCACATCTGGGTTCGGGAGCCCAAAGTCAGCTGGGGGGTGGCACTCATTAAAAATAGATCTGCTGAAGAGTTAAGATGATTATTGGTGCTGATTCGCAGGATTAGACACGGGGAGCAGGCTGTCAGGCTATTGCTTCCCGTGAGCACACAGAAACCTCCTCCAGGGTTGGGGCAAACGTGGATTCGTGGCCAGGGAGGGGAGAGGGCAGCGCTTGGGAGCAGCAGAGCAAAGCCACCTTCCCTCTGCTCCTCTGCCACTGTGCTGGTGGTGCTGGGAGCCAGAGCCGAGCTGATAATCAGACCCGCAGAGATTTGTGTGGCTTAAACACTGGAGATGGAAATGATTAACGTGATCTCCCTGCCCGGTGCTGGGAAGTCTTTGCAGCTGGATTTATATCCCGGGTATGGGAATTGCAGGGTGGCAGGGAGCTCGCAGGTTCACGGATGGCAGGGGCAGGAAATCCGGATACACGGGATGGAGTGAGAGTGGTGGGTGCAGTTCCTGGTTTGGAACTGAACAAGTCAGCAGCACTGCCCACTGCAGTCCCCACAGAAATAACAGCACGCAAAAATCTGACTGGGAAACCCTTCTTCTCCCTGTTACTGATTTCTCTTTATTCTTATCTGCAGAGTTGTTCTGTTTTGCAAGAAAACACTTCAGTGCAGCGGAAGAACAGATTTCTGTTCAGGGACAGAAAAAATATGCACCTTTTGTGGCTAAACATGCAGTTTGGATAACCACAGGTATACGTTCCTGACAAGCCATTTCCCTTCATTCGCTGAGACGATGATAGCACAAACAATTTCAAATAATAAGCACATTCAAGAGAACTACAGCACGTGCTGTCTGCCAAGTTTCATCCGTCAGAGAAATGATTACAGGTGATTTGCCCAGATCCTGCTAATTCCAATAGGTGCCACAGGTTTCTCCTGACTCCTGGTTTATGTGTTTACCGATGGTGAATGAACGTTCTGTTGAATCATTTGAGCACTGAGCTTTCAGCTGGCCATTAAGATAACTGCTGAGACATTAGAGCTGGACCTCAGAAATGGAGATCCGTCGGGATTATTTGGTAATTCTTTAATCAAGAAAAGTTCTTTGATCTGCTCCTGCTGAATTGCCACATGAATTTTGTTTTACCTGGGGCTGTGTCATCCATAGCTACAGCTCAGATTAACCTGTCAGCTCAAGTAAATGTACTTTTCTAATTAGGTTCTTAATGTTTCCATCAGTGGCTTGGACAAAATATTTCCAGATCCTTTTCCACCTTGGTTCAGAAACTCTCTCCTGAGAGGGGAGCATTGCTGAAAAAAGCCAAGCCATCTCCAACAACCAATTCTCCCATGCAGACGTGGGTGGATTCAACAGGGATTTCACATCTTGGAGCACAGATAATAAGAGAGAAGCCCATAAACCCAGCTATTGAAGCCTTGACAGGCAGCAGCACTTCCTAAGCCTAATGGCTGCACCCAGGGTGTGCTTTGCAGACAATCTCACCCAGTGCTTCCCCTGTAAATAATAATAAGATACAATGGATCTGTGGGAATTAAGTTCTTAGGAGGCGGTGATGTCATGCCCACAGATTCAGGGCACTATTCACTTGCTTTTGGGAAACATTTTATAGTTACATAATATTCCTCAATCCATGTTCTGGATCAGCTTTGTTCCATCAGGCTTTTCCCATTACTTTAATAACTTCTGTCCCCAGCTTCACAAGTCTTTTTTTTTTTTTGAAATGTGCCACCGTGTTTAAAAAGCAAAAGACAAACAAGAGAAGAAAAAAGAAAAAGAGAAAAGAAAAAAGCCAGGGAATCCAGCAACTTCTAATACGTGGTTGTTGCTCACATGGATATAAATAATAGGGGTTGTTTAACTGAGGGCAGCTTATTTCTTATCTGAGGAAATATTAATGCCCTCCCTGTTATCTAATTCAGCATAATGTAAGGGGATTTAGTGGAGATTAAGAGAGAAAGTGGGAGAAGGATTTATATTCTTTAGGGCCATGCTGGTGCTCCCAGGAGTTCTGGCATCACTTCCATTAGAAGAGGTGATTGCTCTCCGAGGAGTTAAAATAATTGGAAGGAGAGGCAAGCTCTTACAGTGGAATGAAAAGTCCTGAGGAAAAAAAAAAGAAGCAATTGTTCAAGTTTCAGACTCCCTGCCCTGCTGCTGGAGGGAAACATCTTTGTTCTCAGACCTGGAGCCTGAGGAAAGGCCGGCACCCCGGCAGCTCTTAATTTTTAACAGCTCTGTTCCTCCGCTTGGAAGAGAAATAGGCTCTGCAGAGATTCACTCCCTCGGGGTGACCCAGCCTGGCCAGACAGTGACAGAGCACAGTTCTGTAATATAACATTATCAAATCACTAAAATTATATGTACAGCTCCTTGGGGTGAGCCAGGTTCTGGGAAAGGCTGCAACGCAGGTGATATATTCAACATTCCCCCAGCGAATGCATCGAGGTTTATAAATATGTATTGATTTTATATAGGAATAAATTTGTGTCTATACGGAGGAGCTATCTCAGAAGCCTGTTTCTGAATGATTTGGTGTGACCAAGTCCCCAGATTTGCAGTCAGGAATTCAAGGCAGGCTGTGTACCGGGGTGCCTCTTTCAAGTGACAACACAAAATACCTGAATAACATTTGCTCATCAGCCTTGGAGCCCAAAGTATCACCTTGTTTCCGGCAGGTCACATATTTCCACAAGCATTTTGGAGAAGTGAGATGAGTCTTTTCGTTTCAAACTCACTCTTAATAAGTACTTCCTAAGCAGAGAAAGCAAAACACCAGCAAAGCCAACCACTGTTCCATGGCTTGATGGGATTCCAGCTGATGCTAGCAACAGATTCGAGTAAATTTTGTGGGAGCCTGCTCGTGTTAAATGGCCAACAGTGAGAGAAGTTTGCTTTAGCGTCTCAGCTCGTGTGCGAAATGCAAGGTTGACTTTTTGCCCGTGGATGCGACCTTGGTAGATATTCACAGTTAGACCTCGCTGAGGATGAAAATGTGATCCCTCCAGGGCAGTATGAAGGTACCAGGCTATTTATGACATTTGATCTCACAGTTCTGCTGAACGTAATTGCTCATTTTGGTGCTAGATGAGCAAAGGCAGCTTAGAAACTCAATACTTCCCGGCTGTGTAGCGAAACAAACATCACCTTTCCACACAGCCAAGGTATAGCAAGGTCTGAAGGGCGGGAACAATATTGAAATGTGGATTTTAACTAAGAGAACCACTCACACAGTCATCCTTCTCCACCCTGTGAGTGTGGAAATCTGGGTCTGTCCTTCCTGGGACTGCAGCAGACTCCTGGCCGTGGTCTGTCATCGCTGTCACTTGTGACCAGGATCATGGACATTTGCAAGTTGGAGGTAATTCCATCCAGATCATTGGGTTTTACAGCCTGCTCATTTTTACTGCTTGTTATTTCCATGCAAAAAGAGTAATCCTCTGGGAAGGGCAAGGAAAAAAAAAAAAAATCCTGGATATAATAACAGAGCTGTAACTATGCTGTCCAGTCATTTGCATCCACAAATGGAAACTCTTGTGCTCTGTGAAAGTGAAGGTTGTAGCCATTCTCTGGCCAGCTTAATCCAGACAGTGATCCCATAATCCATGTTACATTTACTGGCTTCCCCTCCTAATCGGTTTGGAGTCGGCATGATTTCTTCCAAATGTTAATGAAAACCAGGGAGCACTTACTCAGGGAAGCAAATGGAAATAAAATCCATATTTCCAGCCATTATTGCAGCTGGTGGCTGACTTTGGGTTTATGTCACAGCATTATGTTGAGCTCAGCTTCCAGCCTTTGTTCTTTCCTGAGCTGGAATATTGGAGGAGCTTGAAATGACCAAGAAAATTGGGAAATCAAAGAAACAGCTTGCTGTGGAGTTTTCAAATGGGAACGAACTTGTTCTGTTTGTTTGGGGATTTTTCCAAGAAATATGAAAATTCCATGCCAGATTTCTGAACTTCTGTTCATATGTGCAACCTTCTCATTGAGCTTCTCTCACAAGCAGCTTTGATCCCAGCCATGCCTCCCCACTCGGCTGTTCTTTATTCATCCCCCAGCTCCTGGACATTCCTTCAAGGACCACCGAGTGCATTCCCACCAGAACCCCTTTTCTGGAGCAAGCCCTGCTCTATCTCCAACGGAACAGCTCCTCTGGGTGTGTGTTTGTACATTTTCCCCGCAGCTCAGTGACAGAAAACAAGGGCACTGCTGTTCTCTCTTCAGGCTGTGACGCCTGGAGGTCCTCGGAGGAGAGGCCTGGCAGACCCCGTGAATCCAGGGGGAACGCAGAGCTGTGATAAATGAATATACAGCTCCGATAGATATATAGACCTACAGATACAGATATCAGGGCTCAGCCAGTCCAAGCAGCTCCAAGCAGGCAGTGCTGGGATATGGCACTGAGGACACCCCTGGCAAGAAGTCTCTGCTCATTAACCCCGTGGAAGAGGTACTCCACTTTTTGACTGATTTCCTCTTGGTTTATTTTCCATCTGAAGTGGTGTTCTTGGCTGATTTGTGGTTAGTTTGTAACCTTGTCTGAAATGCCATCTGTGAATTAATCAGAATTCCCTCAAATCTGAAGTGGGACCCCTAAATCAGGCCCCCACGCTGGGAGGCTGCAGCAGCTTTCCTCACCACCACCTCCCCTCAGTCATTCCTCACTCAATTGTGTGTGGAGACGCTGAGTTTAATTGTGTTATTCCTGGCAAAGACGGAGAAAAAAAGCAGAGGAAAACTAGTTCTAACAATCCTATTTGTGAATTATAACTGTACACTCTAATCTAATCATGTTTCTCTTTCCCCAGATGTGGAGAATTTTAAGAGTGCCTCATTACCGACCACTAATTAAATCTACTGTGAAAGAAATGTTGGGTGAAATCCTGCCAGCTTGGAGTCGCTGGCAAAGCTCCCACTGACTTCAGTGGCACTCAACTGTTGCTTTTTGGGGTTGGGTCTAATCAGAAGATGATCATTGTAATTATAAATTATCTACCAACATCTGGGATCTCCAATTAAATCCCAGGCCTCATGGCACTGGGAAAGTAAAGAGGTTTATTTGGGTTTTAGGTCATTTATCACGGGCAAAATCCTGAGAAGTTCCTGCCTATAACCAAATGATTTTTTTTTTTTTTTCCTGGGGGCTCACAGCCTCCTTTGAAGCCAGAGTCTTTCCAGAATGTGTGTTTGGGTCTAGAAGGATTATCAACCCCAAACAAGAAGGACTCAGGGGTTCATGTGGGAGCCAGACATCCCGGGGAAGCCTGGCTGGAGTTCCATGGGAAGGTGTTATCCACACACAGACGTTGTGGGGGCTCCTGCAGAGACGATCCACAATAACACCCACAGCACACAGGAGAAAAGGAGTAAAACATGTGGGGTCTGCCTTGAGGGGGCTGATCTTGAGGGGGCTGAATCTGTGGGAGCTGCTGCAGGCAGGAGATGTGAGAATCCAGTGCGTGCTGGTCCTCAGATCAGTGATATTTACAGCTGGGGCCTGGCTTGATTGTGACTTTCCTAATTCCTTCCTAAAACTCATTTAAATTCCTCACTGGTTTGTTTTTCTCTTCCCTGTGGCACTCCTTGATCTATGTAGTTCAATTAAAAGGCAGCATGAGGGCAGTGTCTACAAGAATTTGTTTATTTCCTCACTTTGCCTCCAACAGAAGTTCTCTAAACGCTCCGCTTCTACAGCAACATATTTTTCACGTCTTTTTATTCCCCTCTTCCCCACGCTGCTAAAACCTTGCTTTAAAACTGCAGTGTGGGTTAACAAGTGTGTGCCCCTGTCGGTTTAAGCTGAATTTTCCGTTTGTGACAGCTCAGCTGATGTGTCAGGCCAACAGGGCAGACAGAAGGAGGCTCAGATTTGGGTTCCTGATTTCCCTCTTTGCTCACAGTAGCTCTGCAATGCAAGGAGGCTTTTCTGGCTGTGTTTTACCTTTTTCTTTCTGCAGCACTTTTGTGCTAGATACCTTCCTGTTTAATCTATCAGGTTAATTGTGGAGGAAAAAGGACATAATTAGGTGTCTGCCATGGCACCACGGTGCGTTTGCTTTCTCGGGGATGCTGGAAGTCGGACACCTCCCGCCAGCAGGTTTCTCTGAGGATTAGCAAACAGATATTTTCTTTTGTACAAGCTCTTTCTGAGGAGCTTTTCCCGTGTTTAGTGCACACCATGATTTTTTGGTGAGAATGCTTTAGAGGTAGCTGAGTGCCTGTAGGGGTGTGTGCGCCCTTAACCTGCAGTGCTTCGTTTGGCTAATTACAAACCTATTCAATAATCCCTTTTACATTTGTGCTGACTTTATCTCTCTGAAGAAAAGGCTGTTTAAGGTGAAGGTGCTTGAAACACTCAGCTGTGGAACATCAGTGCACAGCCAAAGGGCCACAGGGCTTTCCTTTCAGCTGTGGCTGTTTTGGAAATTTATCCTAAGTAGTTTTTAATGATGTTGTGTTAATACAGAGGCTGTACTTCTTCAGGTCACCACTGAAAAATGATTCTTTTAGCACAGGGGAGGCCACAGAGGTTTCTGGGAGAAAGTCCTCTGTCCTAAGCAGTTCATATATCCAGCTGAAGTTGCCAGGACTCCTCATGCCTGTGCCGTGTCTTCTGCTCCAGGTGGATACTCAGTGGTAAAAGTGGCTGTACATCAATATCAGGTCATACATTTAGAAGAACCAGTATGCCAAAAAAAAAGAAAAAAAAATTAAGAAAAATAGCCCTTTGCCTTTCATCTGTCCCATTTTCTGCTGTGGAAGATGCAGTTTCTGTCTGCGGGGACAAATCTGAATCGGGGGTTGTCAGGGAGTGGGACAGGCAGTGCAAAGCCCTGAGCTGGCATTAACCAGCGCTGTAAAGGGCAGAAAGGGGCTCTCAGGCAGCCCCTGGATCCCGGTTTGTCTACCTAGATATTTCACAGTTCATGCCATGGAGAAGCGTATTCAGTCAGCAAAGACTCTCCATCTTCTTCCTCCTATTAAAAAAATCATCACATGCATGAACATTGGAGTATCTTAACTTGAAGAGCTCTTTACTTCAGCTGGGACAGGTTAATTGTGTTTTAAAAACCATCAAAAACACTCTTAGAAGTCTCGGCCAAGGCATCTCCCAGTGTAAGTCTAGAGTTCCAGTTCCAGTCTGCAGTGCCATGCCGTGCTTTCTGATCCTTCAGCTCTGGGTGTTTCTATTCTGACATCTCCTGCACAATAAAAACACTCACAGTTTCAAGTTAAATCAACAGTTGTGGCAAAATGGGTACCAGGATTGCAGTCAGATCCTCAATTGCCTTTAAAAGGAGGGAAAATGCTGTGTGACTTTTGAGGATGACAGTAACAGCATCACTAAAACAAATTAAATGAATGTTATCTCTTTTTCTGAGCGGTTTTTAGAGTCTTTCTAATGCTTTTTGGATTGTTACTGATGAGTAGCATTACCAAAGTACCAAACATCTATTTCCATGTAATTCATCTTTGGCAATATTTGATAGTCCTGGAGTCGTGGAGGAGTCATTCATAACTGCAAATGGAAGAAACGAAGTGTCAGAAGAGACAGGATGCTATCAAATAAGAAAGCAAACAAGTCTCTGAAATTAGAAAATGTGAGTTTTCAGCTTTCAGTACCTTCTCAAACAGCAGTGATAATGCCGTGTGGGGTTACAGGAGATTTACCCACAGCTGTTAAGCTGCAAAGAGCTTGTGTAAATAGATTTAATTTCCAAACAAAATCAGGCCTCACTTGAAATGAGCGCTTCTCTCTATAGTCATCCTCGAATGGCAAATTGCTTAAGAAAGTTTGAGCCCTTCTAAGACTTCGCAGCTTTGAAATTTACACTTGCATGAAGCAAGCCTGGCTTTGAGTTTAAAGCAAGAATTTCAGAGCAGGTGGGATCAGGGAGTCTAAGGGATTCTTCTGAACTTTGTGTGACTGCCTAGGGTACTCTGAAAAAGAGAGAAAACTCTGTGCTTTGACTCATGAGGAGGTTCAAAAGCTAGAGATGACATAAATCACAGATAAGTGTTCTGAGGAGGAGTTTGACTCTCCAGATGTGCTGCTCTCAGTCCGCAGGGGCAGAGTTAAAGAATTTCAGTGACCACCTTTGACTAAAAGGTTCACAAGCCCTTGCCCTTGGCCATTTGTCAGACCATACATCATGAAGGGGTCCCCGGGGTGGTGTAGGCCGTGTTTGTGCCTGTCTGGATGTGCCCTTCACGTGTTCAACAGCAGCACAAGCAGCAGCCCCAGGACAGGGCGCCAAGATCCCGCCTCAGCTCACCAATCCAAACTGCAGTGGTTGCTCTCACCCCATTTTGTATGTGGCATCATAAAAGAACACATTTCAGCTTTCGATGAGGTCTCAGAAGGCCCTGAATGAAGGCCCAGTGAAGGACCAACCCCTCCCAAAGCCAAAGAGTCCCCCAAAGGAGCGTGTTTGTGGAATCACTGCTTTACAATTAGCTCAGCACAATCCTTCCATGAGGAATTACAGCACCTCACTTGCAGCATCCGTCAAAATAATTGCACCTCTCAGTGACTTTTATCCCTCTGCTCCACGTTTTAAATTTATTCATTAATTAAATGGCTCAGCTCAGCTCATTTCAACGTGGCCCTGAACTGAGATGAGCGCTACATCTTCCTCATTCTCCTCGGAGCAGATTGCTGGGAACTCGAGCAAACTCAAACCCTTTCTGTCAGCTCACACTCCTCGAACCTTCTCTGTTCCTTTGCTTGTTCCTGTTATGGAGACAATACCGCAGAGGGAAGGGATGAGAGAACTGAGGTTTTGGAAATCGGTGTGGTTTTCCTTCTGGAGACAGAAGGATGGCACAGGGTGGGTCAGGGACCGTGAGTGTGTTGGTTTGGACTGGGACAGAATTCATTTCCTTCATGTGGCATCTGGCTGTGGTTTGGATTTGTGCTGGAAGCCGTTGATAACTCCAGGATGTTTTGGTTTCTGCTGAGCAGAGCTTGCATAGAGCCAAGGCCTCTTCTGCTCCTCACGCCACCCCAGCAGTGGAGCTGAAGGAAGGGACAGAGCCAGGAGAGCTGATCCATCTGACCAGAGGATTATTCCCTTGTTGTGAGGGCAAGGGCAAGGATGGGGAGGTGCAAAGCTCCTGGGCCAGATGTGGGCACACACGGTAGGACAGGGGACCTGCGAACGTCACTCCTCTGTGGTGAAGCTCATCCTGTGCTGCTCCTCAAGCCTCTCTGCTGAAACCACTCACAGGGAAACGCAGGTGAGCCAAATCGAAATCATCTGCAAAGAAGCAGTAGCTGAGGGGTATTTTAATGCAGTAGCTCTAATGGCTTCCCATTTCCTGCTAGGGAAATGTGTAACTAATTAAGTCTATGACATTCATTTAACTCAAACAATAAAACATGCTTGCATCATCAGAGGTGTTTACTAAACATACATTTTCCTGGAGGGAGACGGCAAACCAAATATGAAAATACATGTTTATCACCTTTCTGAACCCCAGGTGAAGCCATTGTCAACACAAGTAGGACTTGGAGCATTGATTAATGTTGTTGCAGCACTTGATCAGGACTAGGAAATAAGACTTGTTTTGAGGTTAAAACTCATGTTTAAAGCCAGTCAGAGGAATGAGTCTTGTCTTCCCAATAGCAGAGGCTGTATAGGTGTTTGCTTTCTTGCTCTGTGAGTGACTCATGCCACAAGAAGAGCCCTCAGAGTGCAGCAGGGCTGTGTGGGAGGAGAGCTGGGATTGCCCAGTGCTCTGAGGAAGGAACCTGTTCGTTATTCCTACACTGACATTTCCTGGGAGGACTGAATCCAAAATTACAGCGAAAGCCCCCAAAAACCTGTAGCAGAAAGTTCTGAAGGTCTCAGAATAAACAGTCTTAACTGGTCATCTCCTCAACTGCGCCAAAGATTTGCCTCCTTCGCTTCACTGCTGGCCCACATCACAAATCTCTGTCCCTGCACAGTGGCAGGGCACCCCTGAGCACACGCTTTGCTCAGTTTGCCCATTCAGCCTCAGTGCTGGGCGCAACCTGATTTCTGTCTGCTTTCCCAGCAGAATCTGTTGTGTCTAATTGGAGATTATCCCAAGTGTCACAACAGAGCCCAAATCTGACAGTTCAGCTGAGCACTGGAGTAATGAGTTCAATAATGCACCTTGGAAAAGTTAATCCTTAAAAATCCGTTAGACATATCTTGTTTTCCAGGTCAAAGCAGAGCTATATTTAACCTTTTAGAGGAATTCAGGAATTTGGGGATGGGGGACAAAGAGAGGGCTGAGCAGTTTTTCTGTGGACTGCACAATCTCATCTCATGGTGCAAAACAAACTTGCTCATTCTGTGGAAACGCAACCAAAATTGGATTTTGCTTCACTCTTCCCAGGTCTTGTCCCAGCAGATGACAGCCAGGCACAGAAATAAAATAAAGCACCATATCAAAGAGATATTAAATCCTGCTGCCAACAATTGGCTTCATTTTTCTAGTTATTGATTGCTGTCAAGGTCCTGTCTGGGGAAGGCTACAGAGTCCTGGTTTATGACAGCTCACAGAAACAACGGATCTTCACATCCTCGCTCTGGGAACATTTCTATTTTGTCACTTAAATTCTCCCACAAACTCTGTTGTTTTATTCCTTAGATCGAGTGGCACAAAGCTTTCCCTGTCTCCTCTGGGACAAGGAGGGAGGCTGAGGGGAGCATCCTGCAGGTCAGGCCATGTCACCCTGGGGTACATGGAGAGCTCTGGCTGTGACTCCTCTGTGCCAGGAGCACTGCAGCACAGCAGAAACACTCCCAACGCATCAGAACCCTCAAAAACCAGCTTTATTTTTCCTTTTTAATTTCAACAGCAGCATCAGAGAGGTTTGTTAAACCCCAAGCCCTTTGAATTGTTCTGTCCCGTATAGGCCATGGTGAATATAAAAGCCATCCCATCCTCTCCAGTCTGGAATAATTTCTGCCTAAATATTTCTCCCAGAAGGCTGAAAGAATGAATTTTTTCCAAGAGAAGGTAAAAGAAGTTGGCAGCAAACTGCTCAGGCCAGTAGTTGGAGCAGTTTTGGGGGTTTGTCTGAAGCAATCACAGAACAACAACAGAATTCCTGCATTCCCCTCTCCTTGCTCCCAGCCAACAGGCAGGGTCTCTACCGAATGTAAGGGATCTTTCCTAAATTGAAGCCCCATTCCCAGTTTCCTTACATTTGCTCATTTTTCTCCATCTATTTGACACATGGGGACTCAGGCCAGCCCAGTGTGCAGCGCTGTCTTTGATCTGTGCACCAGAAAATCTGTATCAAGTCAGCTGCACATTTCTAAGCAGATTAAATTTGCTCTTGTGGTTCATCTGAAGCCCGACCGATCTCCTTTGTGCGCTTTATGGCCCAAGATCCCAAACCAGCAAAACCCCACAGCCCATCTGGGAGTTTCAGCAGATGAGGCCTCCTTCAATGGGACTTACTCATTTAAAGTGCTTAAGGCCTAAAATCCTTTTATGCACTTTCCAGTGACCTTCACCTGATGATTACTGAAGTGTTCTGGGCTTGTAGTTTGGGGCTTTTGGGAAAACTGCTTTAGAAAAGTGAAAAATTCCTTCAGTCTTCAAGTGGAGGCCCTTTGGTGTTTGGGGTGTGGTGGGGATGTAAGGGTAGGACACTATTTTGAAAGATAAGATCTTTTGAGGAAGTTGCAAGAAATTTATTCTTTCATTTCTTCTTTCTCAGCCCAAGTTCAAAGGAAGGTGTGCACCCAAGACGCTGAGGTGTAGGACAGTGCAAGGACCTGAGGGAAAAGGTTACCAAGGGTTGAGACGATGTGGGACTTGTGCTTGCAGAGAAAACAGTCTGCATTTCCCAACAGGAACTGGAGAAGGTCCATTCTGGGGAGCTGACATCTACCCAGGAAGCAGCTCTACCACAAAACCAGCTTCTGACAGAAGTAAAGACTCTGAACCAACTCCAGGCTCGGTTCCCTTCCCCAAGCAAAACCAGAAATGCAGCGTTCTCGCTCCTTCTCAGCTGCCAAACAAAGCTGAAAGGTTGTCATGCCTGAGGGAAATTGATATATTGGTACTTTTTAATACAAATGCCTTTTTTTTGGGTTGCTCTATTTAGCCCAATATATCCTGAGCTATATCTGAGTGTGATTCACAGTGGAAAATAGCCCTCTGCGGTCAGTAGCCAAACGCAGAAGGAACAAGCCTCACACGTATTCTTCTGAATGGTGCACATCCTCCCTCATCAATGGAAATATTCCCATTTTGGTGCAAATCATTTGTCTGGTAAATTACAAATGTCAAGGTAAGATATAATAAAAGGAGCGGGGAAAAGAGGAAAGTGTGCCCAGTTTTCCTTTCCTTTCGCACCGCCCTGTAGCCTTTTTGAAAGGCAAAAGTATTTTCCAAAATATGTTTCCTTGGAATGAATTGCACGTTATTTATGGTTTCTGACAAGATTCTAAGCCACTGATACCCTTGATTTGTGTGTTTAATTTGGGTTTTTTGCAAGAAAAATAGAGAGCAGTTTCTTGTGTGAACATGAAATCTATTGCAAACATCCCAATTCTTGACCAGGGAAGTTCAGGGAAATACTTTATCTGAAAAATGAATTGCTCCTTTTAATCTTTTCAAACTGCCAGGAAAAAAAAAAAAAACCAAAAAACAAAGAAGAAGAAGAAAAGCAAAATTAAATTAAAAGCAACAGACCACTTTTTAATTCAAATAGGACTGAGAGAAATCCAAACTGATGGGTGAAGAATCCTGGCTGGTGTTATTTGTGGGATCTACAGCTTGGGGAAGCTGAAGGAGAGAATGTCAAGGGGACATCTCTGATTTAGCTCCTAGGGCTGAGGGGATAAAGGGATCTCCCTGCTCATATAAAATTAGGAATGAGCAGGGATTTTATATCATTTTGATGATCCTGATAAAGCCATTTTGACTCCTCATGGGAGTGACTTTAACTGCTGGGGTGGGAGAGCCCAGTGGGTAACGCTGGCACAGAGCCTTCAACATCGATCCCAGCCTGATGCTTCCATTCCCAGGTGTAACCTCCTCCTCCTCCTCCTCCTCCTCCTCCTCTCCTGCATCTGCACTGCCACATTTATCCCCTGCACAGGAGTTCAATGGCACCTGAAGCTCTGAGGAATCAGGAGATTTGTGTTTGCTGCCATCGAGACCGCACTGGCTATTTAATCTTCAGCCCATAAAAGTTGCAGCCTGCGCTTCTAAAATACACTCACAACGGATGGAGCCATCGGTGCTGCACATGGCTGGGAAGGAAGAGAGGCAGCTTGCCATGTTTTTTCCATCCTTCCTCATAAATAGCCTTTGCTTTGATGTTCCAGATGACCTTAGCATCGATCAACAGTTGCAGCCCTCAACGGCTCATTCAGGGAGCTGGTGTTTGTAAACAAAGTGGAGATTTTAATCCACGGTAGCAAAAGGTCACTTGGAAAGGAGGGATGATTTCCTCGTGGATCCTGCCTCCTCTCTCACAGAACTGGGCTGCAAAAGTCACAAATTATTTTTCACGAATCAGGGAAAAAAAATTGATTTAATTAGATTGCGAAATATCAAGGTAGAAATGGCGGGGAGTAATTTCTGGCAGTTTGAGCGCTCTTTTTAGTAAAGCATCTTTTGTAAACCACTCCCACTGTCCTTATTCACAAACTTTTAACACTCTGGGAGCACTGCTCATTCCCAAACATCTCTGCCATCTCTGCTCTCACTGACCTCTGTGTGGGAGCCACCTCCTGCTCTGAAATCCCATTCTTCCTCACCGATTCCCTGCCAGAGGTGGAGGTCATGGCAGGGGCCCTGCGGGGAGAGGTGCTCCCAGCAGCTGCCTTTCCTTCCCCTGAACCACAAGCTCTTTGCTGACAGTTTTCTAGCTTTTGTGATCTCTGGAATTCATCATTTTCAGCACAAAAAAAAACCAAAAAACCCAACATCTGTGCAAGGAAATGTCCTTGGTGGCTCAGCATCCAAGGGCCGTGTGCACATAACCACAGCAAGCAGCACGGAGCTTTCCTCCAGCTCCAGCTCTGGTGACAGGAAAGGGAAATCTCCCATAAATTACAGTTGTGCTTTTGAAAGTTTGTAAGCAAACAGCCATGAATCTCCTTTGTTCTGCACAAGGGGCTGTTTGTGCACGATGCAAGCTGGGGGCAGCCCTTGGGCAATGCAGGACACCCCCGTTTGAGGCTTTCCATGGATGCCACAGCAGCGGGGCAAGCTGGCATCTCCCTGAAAATAAGTATTGCGAGGGAAAGGGAAATGGCAAACTTTCCTAAACCATATTGTTTAAGAAAGAAGCCTGGAGTTTGCAAGGTGCTGGGTTGTGAGGGGAGCAGTGAGCCTGGTGCTCTGCTGGCCGATTCAGAAAGGTTTGGATTGTTTGTGACGCAGCTGAAGGAGCACCAGACTCCCTGGCAGCTGCTCTATCTGACCTCCCTACCAAAGGGTTTACCCCAGGGATGCCTCCTCTAACTCTGAATGGACACAGCATGCCCAGGTCCAGGGGAATTGCTGATGCAACAGGGACCCAGCGCTGCTCTTATTAATCAGAACCCATTTCACTGCTGGCTGGAGCATCAGCACAGAGCTCTCTCACTCCCACACTCCCACCACGATGATTTCAGCAGCTCTGAGGCACAGGAACTGAAGGGACAGATCCACAGCACCTGCCTGCATGGATGTTGCAAGACATCCCTGTGATTCCCTCTGCTGTCAGGGTGGAAAGCGCTCCCTCCAGCGCTGGCTGCAAAGCCCGTCACAAAAATACCATTATTTTAATCACTGGTTATTTCATTACTGCCATAAAAGAGATTGTGGCCATTTAAAGGACCAGGATAGAGTCTGTAATATAATTAGATGATCCTGAAAAAGCAATAGTGGAATTCAATCACTGAGCAATCCACATGCACTTCCTGAAGGTAATCAATCCCGGTGTCAAAGGAAGCCCATTGTTCCCGTCCCCCAGGGTCTCCTGCTCCCACAATGTACAAAGGGCTTTCTTGTCAAGACCAACAAATCCACTTCCCCAGCTTAGTCAGAGATAAGAAAACAATGTCTGGACTATCCAGACAATTTGTCTATCTTTAGGCACTTTGCTTTTCTCTTTCTGAGTTTCACTGTTTCCCTGTTTGGGCGATTGCTGACGTACAGCTGATAATACTTTCCCTGGGGTAGGGCTCTGCTTGTCTTTCCACAATGTAAAACTGAGAATCACTGAAAGTCATTCTGCACTCAGAACAGGGGACTGAAAACAGCGTTCATATCCCCAACTCCCTGGCTCATACACAATAGGCAAAAAGTTATTCAAAAGATAAGCCAGCTTCCAAGCTCCTCCTTTGGTGGCCCTAATTTAGAATTAGACTTTTTATTGTCCGTTGCCACCTGTGTGCTGTGAGATTTGATTTGTAAACACTGGCCCAGAAACTCAGCATTCATTCATTAATTCTACCAAGAATGTTCTGTTTTGTAACCAGAAAATTGAATTACTCACTACTTCATTTTAGGACTTTCCACCTTTTGTCTAGGAAATTGAATTATTCTGGTTAGTTTTCTTTTTTTCCAGTGTATAATGACTCCCACATATACACCACTCTTCTGTGTTAAAATATGTACAGCAGGTAAAATTCCAGCAGGTAAAATTCCAGCAGGTAAAATTCCATCTAAAGCATCCCTGTCCGAGCTTGTTGAGGTTAAGAGGAGTCACATTGATGAAACTGAAGCCAGAATTGAGTCAGTATCTATCTTTTGTGGGAGCCCTCCGGGGCTCAGACAACCTGAGAGACGTAAAAATGGAGTGTCTGCCTCAGTGAAGCTGCCATTAGCTAATGGTTCTCGATTGCAACTGACGCGGTTTTATAAAGGGAAAAACTTTCCCTCAGAGTCACATCCCCGGCAGCAGCGGGAGCCCAGCGGGACCCGCCGCAGTCAGGGGAGATTAAGGGCATTTCCCCAAGGCTTCCCAGTGGAATCAATGCTTGCTGATCTTTAGAAAATTACGCTAACAAGCTCCAGGCACGAACTGCAGGAGCCCTGCACACCAGTCCCTGAAATCACGCACAGGCCATTAATGTATCAGGGCTCTAATGAACCGGAAAATCTCTCCTCGGCAGAGGCCAGAGGATGCTTTAAGGCTCCCACCTCTCCCAAGCTGGTCTTAGGGCAGACAGTCGAGTCTGACAGCAAAAATGTTGCTTTTGGGCGTGATCCAGGCTGGGGAGCAGCCCCAGGTCCTCACAGGTACTTGGGTTTTGAGGCCTGCGCCAGTGTTGACCAGCAGCTTCATAAAAATCCTGAACTCAGAAATCCCCAACCAGCAGTTTAAGCAAAGCTGCTGGTGTTGTGCTAGAGATGTGCTCAATGTATTTTCAGGAAATACCCTTTCTTCTTCTCCTTCAAACCATCAGGCAGATCTAGAAGGTGCAGCTGGCCAAAACACGATTGCTAGAGAGGCTGATGACTTCAAAAAGAATGAAATCTTGCTACAACCTGCATTTAAAAAAAAAAAAAAAAAAAAAAAAAAAAAAGCCCTTTTTTCTATCAGTCATAAAATCTACTTATTTCCTGAGCAATGTTGTAATTTGCCTGATATTTATGAGATACATTGCCTGCTTTCTACTCTGCTTCCTATTGGGCAGTCTGCAGGGTTGACTAATCTCTAAAAGAAATAAGCATCTGTTTCCTTCATGGTCTATGTCAGATTTAAGGTAATTATACTCCTATTATACTCCTACATGAAAAATCCTGTGGAAAATAAGAACAACCGATGTATTTTTTCTCAAAAGATGTTTTAACCTGTAATCCAAGAGGAATGAGCACTGGATCACTCTTTAAAAGAAGCAGCCTCCAAACTTTTGTCCTCTGCATCTTTAGGTGTGGTCCTTATCTTTTCAGTAATTAAACCAAAACCCGAAAACCCCAAAACACCTTTACAGTTTTTTCTTTGGAGTCAAGTATTTGATTTTTTAATCCCTTGGTGTCAGCTCCTCCAAAACAAAAGGCACTCGAGTCTTCCCTGCCCTGAGGTGAAGTCTCAGTTCCCTTTTCCTTCTCAAAGGTAAAGCTTTCCTTCATCTCTGTCAGCAGACACTTAAAAGGCTCAAACAAAGCAACTTTCCCATTCAGACAAAAACAACCAGACATGCTCCTAAAGGATTTTTGATTTCCAGAGCTCCTTAACCCCTGACCTCGCTTCTCAGGTTTTAATAAAAAAAATCTTTTGACAACTGTTTTTCATATTTCTGATTCTGACACAGGGAAAGGGTAAGTATTACCTTAAATTCGACTCTGAATTAAAAATCTTGCAGCATATTTTAATGCAGCCTTTGAACAACTGGAATGTTTCCTTCCATAAAATCCTCAGTGAAAACTGTGTCTGAAGCCAGTACTTGCCCCCTACAGAGTGTGAAACCCACAGATTTCAGCACAGATGCTGCAATCCCTGGGCCATGAGAAATGAAGAGCAATTTCACTTGAAATGGGAGCAGGGTTTCATCCTAAAATGCAATGGTCCCAGAGCAGGTTATCCCAGTTGAGGATCTGCCATTATGTGGTGAAATTCAAAGCAGGAGGGACATACCTTGAAAAAAAACGGAATTAGAAATAATTTCAGGTTCCTCTCTGCCTGTTGTCAGTTTTTTGACTTTATACCCTCCCCATTCCATCTTTACAGGGTCAGGGTTTTGCTTTGCTCTGTTGTTTTCCGCACCCAAACAGCAGGGGCAGCCTCTCGTAAGTGGGAATCAATCCCAAAATATTCACAAATACTGTGAACAAAGAGGGAGGCCAAGCACAGACAGACGGGTGTAGAGCCTTCTGATGCAGGTTGTTTTTTCCAAAACTAGAATTTCACTCATCCTTTGTAAACCCTTGTTCCCTCTCCTGGGTGGGATGTGGTGGGATTGTGCTCCATTTCAGAGCGCCCTGACCCAGAGGAGCCCTCAGAGGCTGTGAACACAACCCCTGCTCATCCCTGCTCTTGGAAACACTCATCTGCTGTCAGCACTGCTCTGCTGCCAACCATCACCGCTTCTCCAGCCTTTCACTGCTCCCTTCCTCCCCGTCCATGACCCCACCAAGGGTCAGGGCTTGCAGCCTGAGGAAGGCAGGATAATTGCAATTCCAGGAGCTCGCTGTGGGGACCGTCGTGTTCATTTTTTACAGTGGCTGGAGCAACAAAGTCTGGGCTCTGCAAGGATCTTACACCGATCCTTGTGATGCCAGAAAATCAAACCTTTTCCCAGGGACACATTTTGGGGTGCATCTTGGCGGTGCCACCCATTAAATCTCAAGGCCCTGCCTGACTGAAACATCAAACCCTGCTGGGATTTGAATCGCTCACGTCATTTTCCCTTGCCTCATTCCAGACCCCGTCGTAAAACCTTCCCTGGGCTTTGCTTCTTTCCTTAAATAGGAGTTCCATCCCCTCTGAGGAATGGCTGTGGATTCCAGGGTTTGCCCTCGCGTCCCGACCTCGGGTGCGCGGTGCCAGCAGCAGGACAAGGACAAACAGTGGCGGCAGCGGGGCTGATCCAGCCCCTCTCTGCTCCATGGACAGGCTCCAGCTGGCTCCAGCGGGAGCTGGGTCAGTCCCATGGTGGGAAGGGTAAGGATCCAGCCCTTTAGCCTGGCATTTGTGCGACCAGAGCAGCAGCTCTGGGGAGACATTACTCACATCCCAAGATATGCAGGGCTAAGGCCAAGATTCCTTGTGGATCTACGGCTCCACGAGGCTCCTGGGGCCCTCTCCAGGTCTCCGTGGCTTTGCCAGTAACCCCTCGGCTCCTGGGCTTGCACCAGGGCTCTCACCCTCCTCAGGGCAGCAAATCCCTCTTTTCATGGCAGCCCCAGAGCTCTGGTCTGGAAGGAGCTCAGTTACAAAGCCCGCTATCAGAAACACGCTGCTCGTGTGCCAGAGAAACCAGGAATTATCCTCTCCATCCACTCTGCCCTGAGTGTGGAAATACAAACCCCTCCAGGCAGTACAGAGGGAGGGGAAGGTGAAACAGGCTGCAATGCCCCTGGGTGACTCTGCTGGGCGCAACCTCGGCCTTTCCATTCCAAATTCCCATTCCAGGCAAGCCTGCTGAATTTTTATTTTCTCTCTCCGAAAATCTGGAAACTGATGAAATTTGTTGTCCTTTGCAATATACCTGTCAAAAATATTTTTATGAAGAATTAGTATTTCCACCTAAAATACCTATTTTTAGGTGGTCACTTTATAAGTAGTGCCTATATCCAATAACTGCTCCCGTTTTGGGGGGGAACAGCTGTGAGTTATTCCTGTCGGGAGCACGTTTTTCCATGTTTCCAGGAGATGCTTTGTCGAATGAATCGCTGCTCCAGTAGATGCATTGTGCCTAATGCATTTGCTTCTGCATTCCTGAGGCTTTGCATTGGTCCCAGCAGCAGCCTGGAAGTTTCTGGCTGTGACTCTCGCTAACGGGCTGATGGTGCAATTATTCACGTGAAGGGAGTCACTTCATTCTCGGTTATCATCTCTTCTGATCTCTCAGCAAACGATTACTCACAAAGAAATCAGAATCAGAGCGTGTTACACGCAATTAGAATTAAATTGGTGTGGAGGAGGGGAGAGCAGCACGTTTTCTTCCTCAGAAGGAGAGGAAGACTGTAGGAGCTGGGCTGCTGTGCCAGGTCATGTGTGACCTGTGTGTAAGTTATGGAATTTCTGACCTAAATTCCAGTGTTTTCTCCTGGATATAATGCTGCCTTCCTATAGCACAGACTGCTGGTTTATGAGTCTTCATTCTCCCTTAATTTAAGATCCCTTCTATTCATTCAAATAATGTTTAAATCTGTTTTGTTGATAGTTCCTTATATAAGGTGTTGCTTTGTAGTAATTCACAATTATTGTGTACAAGCTGATTGTTGAGATGTTCAAATGTGCCAGTTTAGGTGTGAAAAACTTCCTCTGTGGGAATTCCAGAGCAAAGCTCCAAGGAAAACCTCTCCATGAGGCAGCTCAGCAAAGGATCCTAAGAAATTAGTCGGGAAGAGCCTACTCTGGCCCAGCTTTGCAGCTCGATTTTTCAACATTGGCACAGAGTTGACTACAGAGAATGGCAGGTCCTCTGCTCAAGGAATTTTTGTGAAGACGTCTGAAAGAGGGAGGGAGTTTGTTTGGAGTTTCTAGAAGCAGTACTACCCAGTGATCCAGCTGGAAATTGTCCAATCAATGGCTCTGCAGAGGGGGCTAATTATTACTCACCCTCACGTCCAAATTAAATGCTGCTTCCATTTGCAAAGGCTGCCTCAGGTCTATGGCTGGCAACGAGCTCCCGCAGGAAAGAGCTGGAGGAAAGGGAGCCTAGATGGAGGTAGAGAGGATTTCTCCAAAGGGGAAGTGGGATTTCATCCCCTGAGACAAAAACAGGCCTCACATCTGAGGGACACGGATCCAGGGATGAAGGGACACAACTCACATTTCCGCAATTACGTTTCAGTGGAGAGTCTGGAAAAGCTCAGCTGTAAATGCCACAGCTTTTCAGTCACAGTCTGGAACAGCTGCTTGAGCCTGCACAGAAAAGTAAATCTGCCCTGCTGCAAACAGCATGTCCTGGGCTCGTCTGGCAGAAGTGTTGAGTTAATTGAGACAGAAAGTTTGTAATAACTGCCAGCTCTGCAGACACGGAGCCCCAGATGAAAGAGGTCGTACCCCATTTGTCTCTATTACCTTGTCATGAGAAGGATTTTCCCTCCACACAGGCATATGGGCTCAGCAAAACATGGATGTGGGGCTCAGTGCCCCAAAAACCTCCAGCAGACTCATTGCTCCAACGCTGGGTTTTGATAGTTTGGAATCCTTCTAACAAGGACCCTTCCCCTGCCTGCAGCTTCTCCAGGGAGCTGTGGGAGGGGTGATTCAGCCATCAGCTAAATCAGCCTCGGCATTTTGTCCCTGAAGGACTTGATGGAATAAGAAAGGCTTTGAATCCTCTGCTGCAGCTACGGAATCTGCAACACAGGGACTTGAGTCTGCATCGCTCCTTTGAATAAAGTCTGGAGGGAAAAAATGTCCAGAGGTAGAGCCTTTCACCCTGGGTGGAAGAGATGAAGCTCAGAGCACCCAAAGGTACGGGTGGACAATAAAGGCGCTGGTATTTAACCACACAAGAAGCTATGATTAAATTAATCCACCCTTCTCGTTTTTGCAGCTCTTTGGGGAATTAGATCAAGAAAGTAACAAAGGAATGCCACCGTCTGCCAATAACGTAATTAAGGAACCAAGCCTCATCTGAACTTTTTCTTGCCAAAGAGCTTGCTGGATGCAAGTTGGAAAAAACCCTAAATTTGGGACTTTGAAGAGAAGACAGAGAGATATTGTGGAAAAGTATTTGAATACCCAGCTATCCGTTTCCTCCCCTTAGCACTATCAGAGTGCAGAAAACATGGATGATGAAATAATGCACCTACTTCAGGAAGACAAGGCAGAAAAAAGGGATTTCTTAGGGCTGGTTATACTCAAGAACGGGGTGAGGACTTTGAAAGATAGGTAGAGTTGAAGGGGAAACGGAACTTGTGCCAAATCAACTGCAAATGTTTATCCCATCCTGTGGAGACGTGCTAAAAACACAGCCCATGGCACCAGTGTGCTCAGAGGTCTCTGTGATACTTTTAGAATGTTCTCCTACTCCTCATAATTAAATACAAGTCACAGAGGCCTGAAGTTGCCAGGATTCAGGCTGGACAAAATATACAACTGCGGGTTCTGTAGAAATAATTTACCTTGGAACATGTCCAGCATCTCTGGGCACTGCAAAGCTCAGATAAATGAACCCTGAAGAAACAAAAACAAGTTGCCAAGCGGTGCAAAACATGAGCATGAATCTGAGCTCAAACTCTGGCAAGCCCTGGAGCCGCTCTGCAGGTATTAAGTAGCCGGTATTAGGAAGAGCTGTAACACACCAAATTTGATGATTAGATGGGATATTGGGAAGAAATTCTTCCCTGTGAGGGTGGGGAGGCTCTGGCACAGGGTGCCCAGGGAAGCTGTGGCTGCCCCTGGATCTCTGGAAGTGTCCAAGGCCAGGCTGGACAGGGCTGGGAGCAGCCTGGGCCAGTGGAAGCTGTCCCTGCCCATGGCAGGGGTGGTACTGGATGAGCTTTGAGCTCTCTTTCAACCCAAACCAGTCTGGGATTCTCTGATATTCCTCCATTACTTTTTGAGGGACAGGCTAGAGGGGCATGAACAAACAAGAACTGTGCTGGAGATTGAATTTGATGGAGACGTAAACAAATACAACTATGCAGATATATAAAAATATATATCTTCGAATAACATAAACATAACACTGTATAACACAGTTATATAGGACATAACATTTAACGAGACCATTGAACCAACGCTGAAATAAACATTTTCCAGCATATAAAATTCACACGGGGAATAGCAAAAGCAGCTGTGCCCTGCCAAGCTGGGAGGGTGCTCCCATGAGAGTCCGAGGTTTGATCGTCCTCTGCAGTCACATTCAGCTCTAAGTAAGGACAGAACCCAGGTCTGAAATACAGCCTGGTTTTAGTGCTGCTTTTAATCTCTGCCTGGTGCTAACAGGCTGTTTGGGGATTTTTCGCTTTGTGCTCAGCTAACAACGTCCAGATTGTTCTGCTGCTCAAGCAGGGGCTCCAGATGCTGAGGTCTCCGTGCAATAACCAAGCCATGGACTTTGGAACAGAGATGTCCCCATTTCCCTCGCCCTTGTTGTCCCACACGTGCTTATCCCTCTCTGTCCAGCCCAGGTGGTTCAGTGCAGCTGAGAGCAGAACAGAGGCAGGGAATGCCAAGCACACGGAGAACCTGCAGGCTCCGCTTTATGTCAGGCCTGGGAAATGCTGTACCAGGCAACATCTGGGGCAAAATTCAAGTTCCTGCCATCTGAAAAATGAGTGGCTCACTGGAGGACAAGCAGCCTCCCATTAAAGACACGCTCTTCAGATGGAAAGTTTTGTGCCGAGATAAAAGGTGGAAACTCTCCATGTGTCTCTCCCGGGCTGCTGAACAATTCAGAGGGAATTCAGCTGGATACTGAACCGTGCTGCTCAGGACCTCACACAGAGACACAAGGGCAGGAAATCCCTTCCAGCACCTTCAATATATTAAGCTATGCCTGCTGAAGGAAGTCCCTTGCTGAACTGAGGAATGAAACTGGCTAATATATGAGATCCATCCTCTTAATTAAGGCTACCTACATTTAAAAAAAAATATAATTACCTGAGCTGTCTTGTGTATTCCTGCCACTCTGAAGCTTGAAAAATCTGTCTGTCTGCCCAGGGGCAGGTGTGGATGTCAGCAGGCAGTTTTGGGAATTTTCTTGCAGGAAGCTTTTGCGTTACAGCACCAGCTTGGCATCTCTTGATTTCTGATTTTGAAATTGCATCCCACTATTTTTAATGTCAAAGCCAAGAGAGGATTCAAAACAATGCAAGGATGGAAGCCAGAGCCTGAGCTCTGTCTGTGCACCAGGAGCCAGTGGTGAATGAGATCCATCCCGCTTAGCCGAGATTTGGGATAGGAGAGAGCCTGGATGTCTCCTTCAGCCCAAGTGGGTGATGGAAATGCATGCCCTGACTTCCAGACACTCTGCTAAAGGACATGAACGGGAATTCTCCCAGATAAATCCCAGCCTGCAGCAGCTCCAGATATTTCTGTCTATCTTCAGCCAGCTTTAGATAAGGCTTCCCTCAAGAGGTCAAAGGCAAGTGGGATTTTCTATGGCTTGTTCAACCCTGCACTTTGGATAAGAGAAGACAAGAAAAACTCTTTGCCCTCTCCCAGCAAACTCCTCCAGAGCAATGGCGTGATCCAGCCAATGCAACTCGGGCTCCAAAATCCTTGCATCTCTTTTAAGGAATTCTGCAGCAACATTGCTGGCTAAAATCCCTGATGAGCTGCAGGGATGCTCCCTGCCTGGCCAGACGCCTGCAGAGCACTGGAGCTGTGCTGGGGTGGAAGCGCAGCTCGAGGTGACATCAGAGCGGTTCTGGGGAGCACTGACGTCCTCAGGGCTGACGGAAGCAGCTGTGGTTATTTCAGGGCTCTGGAGACATCTGCCTGCTGGCTGGGCCTGGAATGTCATTCCATGTCCTCGCCAAAGCGCTCCTGGCCTCAGAGCCGCCGGGCAGGGCCAGGCAGGTCGCCGGTTATAGGATGTGGGATGCAGAGCTCCAAGGTTCCATAAAGGAAATCCTACACAAGCACGGTGCTGACACATCTGGCCCTTCCTCTGCCTTGTGCAGGGTTTGCAGGTGTCTCTGACAGGCAACCTGAGCTGTGAATTTGCTCTTTCTGGATGGGGGCAGGACATTTGTTATGGGAAGCCATCTGTCTCTGGGGCTACAGGCAGGAAGAGCTTCAGCTGGGAGAGGTGCAGCCCCAAAACCAAACTGCTTGGCCCTGGCCAGGTCTCTGTGGGTTCGAGCAGGGCATCAGCCACCAGAAAACCTCTGCTTCCGTGTCGTGTGTGAAATCAGGAGTTTACAAGGGCATGTGCTTTTTAGGTGCTTTTGTTGGTGTCCATGCTGACGTGTCTGTGTGGTCCCTGGTCCAAGGAAGGTTTCCTGTGCCCCACATTTCTTGGGAAATCCTAGAGCACAGCTCAGCTCCGGTAGGGCTGGGGTCCCTGAGCGCAGCCCTGCCACCCCCAGGGAATTCAGTGAATGCAGAGCATAGTAAAGGCTGAGGATTTGCTGTGAAATCCTCGTGGATCCACAGACAAACCTCCCTTGTCTGTAATTTCAGGGTGAATCTGTGCCCCAGGGAGATTTCTCTGAGGTTTCCAGTCTGTGACTCGGCTCCTCTCAGCAGTCCCAGTGTGAGAGTTCCCCTGCACATCCTCCCCACCCGAAACATTCCCAGTGGCCTGAGAGGGAAAGGATCTCTGCTCCCCCCAGCCCCTCCGAGCTCCTCTCCCGACACCAGCAGCTCACAGAAGCCTCTTTGGAGACAAAAGACTTTGGGACAAGCACAGCCCGAGGGAGCGAGCGGGCAAGAGCCGCAGCTCGGGCAGTCCCGCCCAGAGGAATTGTTCGGGATTCCCAGCGCTGTCCCCAGGGCAGCAGAGCGGAGCCACAGCTGCACCCCAAAGAGGAGCCTCTCCCCACACCGAGAATCATCCTGCCTCGCAATTGACAGGCTGTTTGTGTATCTGGAGGCTTCCTGGAAATGCTGTCAGTGGGATGCAGCACTCACGCGAGTGCTGCCCTAATAACATTCAGCTGCTTCGTTTATGCTCATACCCAACAAAGCTGGTTGAAAGCAGAGGCTTTATATTCTTTTTTACAGGCCTTTCCGAATGGTCAGGGGCCACTTAACACTGACCTCTGCCAGGACCTGCGAGGGCTCGGGGCCAGATGCCTAAAGGGAATCACCTGCCCGTGTTTTGAAATGCTTTTGATCTTTTATTTCACTCTATAAATTCCCAGTGGAGCTTGCTGGTAGCAAACATCTGGCACAGTTTTTCCCGCTCAGGGGAGGAATGAATCCATATTGAAACTCCAGATCTGGTGTCTTCCCATAGAGCTGGCCCTAAAATAAGCCCTTGGGTGAGGGGAGGAATCATCTGCATCCAGTGTCACCCCTGCAGAGGTGCTGCAGATTCTTCTCTTTGCCGGGTATCAGATTCACCCACCTGGATTGGCACACAAAAGGGACTCCTTTTCCTGCTGGTCCATGCAGGGAGCAATCCCAATTGCTGGATTGGGGAAGGGAAAAAGGTAAAAATTAAAATAGTGTTGCTTTAGGATGCCTTACACAAGCTGAGGTTGAAGAGGTGACCACACAGGGACAAACAATGCCATCCATCCCTGCTGGGGAGCCCAGCGCTCCCCAGGGTTTTCCCTGCGTTTCATGGGGCAGGTTCAGCTGAGGGGAGCTGAACTCAGGCTGTGGTTTCTCTGTCTTCTTATTCACAACAAAACCGCTCTGGATTCACTTGTTTTTTTCTGATTTCCCAAAAGTGAGTGGAAGTGTGACAGATGAGCCCCAGGGCTGAGCCTTCATGAGGCAGCCAGAGTAGCAGGGAGGAGAATTAGATTATTTTTTTGGGAGGGGACGCACAAAGCAGCTGTAACCTTCCCCCTGGATCAGGTAATACCAACAATCTCTAATAATCCCCAGAAAAGCATTGCCCTTTGCAGAGCTGGCAAGGAAACAGCCCCCAGATAAGGAATTGCAGCAACCCCTGGCATGAAGGTGCTGTGATTAAATCCAGCTCAAATGAGTCACCTCGTGCTGCTGCAGTGCTGTGCTCTGCTCTGAGGAAACGCTCTCTCCTTGATAGGATCTTTCTTTAAAAGTCAGATCTTTCCTCTGGGAAAAGGCAAGTCTTGACTTAGGCTGATCTACCTTGTTCTTGGCTACAGAAAGAAATTTTTCCTTGGCTGCCCCACGACTTTCACTCTCAACCTCCCTGAGAACATCCTTTAAAACCATTATTTAAGTCATCTCAATCAGGCAGCACGAAGCCTGGTTCCAAAAATGATTTTATTTCGCTAAGCTGATGAAATGCCTGTCCTTTCACTCAGATACATCCTCCTGGCTGTAACAAATGATGCCGAGGGTTTCTCAGGCTCCAGGGAGGTGGCTCAAGTCTCGCCCGTGTTCTCTCAGTATCATCTGACAGCAATTTATGTTAGTGCAGAATTTGCCTTATTGAAACCATTTGTGGGATGGAAATTCACAGAGATTCATGCACAGAGGGTGACTCTCTGCTCAGAGGTGATGTATGGAGCAATGTCGCTCAGAATCCTTGAAGGCAGCTGGAATTTGGTGTGAGGAGCTGCACCGCAAATCTTGAAGCAGAGAAACCTTGACTTGGTGACGTTCTGTGGATTGCCTGGACAAGCATATGGAAAAAAAATTGATTTTAACTGCTGGCCTGCTGGATGTCCAAGATTTCACACAAACAGGAGCCAAACCCAGCCAAGACATTGCAATAATTCAATTCTGTCTTGTACCAGCATCACTTATTGCCCTGTAGCCGTGCTCCCACTACCTGTGGATGCAGCCATCACCGGAGGGAATGGCTCCACTTGGAGGGCATGACCGTGGCCCAACTGCTGTGTATAATTAAGATGTAGTCTAAGAGAAAATGGCAGTTAATTTTGCCCCTCTTGTGATAATTGCTTTTAAATCATCATTCATCATCAAATGCCTTGCATTTGAATCACACAGCTCAGAAACCTGCTAACCGGTAAAATTTAAATTTCTGATTATTGCCACTGGCTGTTTTTGTAAGGTTTTGTGCCTCATGCCTATAATTTCATCACAAGCTGCCTAGAATGCTTACACTAATAGCTGGAGTCATAAACCTGACAATGTTAAACAAAAAATTCTTCAGAAGGTCAAGGCTGTTCCTCATCTGTTTTGTCTGAATGGGCCGTTCAGAAGTGAGCCTGGTAAGACATGAAATTCTCTGTAGTGGGAGAAAAATGCCTCCATAACTGAGCGGACTGAGGCCTCTCTGAGCTCCACATGGGAGGACAATGTGGATATGAATGGGATAAATGATGTCCTGGAGCTGTCCCGTGGCAAAACAGCCCTGGCAGGGACTGACAAGAAGAATATCCAGAAAAGGTGAGAAATATATTGTTTCCAATATTGACAAAGAAGTTTTTTCTTAATCCTGTAAAATTACATACAGTCCCTTGCCTGGTTTCCAGGACAGGCTGGAGGTAG
Organism: Dasyornis broadbenti; assembly: GCA_013397935.1. Taxonomy (NCBI): domain Eukaryota; kingdom Metazoa; phylum Chordata; class Aves; order Passeriformes; family Dasyornithidae; genus Dasyornis; species Dasyornis broadbenti. The sequence continues at coordinate 365,179 of VZRN01006441.1, read as the reverse complement.
AAACACATGAGGAACGGAGATGGGTGGCAGGAAAAATTAATGAAATAATTGTGTGCAGGATGAGTTACAGTTCCATCAGTATTATAACATCAACTCTCATTTTGATGTGAAGATCGTGACCAGCTGCTGAATTTTGGTCCTGCAGAATTCTCACTCCTTTGTTGTACAACCCATGGACTGTAAGGCACAGACTCTGGTTTTTCCCAGATAAATGTCAAAGCTGTGTATCTGCAAAGATAAAGGCCAGTAAATGGTGTCTGAAATAGCTATTAATCTTTAGAATTAGTTGCTCCAAGTCCAGATTGCAAGTATATGAAACAACAAAAAACGGAATTAAATTAGGGAGATTGATCGTGAGCAGTTGTTTCACGGTGGTTTGGGTTTCAGTGACAGCACAGACAAGTGAAATATCAGCACAAAGACATAAATTAAGCAGGAAAACTCCAAGGAAAAATGTTGTTTGTTCTGTGCAAGCAGCCGTGCCATTTGTCACCTCAGAGCACACGAGTCAGGGCACGGGTGGGAGCTGCTGGAAGTGCCTGAGAGCGGCTCGATCAAGGTGCAGGTATTCATATTGCAGCGAACTGGGGAGGCGTGTTTGTGAAAGGAATTGGAGAGTCCTGGGGTGCCAGACAGAGCGCTCAGAGCAGTAAAACATCGAGTCCCAGGTGGAAGAGGGTGGCAGTGTCATGGCAGTGACACGTTCCTCTCTGGATGGAATGGAGCCGTCTGGGTGTGCTTTACACCATGGCAGCACAGCTGCTGATTTCGGATGGTGCTCGGATGAGATGTGGGTGCAGGGGACAGGGACCTGCAGGTGCTGAGCTCTGCTGGCATCTGAAGGTGACACTTCAGTCCTTAGGGAGTGGCTCTGCCGTCGCCTGAGCTGTGGGTGTGAGATGTCCACGGTCATTAGTAAGTGCAGGAGAGAAGCCTGAGGAAAATGAGCTGTCTGAAGGAAAGCTGGGATCAGCTCTGTTTTAAATGTGTGACAGCAGCTCTGAGGGAGAGGAGAGCTGATGAAACGGGCCAGAGCAGGTGACAGGGACCTGGAGCTGTGCTCCCTGCTGGGACAGCCTTCTCAGCATCCGGGGCAAGGGTGAAGCCTCTGTGCCACAAAACACCCTCCAGCCCAAATGCTCACTCCCTGTCTCCCTCTGTGCCTGGAACAGCTGTGCCATGGGGTCACCTCAAGCCCGGTCAGCCCCCAGGACCCTGCTGGCACTCCAGAGACCTGCCAGGTATGGACCAAGCAGGGACAGGATTAGACCAACCCAGCCATGCAAGGCCATTGCATCTCCACAGGGACTCCCTCTCAGATTCCTGCCAGACTCCTTTGGGAATCCCCAGACCATGCAGAGGCACTTGTGCTGTCCCACTGGGGTCCCCCCTGGTACTGCTGCTGCTGTGAGGGAGGATGAGCCTCTCCAGTTTAACTCTTCATTCTCTCTCCCCACCCCTCCACTTTCCCTGGCTTTGCTTCCCAGCAAAATTCCCTGGCACGAATTGAACAGATTTTGTTACTAAGAACCTTTTCATAGCAGTGGAGATATAGAGAGAACTGCCCTAAAGCACAGTTATTGCTAGAAAAGCTTTAAGCACCTTAACTCTAAATAAATCAAATATATTCCCTTAAACTCAGAGCTTTTTAAGGCACACCTCACTCTTTTTTCAGGTTCCCATCACTGTATTCTGGCAAACTTGGAAATTAAATCCCTTGTCTCCCACCTGCAGCTATCGACACTTGGGCATGGATCAAAGTGAATTTCCTCAGGTTTCAGGTATAAGGAATAATCGGAAGATTTTTTGTGTGTTTGTCCAGGGGGTGTAACACTCCTCTGCAGACCCATTTCAGAGTAGATGTAAAATAAATCCAATGCATCCAGCAAGGCTCCCCTCTGCTCAGTGGGGCCGCAGTCTGGGTAAAGTGAAGGCAAACAGGGCTTAGTGTCTGTATGTGGACTTGTTGTGTGGTGCTGGTTCTCCCTTCCGTCAGGTGGAGGCAGGACAAGCTGCTGGGGGAGAAATTCAGGAGGAACTATAAAACAAACAGCCCCCACGTTTGGCTCAGCAGGCCCTGAACAGCACTCCTGGTGTCTATAAAGTTCTACACACGCAGACTCACATATTTCCACGCACGTGTGTTACAGCTGCCTCACTCAGAGTCCTCCTGCAGCACTGGCCTGTGCCTCTGTCCCAGGCAGGATTCTGGGATGCTTTCAGCCTGACTTCACGAGTCCATTCCTGCCCTGCATGTCCATGGAGATGCCTAAAACCCCACGTCCACTCCTTCCGTCCCTCCCATCGTCAGGCCCAGCCTGACTCACGCCCCCTTCCTTGCTTTCTCTGTGCTCATGTAATTTCTAAACCACCTTCCTTCCCTATTCCACACCCGAATTTACTTTTTCCCAATGGACAATTTTTTTCCCACATCTTCCCCTTCTTCAAAACCATTTTCAGCAAACCAACGTCACCTTGGTTTAATTAAAGCCCCTGGATGTTTATCGTGTCTTTAAATCATTTCCTTCGAGTCAGCTTGTGATGAAGTTATCACTTTGTCAGAACGTGATGCAAACCCACAGCGGGGGGCACAGTGGGAAGCACACCAAGGCAGAGCCCAGGCTCTCGGGAAGTTTGGGTGAACTGTTTGCAAAAATCTGCCGAGCCCACCCCTCCAAGACCTTTATTTCCCCCTGCGGCAGCTGTCATCTGATCCCACGCTTTGGCTTTGAATGGGGCTCTCGGAGGATGCCAGATGTTGGGAACAAAGGTCTAAAAATAATCTTTCCAAGTAATCTTCCCGTCCGTCACTCAGGGAGAGCGTGAGCTTTGTGTGAACATGTGAGCTGAGAACCTGATCTAACTTAAAGAAGTTCAACAGCAGCTCCCGGCTTCTGCCTGTGGGCTCCTTTTCTTTCTTTTTTTTTTTTTTTTTTTTTTTTCCCTTTCCCCTTTTCGCTTCCCAGAAGCTGCGCAGGGAAAAGCGGCTCTCAGAGCGCTCAGCCCTCGCTCTCCCTCCCTCCACGTCTCCCTCCCTCCACGTCTCCCTCCCTCCTTGCCAAGACTCGGAACCTCCTGGATCCCTAGAGGCGGGCTCCTTCTTTGATCCCTCCCAGGGAAAAATGGATCCCAGGCTGCTGCCAGAGATGCATTTCTGTAAAAAGCTCTTCGCTGCAGCCTTCTGTGTCCTGGTTCTGCTGCCGGAGCCGGGCTGTGCCAGGACTCTCTGGAAACGCGCTCTGCTGAAAATGACGGAGAAATACGATGTGAGTAAGGCTGACGGGGTTTTGCGGGGAGCTGGGGATGCTCGCGGCCGAAGGGAAGCTTTCCTCACGCCTGTGTATGGATTTGGAATAAGCAGTGTTTGGGTCGGCGGGCTGTATAAAGGGGCTCGCTAAGTTTTCCCAGGCTGGACGGAACTTTTGCCACCNTTTCCCAGGCTGGGCGGAACTTTTGCCACCTAGCTGCTGCAGGGGGAAGCTTGGGAAGCGCGCTGGGAGCGGGGAGAGAGAGAGAGAGAGAGAGGGCTCTGGGACGGCACTGACACGGCTTTCCCTGGAAACTGCCCCGGGCAGCAAGGGGAGAGCGAAGGGGAGAAGCGGGGTGCAAACCCTGCAAGGTTTAGTCAGAGGAAGAGAATGGGATTGATTGCTCGGGGCAGGGAGGGTTCCCTGCCCAGATCCTGTGCTGCCTTTTGGGGTGACTTTGGGTGAATGCGCGCAGCTCCCAGAGAAAACGTGTGCTGGAGGAATGGATGGCATTGCCCGCGGTTCTGTAAATCCCTGGAGCACAGAGATCTCAGGTCCCCAGTGCCAGAGCAGCGTGCCCATCTTGGATCTTGATGATCCAGGAAATCCATTCCCGGGGCTGTGCCGTGCCTGGCACATTCCCTGGCAGCAGAGCTGCTGCCCACGCCCTGGCAGGCACTCGGTGGCACCATCTGTGCCTGCCTGCCGGCTTTTGGCAGATCTCAGACTTCCCAGGGCACTGAGCACAGCCACCGCTTCCAAACCCACCGTGGCACACCTGGAGAAGGAGTGCGGGAGCTGGAAGTGAGGCAGCAACAAGTTACTGGCAGTGGGGAGGATGGTGCTGGGGCTTGTCCTGGTGTGTCTGGGCCAAAAGACTGGTAGAGATGGCCATGGAGGAAATGAAAATGAATAGTAAAAGGGAAATAATTTGATAGCTTGATTTTTAGGGATTGCTGTTTAAAAAGAAAAAAAAAGTATCAATTTGGAATTTTTACTTGATCCATTAAAGTCCCCTTAGACATCAGCACTGACCCAAGGTTTCTGCCCCTTGAATTGCTTGGGTGGAAGCCCCCACCAGTCCATTTTCTTATGCTCAGCTCTGATTGCATCTCCCAGCCATTGTGTGTGCATGAACAGCATCTTGGTGTCACATGGATTCCTCCACCTGTTTTCTGTAGCTTTTCTGTAGGGATGATTTCATGCCCATGACTTTGAGGGTGATGTTTGTGCATGGCTGCATTTGGTTGGTGCCATTGCTGACTCACAACTGTGACACACATCTTTTGCCCCTGATGAGTGACCTGAAATGCTGCCTTCTCTACTTGAAATTTTGCAGAAAACATTGTGCACATATTTGAAAGGATTTTGTAAGAAATTTTCTTTGTTACAGCCTCTCTTGAAACCAGGAATCCTCTTGTTTGCACTTTTAATTGGAAAATGGTGACATAAAGAGCTGCATTTCCTGCAAAATCACTCACTGGAAAGTGCATTTATACATATATTCCTCTGCCACGTTTCAAAGTGAAGCTCAAATTTAATAGGAGCCATGAGGTGAATGACCCAGAGAGACAGGACAGGAGTAGAACAGGAATTTACATGTTGATCTTCAGATAAGAAGTGCTGCAGACGCACAGAGCCGGCTCCCCCGAGGTTATATCCTCTTCTTTCAACCTGCTCTTCTTCAAAGGCCTATTATTCCTGGCAGCCATGAATCCAGGTGCTACTGATCTGGCAAGCTCGGCTAGAACTGCTCATATTGACAGAAACATCGATCCAGGGAAAACAGAAAATGCTTTTCTTCCTCCTCCTCCTCCAAGCCTTGTCAGGAGGAAAGCATCCGCTCTCCATCCTCTTCTCCACCCGGAGTCTCTTCTGGCAGCCCCTCTGCTTTCCCAGAGATCTGTTTTCTTTCCTCCCAAATGCTGTGTGTTCCCTGCGGTTGGGAAATCAGTCTGGGGGCAGAGCAGCTGATTTGTGAGTCACTGGGATGGAGGGATGTCAGATGGAGGTGCTCATGGCAACGTGCAGCCATATGGGACCTGGCCACGGACATCCCTGTGGGAGCCCCCGAAGGACACGGGGAGGGAGCTGAGGCAGGGCTGTGTTGGCTGAGTCCAGAAAATCTGAGGCTACAGCAGGTATCCAGAAAAATGCTGGATGCAGAATGACGAGCAGGTGTGAGGATGAGGAGCTGGCTTGAGGTCTGGCCTGGGGATTTCAATTCAAGTGCCTGAGGAAGAGTGTGGGTTGGCAAGGAAGGGTCAAGTGCGAGTAGACAAGGGAGAAGGAGGGATTTCAGTGAGGAGAAAAACCTCGGTGATGCAGGAGCCGGGCTTCCAGCTTGAACAAATCCATGGATTTTCCAGCCAGAGGGACACTTGTCAAGTTGAGTGATTGTTCTGCAGCCCCCACACTCCAGGGACTGTTCCCAAAGGGCACAGGGAGGGAGCTACCTGGGAATGGGCTTCAGTTCATCACAAAAACGCCCATCATGTCTGTTGGGTAAAACTGTTCCAGTCTGGATTTCATCCCAGCGTCAACGGCAGCAAGTGTTTTAGAAAAATCCCAGCCTCCTTTTAGTTTTCTAGAAATGAAGAATTCCTCGCAGCTGCTGTAATGCTCTTCCAGCAGTTTATTTACCCTGCAGCCAGCTCTCATAAATCAGCCCTGGGGCACCCTCCTTGTGCCCCAGGTCAGCCCAGCAGCCAGGAGATTTCTGGCCCCCATATCCTCGGAGCAACCTGCGAGCAGAGCAGCCTCAGCCTCCCCTTTGGAACCTGCCCGCACACAAACCTCGTGCTGTACTCGCCGCTTTCCAGCCTTTCCATCACCGCTGTGCATCTTCGTGGAGCCCACCCTAACTCTGCAGCGCTCTTCCAAACAGCACAGCCTAAATGGCAAATCCAGAGCCAACAACAGGAGAAAATGATTCCCATTGCTTTGGTCTCATCCTTCAGATTGTTTCACCTGCCTTCAGTCTGGTATTTGCCACTTGGGTCACCAATGACGTCTGATTTTCCAGGTCCTTGATAGAAGTACTGGAGGATTCTGGATTCCCCCTGGCTGTGCTTTTTTCCGAGGAAAGGTGGTTTTGGGAATACCTGCCAGGGCCAGAGCTGGTGGTGGGAGGCTGAAATAAACCTCGTGCGATCTCGAGGGGCCCCATGCAGAATAGGAATCAACAGAGAACGGTGCTTTGACACAAGCTCAGGGAGCAGCTCCAGGCACAGATAACAGAACAGATTCAGGATTTCTGGGAGGCAGACTGCATCTCTCAGTCGCTATTGAAATTATGGGTGAGACTGAGTGATTCCATGCAGGTTTTTCCTCATCTTTGTTGGCTTCCAGGGTTTCTCAGCTGTACTCTGAACTTTTATTTTGTTTCTGGTTATCTCTGAGGTAGATATCGTCATTAAATGATTTAATAAGTCTCCCTGGGAAACAGTAACTCCCCTCCTGCACTGAAAAAAGTTTTTAAAGGAAGAAATTTTGACTGTGGTCACAATCTGTAAAAATAATAAATCAGAGCCAAAGTGTGAATCCTGGGAGAGCTTTTAGAAAACCTTGTAACCCAAACCTGGAGACATCCCTAACCAGGTTATTTTGGGGAATGAGGGAATCCTGTTTTCCACCAGGGTGGTTTATGCACACCTAAACAAGGGGCAATGGCTTTATTAGACCAAATAAGCAAAATATTCTTATTTTGAAAGAAATGGGTTCTGAGCAAAAGCTGACCAGAGAAAATGGGCAGGAAGGTCATGAGGTACAAAGTTATTTGGCCACAAGTGCTACATTGTTCCCCAACGGAAACTTCATTCATGGAGCCAGCTGTTCGTTGCAATGTTGGCTTCTTGGTTTCTGAATCATCTGTGAAGCAACTGCAGTAATTGTTTGGCGGTTTTTTCATGTGTCCATTATTTGCCAGTATTATTTTGGTCCCGTTTCCGTCTGCAGATGACCTTTCAAGTAGAATAGTAAACTGTGACCTCGCAGGATGAACACTCCTTCCAACAATGAGACCTGGTCAGCGTTTGGAGCTGCACAGATTTATTGTTCAGTGCTCCCTTATATCCCAAAATTATACCTGGTCTGAAAATTTTCTCTATTTAAAACCCAGCAACACCACAAAAAAAAAAAAAAGGGCGTATTTTCAATATCTTCAATTTTAAAACGTGTTTCAAATATGGAGTGTTTGCAGCTTTTAAGGAATGGGCTAATAAGAGAACTTGCACCTTGAGCATGGAAAACATCATCAACATCAGGTTTTTCCAAACCATTTTTTCTCCTTGGCCAGTTTTTGGGAGAATCCATGTGGGAGCAGGCTGTTGTCAAAGGCACAGATGCTCTGAATGAGCCATTAGGGGGTTTCAGCCATGAAAATGCAGGATGTAGATACAGAGTGATGTTAATCTCACCCTAAATTTCTCCATAGCCTGGTGGTGACATTTCCTAAAATCCCCTGGGGAACAGTTGCTGCACGTTTTTTCTTGGAATAACAACCCCAGTTTCTCATCACTGATTTTGTAACACAACAGTGATCGGGCCAAGTGTATATTTATATATTTTTATATGTACTTACAACTCTTACTAGGCTGCTCATGAGGCCATGGCAGCACTGACTTCCCACCTCTGGCTTGATGCTGATCTCTTTTAAAGAAGTGCAAATCAGGAACCCATCTTTTGACTTTATTAGAGCTTATAAATGTTAATAAATCTGAGACCTGAGTGCCCTGAGCCCTTCATGGGGGCTGATCTTGAGCCCGGGGGTGAATGGCTGAGCCACAGGTGAGAAAGGAGTGGGCTGGAGTGGTTCACCTGTCCACTGGAGGGACTTTGCTTCTTGCTAAAACACCCTCAGCGTGAAAAAATACCTGAATGGTGCCTCAGAAATATCCCTGGTAAAATCCTGTGCCTGTTAATTCACTTTACATCTCCCTTGACCTGGGCAATGAGCAGCTCAGCTCCTTTCTGCTGCAGTCAAACACAGCCTCAATTTCTTTGGGATGAAGCTGGTGTCACCCTCACAGATCTCACCCACATTGTCCCATGTTTTAGAAATGGTCTCTAATTTGACAACGCAGAGCTCCACAGCGGATACATTTGAAAGACTGCCCTATGAATTCTGGTCCAGCAGAAGGTGATGGAGGTAGAAGGAGCCCATTGAGGAGAGAGGTGCCACCAGGGACATTTGTTCCATGTCCCAAAACAACACAGTGTCACCATTTCCACTGCTTCCCTGTCAAAGTGTTCTGCTGCCCTCATCATGAGGCTGCCTGGAACCTTTCTCTTTGTTTCCCAGTCAAGTATAAAAGACTTTAAAGGAATCCTTTTTTAACCTCTTAATTTTAATTGCAATAATCTTACTTATAAAACGAGTTATATCATTATAAAACAATGATTTAGTGCTTGTTTGTTGTTTCCAAAGCAGTTCCCTAAGGGGATCACACAGTGCTGGGGGAGCTGAGCAGTGAATTCACCTCTCTGACGAACACTCAAAAACCACTTTGAACCCCGCTTTTATCCGCTTCAGCTGGCGGCGGATGCTTGGTCCTCACCTGACACCAAACCTGATTTCCTTTTCTTCTCTTTGCAAGGATTATGAGTACCCTCTTCATTCTCACAGTTCCCACTACCAGAAGAACGACCGGTGCCCGCCGCCGCCGCAGAGCCTCCCCGAGCGCGCCTGCGAGGTGCCCAGCTGCCGCTCCGACTCCGAGTGCGAGCGCCACAAGCGCTGCTGCTACAACGGCTGCATCTACGCCTGCCTCGAGTCCGTGCAGCCCCCGCCAGGTAGAGCAGGACCAGGGTCAAGCTGGGAGAGAGGAAAGCTTGCAGAGATGGGTGGGGTGGTGGTGGTAGGCATCCCCCGTGCGCCGGGTCTGGGGTGGGAGGTTTGAGTGCGGGCTGGGGATGGAGTTCAGTTCCACACCTCTGGTTTCTGGCGGGTTGATGAATTAAAAAGGTGTCTGAGGCTGACTGGTGTTGCAAAAATTCCACTGGGTCAAATTGCAGAAGTCACTCAAGGCCAGTTGTTTTCCTGGGATGGAGTTTTCTGTGGTCCATCCCTAGAAGTGTCCCAGGCCAGGCTGGACGGGGCTTGGAGCAGCCTGGGATAGTGGGAGGTGTCCCTGCCCATGGCAGAGGGCTGCAACAAGATGATCTTTAAGATCCTTTCCAGCCCACACCATTCGGTGATCCTGTGTTTCTATTCTCAGGAAGAGAAGCAACCCCAACCTGAATTAGTGCTGGCAGAAGTGAGGCAGCCACCTCACCAAATCCCTGCCATGGCAGTGAGAATGGGGGCCTTTATGACACCAGGACCCTGTGGCCCTGGATAACACCCATGCCTTCCTGGCCACTGGGACAACGAGAGCATGAATATCAGTCAAAATCAGGCCCATCCACCAGGCAGCCTCCTCACAGGCCCTTAGAGGAAATCTGTTGAGGAGCAGAAAGGCCTTGGAGTGAGGGCCTTGTTGCCCTTGTAAAATCCTCGCTCACTTCTGCTCCTTGGGCTGAGCAGAGCATTCTGGGAATGACTCAGCTGAACCAGAGGTGAAAAACAAGTTCCAGAATTGGAAAACAATTGTTAGAACTAATGGGTACTCACGCTGTGGGGCTGGTGGTTGGTTCCACCTGATGCGTGTTCCTGTCGTGGTTTGTGGGGTTGGTTCAACACATTTGTTGTGCCTCACAAATTTGGGAACTCAGAACAAAGGAACAGTTTGAGAACCCTGGATTTTTGCAATAAAGTGTCTTCGCTTATCACCATCTCGTGGAGTCCCTGCCATTAACCACCACAGAAATCTATGACTTTTCCATAGCTCCGTGCCCTGTGGCTGCCACATCTTCACTCCATGGTCTCTTGTTTCTGTCTTCTGCAGTCTTGGACTGGTTGGTTCAGCCCAAGCCCCGCTGGCTGGGAGGCAATGGGTGGCTTTTGGACGGCCCAGAGGAAGTCTTACAAGGTAGAGTGCATTTCTCTGTGTTCTCTACAATACCCATCATCATACAAAGGCCCTGCAGAATAAACTCCTCAGACACAGAGCTTGCCGGGGCTGCTGGGGCTGCTGGTATTTGTCTGGAGTTTCCACAGGACTAACTGTGCCGTGCTGGGGGCTGCTTTCTGGTGCAGTAAATAAATTACTTTTTATGGGTATGGATTATCCAGCAGAGCACCAGGAATGCTGCAGGGAACTGGGCTTGTACGCATTTTTCAAATAATTAGAGATGTATCTGTGTTTTAGAAAAAGGCTTTGTCATCATACACGTATTTTCTGCCAGCTTCCTGATAGACCGTGGGTGGACTTGGCATGGGAGATGCTTTAAACCAGAGTGGCCTCATCACCCAGATGCCTTGGGCTGGGGCTGTGGCTCTTGGATCTGAAGGGTGCTTTGGGCAGGAGCCCTGGCGAGCTGCTGCAGAGCTGTGTCAAGCTGATGCGAGCATGGGGCACCTCAGTTTGGAGCCTGATAATGAGACTGAGCTTCTCAGGTTAATTCCACCGGGGAAAAGGTTTTAATTGATTTTTTTCCAATACATGAAATTGAAGCAAGAAGGGTGTGGGGAGGTGGAAAGAGATGTTTTCTTCTATGAGACATTCCCTGATGTATGGACACCTGAAATTCTTGGGTATTTCATGGAAATGCTGACCCAGCTTTTGATCAGCTTCAGTCAGACCCAGGTAGTGCCAATAAATTTCCCTCTTTAGTCTTACACAGATAATATCAAACTCTCCGAGCCTTGGCTCTCATCTATTATGGAAACTCCAAGTTCTTGAAGAGAAAATTCTGCCTCCAGCTCATTGGAGCTGCACAGCTAGAAATAAGATAAAATAGGTTCCTCCTCATCCATCCTTGTCATGCTTATATTATTTATTCTTATCTGAACACCTTCATCTCAGCTGGAGGAAGTAATTAGGGAATAAGAACCATCAGTCATGGCATGAGAATTACAGCAGAGGTCCTTGAAATTAAAATCCTGCAAATGAGAGGGTGGAGTGGCCCTGCAAAGTCTGTACATTAATGGCCACAAACACTACCTGAGTCCTGCTTTCCCTTCCCATTCTGTGCTGCACTCGCTGCTTATCCCAGCTCCAAGTGATGAAAGCTCTGCTGGGGACAGGGGTTGGCGCTGCCTGACCCCACAGTGGGTCACAGCCGAGGTTTAGGTTCAGCAGCAGGGCCATGGGTGTGGAGCAGAGGGCAGGGCAGCAGCACACTGCCAGCTTCCTGCTCGTGTTCCCCAACTCCTCTCCCAGCCCAGAGCCCTGGCTGGGACACACTCACCCACCTTGGAGGGATCCCTGCGGGCAGTGGTGGGAGATCTCCCCCCCAGCCCCACACAGACCCTGCACACCAGGCACAAAGGGCAGGGAATGGGGCTGAGCTGCACTGCCCACAGCAGGACACACATCAGCCTCGGTGTGAGGTGGGGAACGGGATCACTGCTGGACAGGACGGGCTGGAGGGGTCAGCTCTGTGGGGTCCACTCTTGGACTGGCTGGTTCATGCTGCTGGCATGAAGTGTGAACAGGATCACCTGCTGGACAGGATGGTCTGGAGGGGTCAGCTCTGTGAGATCAGTTCTGTGCAAGGTGTGAGTGGGATCCCTGCTGGACAGGATGGGCTGGAGGGGTCAGTTCTTTGTGAGGGGTGAATGGGGGATCGCAGCTGGCCAGGAGGGTCTGGATGGGTCAGTTCTGTGTGAGGTGGGAATGGGATCACTGCTGGCCGGGAGGGTCTGGATGGGTCAGTTCTGTGTGAGGTGGGAATGGGATCACTGCTGGCTGGGAGGGTCTGGAGAGGTCAGCTCTGTGGGGTCAGTTCTGTGTGAGGGGTGAATGGGGGATCCCTGCTGGCCAGGAGGGTCTGGAGGGCTCAGCTCCGCGCTGCCCCTGCTGGGAAGGAGTCTGGGGTCGTGCCTGGAGGAGATACAGCAGCGGGGGCCGTGGGGCGGTGTTTGGCTCCCCGTGGAGGTCGCAGCCGTGGTGTGTGAGCTCGGATTCTCTTGCAGCCGAGGCCTGCAGCACCACCGAGGATGGGGACGAGCCCCTGCACTGCCCCACGGGCTACGAGTGCCACATCATCAACCCGGGCAACACGGCCGAGGGCATCCCCAACCGCGGCCAGTGCATCAAGCAACGGGGAAACCCAGGTCAGTGCAGGAACATCCCTCCCTCTCTCAGTGCACGCTGGTGTTCGCATGGCAGAACTGATGCCTGACGATTTTTGCCTTTTCTTTTTTATGTAGCCTTTTATATCTTTCTGTACCCTTTACATATTTTCTATACCCTTCACCTACACGCTTGTGATTTTTGTAGTCTGATATTCTGGCTTAGTTTTGGGGTTCTGCAAGGCAGAAAGATCAAACATTCACAGAAGGAGGCCACAGAGCCCTGTGCTATCAAAAACTCGAGGTTTCAACCTTGGTTGAAATGTTCTCTCTGGGAGATACTTTGTAAACTGGGCTCTAGCCTCATTTGGGAGGGAGTTCTTTAGAACATAGGGACATTACTTCATTTATAAAGTTTATTTTTGGGAGATTCTAAACAAATATGCTAATTTGTAAGGTCTATAAAAATTGTATCCAGAGTGTGCATCTCAGCGTGTTCCACCTTTAAAAAACTGTGCACCTAAAATCCTATTAAAATACCAAAGTAAAAAACCCTTTTATCCCTTTAACCATGTCTGCCTCACAATTCCAAAACCAGCAGAAAGGCAACAGAACCAGAAAGGAAGGGACCAGGACACCAGGGCACTGTGTGGCAGTGGGATTGTGTCAGCAGAGCAAGTGATGACCTGCATGGGCTGTTACTATGCAGCACGAAAATTAGAAATATTTATATGTTACTGCAAGCTTTAGGAAGAAATCTGAGTTTTAAGTTCCAGTGTTGTCTTCTGACTTTGCTTTTTGCATCCAAAACTTTGTTGCCTTTATTCTGCTGACACATGTGTCCAAAAAAGGATTTTATACAGGCCAAGGTATTTTCCAGGAAAGCTCATAACTTTTTTGGGTATTCATTGAACAGTAGGATGTGTGCATTGGCACTGGGCTACAAATCACCTCAAATCACTGTAAAAACCAGGGGAAGCATCAAACCAGATCTCTGAGCCGCTTCCACAACAGACTAAGAGTTTTTTCCAGTGCTTTTGGATCATCTCTTTTGTAACTTTTTTCTTTAATAACATCCACAGCAACCAATGTAATGCAGAACTGTGGGGGTCTTAGACATGAAGTATTTCTAAGAGCTGAAATAACCACATAAATGGCAAACAGAACAACGTAGCTGGAACCTGATTTATGTAAAACACTAACGGAAGGTCTGAAACGTTACCCAAATTTTATTTCATTTGGGAAAGCCTGTGATTCCTTGACTTGCAGCTACAGAAAAGGTTACAACCTGCTCGTGACAAATCCCACTCTTACGGCAAGCGGGTTGTGTCCACAGAGCTCAGTAATCTCAGCAGTTTATAAGAAGTTTATAGCAGCCCAAATTACTTCAGCTACAGAGACCTTTTATTTTCCCCATTGTGAGGTTATTATTTCCATATCTCTAATTTCTCTGCGCTGCACACAGAAGGGGAGATGTTAACACAGAAAATGAAGGTTGGCCGGGTATGTTCTCACCATGTACCTTCTTTTCCAGACGGACACACCCTGAGGCATAAGTATTACAAGGAGTATTTTGGTAAGCTGCTGGCATGAGGTGTTTGTTGTTCTTAAGCTTTATTGTTCTTGCAATGCTTACAAGGAATTTGCTCCTTATTAAATGAAAGTTTGAATATGGAAAAAAAAAAAAAAAAAGAGATTCTTTAGCCTCAACTCTCTATGCTTTGGTCAGAAGATCTTATTTTAAGATCTGCAGTGTCCTGACTGTGCTCTCTTGAGAATCAGAATTTTCAGCTGGGGCAGAATGGGCTAAATGGCGCAGCCCTCTGCCAGTGGAACCACCAAAAATCTTTTGTTGTTTTTAAGCACATTTTTGGAGCTTTGCTCTTGGCCCAGGACTCCCTGCAGGTGAACACAGAGCTCTGTCAAAAGCAGGGTCTTCAGCCCCAGCCTTGTGCTGTGGTAGGAAATAAGGGATAACCGGAATCAGTCCCTCGGTGCTCCCTGAGCCACAAGTGTCAGGTCCCCCTCACAAATCTGGGTCTCAAAGAAAGCAGGAGCATCTTCCAGGTCTTTCCTCACAGCTTCAAAGCTCCTGGCTTTTCCCTCTTGGATCTGGATCAGATTGGAAGTGACATTCAGGTATAACCAGACAGCACCCTAGATGTGATAAGATTTACAAACATCCAGATTTGGCCAGCTTGGCTGATCAAACCAGGAAAGCATTTCCTTTTCTCTGTTCCACTGTGGGCTATCCCAGCTCTCCAGGAGAACTGCTAAATAATGAGGCGAATAAAACTGTGCTGCTGAGAGAACCTTGAGAAAAAATTGCCACAAGCCGAACCCAAAACCTGACTTTGCTGCTGTTTGTTTTACAGGGAGCAATTCCAACAATGTGGTCGGCTACGTGAAAAACCAGCAGAAGCATTTGGGCTAATTGAAGGTGTGCCTGGGTGAGTGCCCTGTGAATAAAGGGAAAGCTGGGTGGAAATTGTTGGTGCTTAGAATGCAATTATTCAGGGAAATGATTGTCTGAGGGTGGTGGTTCCTCCAAGCAAGTGTGATTTTTAGGATGAAAAATAAATGCTGCAAAACTCGGTGGGCCTTAAGACTTTAAGCTTTGTGTTTAAGGGATTTTTTTAACGCAGGTGTAACTGGTGCTGCCAGACAAGTTAAAAAGCTGTTTATTCTGGACTGGCTGCAAAAAGGGTCAGTCTTGCAAATACTTCAGCACATGGGGGATTTTGTGGGATTATTTCATGTGTGTGAACAGTTGTGCTGAGCAGAGGGACCCACTCATGTGAGCAAAGGCACATTTCTCCGGCCAGAGCCAAGCCAACAGCAAAAGCTCCAACCGTTTTATCAGCCTTGCATTAGGCAAGAATGGAAATATTTATTATATCAAAGGTTCTGCCCCAGGATGGTTTTCTCAACACTTTCAGCTTCCCTTTAAAGTCAACTTGGGCTTAGCTGGGAGTTATGAAAACAAAGCAGTTCCATGTCTTTCTGTACCTACGTCAGGCTGGCTGTTAAGGTTACCCAGCTACTTAAGGACAAGTTCTGTGCAAACATC
Source organism: Dasyornis broadbenti (assembly GCA_013397935.1). NCBI lineage: Eukaryota > Metazoa > Chordata > Aves > Passeriformes > Dasyornithidae > Dasyornis > Dasyornis broadbenti. The sequence continues at coordinate 349,743 of VZRN01006441.1, read as the reverse complement.
CCAGCAAGGATAAATATTTTAATTCCTCTATTTTTTTTTTTTTCTCCTTTTGTTGTTTGGTTTTCACCCAGCTGGACCACTCTGTCAAGGAATGCTTTACCCAGCAGCTTTCTGTTTTGGAAGAACTCTGGTCCCAGATCTCCACAAGCACATTTCCAGCATCCCCCTGATCCCTGCCCATCGCTGACAAAAAAATTATCCAAGGAACAGGATGAGTCCAGATTTTAACCCCATCGGGAAGGGGAGAAACGTGATCCCCTGAGGGAAACCACACCATTTATCAGCTGCCCTTCTACAAGTGAAATGCAAACACCTCCAACGGGTCCCTGTGAGCCACAGTGCCGCGATCAGGCTGCTGACACAGAGCCTGCCCTTTATGTGCTTGTGACCAATTCAGATTTCAGGCCCGTGAACACAACTCAGTATTACTAAAGTGACGTCAGAATTCTACCTGAATATCATATCTAAGTTGCTTTAAAATAGGTTAGACTAAAGAGGTTTTCTGGATCACAGCCAGCGCCTGCCTAACTTGAACAACAACTTTAAAGAAGCTTTTCCGTAAGCTTAAAATTCCAAGCAACCTGCAAGTTTCTTCTTTTCCTATTTATATCCAGGTTTTACCAGGTCTGACACCCACTCCAAATGCCGAAACCTGAAGTCTTAAGAATTTGAGGAAGTCTAAGCTAGGAGCAAAACGAGTTTTATAAATGTTTTTAGGTTACTTCCCTTTAGTTTCTCAGTCTGGTGAGCTGCAGATTGAGAGTTAATAATCGAAGAGATTCCTTTCCACAATATCGCAGCAGACACACAAATGGGTAAGGTGCTGTTTTAGCCAGCACAGTGAATACTCACAAAAATCTGCAGTTTTGTACCTGAAAAACCTCGGCAAGGTGCCTGAAGTCTGAATAATTTGTTAAATGTATTAGAAAAGCAAATCCAGGATAAATTTGTGTGATGAGAAGGATTGACTGGCAGGTGGGCCACTGCTCCTCAGAAGTGCTGGACCTTTGTGTTGACTTCCAGAAATCCTTAAGGTCTGGTTATTTGTATTTGGGCCTCACAGCTTCTTTTAGCTGTTCAGCACTGTACAACAGAAAACACATTTTCTGTTAACATTTTCCTTTCCCGTGGCAGTCCTGAAGGGACAGTGGCTTTTACTGTGCCAAACCAGCCAGAATTGCTTGGCAGAAAAGCCACATTTGCTCCATGGCTCAGCCCACGTCCCCATCTGCGTGCATGAAACCAGCATTTTAATTTGCACAGTAGCAGCACTGCACATAAAATACCCAACTCACAAATGCAAGTGCCTGCTTCCACTCACAGGATTTTTTCCCCCACTCACTAAATGCTTTAAGCCAAATCCAAGACACCTATAAAACTCTCGATACTTTGCATGTGACATTTGCAGCTGGAGGGATGGAAGGTGCCAAACTGCTCTTCTGTTTCCTGTTCTAAACACAGTCCTCGGTGCTTTACAGAGCAGGGAAACAGCTGAAGGGCTCCACGTTTTCTTCATCTGTTCAACTCACTTTTTCAAGCCTTTTTCCAAAGTGCAAGATATTAAATGCAGCACCACATTCAGACAGAGCCGTTTCTAGAATTTCGTCCTACAATGAGATCTTAATTCCTGCTCAGACGCAAGAGCCGCAGAACCAGAGGATCATGGAATGGCTTGGGGACGGAGGGAGCTTGAAGCTCATCACCTTCCACTACCCCAGGCTGTCCCAGCCCCTATCCATATTTTATAGTTCCAATCTCTGTTTAGATCAAAAACTTCCTTTTTATCCCACTGCAGCCTCGCTCCTCTGCGCTGCTCGGTGAAATGCATTGATTTTGTTCAGCATTACTCCCTGCAGAAAAATACCAAATTCTGATTAAATCAGCAAAGCCCTTCAGTGATCACTGCTAAGCCCCGAAGAGCAAATGCCAAACTGTTCTATTTTAAACTAAAAGATCTGGTACCTAAAACCTTGTGAAGAGCTGGTTGAAAAGTGAAACACTGCATTTGTGTTGAGTATTCACAAATTTGAAAGATTAAAACTCCAAATCTCAAGCTAATCTCTCAAAGCAACCCAAAATTATGCTTAATTTGAGTGGACACATCCATTTTGGTGCCTGGTTTTTCTGTAGCTGCAGATGCACATACCTGACCACCTGGGTGGGACACTTGAGGTATTTTCTGTTTGAAAAAGCAATTTTTGAACAAGAAAACTGACAAATGAATGATTTGATGACAAATTTCTGTTTACTGTGTGTAAAATCAAAGCCATCACCCTTCTTCGTGGTGCTACAATGCTCGGGGTGGGGGGCTTTTTCCAAGTTAATTCAAGTTATTAATTGTCAAACTCAGAAACAAAAGCCACAAAAGGGACTTGTCCAAGTGCCGTGTTTGCAACAGTGACACCCCTCAGACACTGAAATGCAAACACAGCCCAGGTGAGCCGTCCTCGGCTCCTCTTATCTCCAACGCAAAAATTTCTCAGCATCCCGCTGCAGCACAGTAGGAAATCACTGGTGTAGGTTTTTTCCAAGGTTTCCATGAACATTTTGCAGCATGTTTGGTGCTATCAGAGCCCTCCCGTGTGTCCCCGAGTTGCTGACAATGCCCAGGGCCTCCCAGATCCTCAGGATCCCTGCAGCCCCAGGCAGCCCCTCCCTTCTTTGTGCCCCCGGTGCTCAAGACACGCTCAGGTTCTGCTTCGGTGCTCAATAAAAAGTCTATTTTTCAACCCTGCCGAGTTTCACTTGTGTCTTCTGGATGCGTTCTTGGCTTTGGATCATGAGAAAAAGGACGAATCTTCTAAATTTTAGTTGTTGGGAGAGCACAGCGCAGGCACAGGAAGGGAAGTGACAGACCCCAAAACACATCTACCACCGCTGTCCCCGTTCAGAGGGGCCACTTTTGTGGGTCAGACCCTCATTTCTTGGCCCCTGCATTTGCATTGCCCGAAGACGAGCTGGTGGGCAGCGCTGTGAGGAGGCTGGAGAAGAAGGTGACCCCACGTTTGAGCGGGCACGGGTTCCGTGCTGCTGCTGAGGGGCCTGAGGCGGCACCAGCAGCTGCTCGGGGAGCTTTGCAAGAGGCCAGGGCTCTCCTGGGGGGTGGGAAAACGAACCAAGGCAAAGGGCAGAGCTGGGCTGCTGAGCATTTCCACACTCCACCATCCCAGCCGCTCCACCCACGGCAGCCCTGCTCGACCTGCTCGGCAGCAGAGGGCACGAGGCCTCCTGCACGGCCTCCCTCCTGCCCCGAAACCAGAACAGGGAGAGAAAACCCGCCTGGAACTGAGCCAGGGAGGGGTAGCAGCAGGAGCTGTCACTCTGAGAAGGTTTTTGGGGGGGTTTGAGGTGACCCAGCCAGCACCAGGTGTCGGCACCTCTTCACCGCGTCAGTGGGATTGTCCTTGGGATCACTCGGACTTCTCATGGCAGTGGCCCCTGTGGATGGGGAGAGTACAGGGGGTGTGCACACAGCTCCTGGCTCCTGCTGGGGAGTTGGACAGGAACCAGGAACCTCAGCTTTCAGGAGAATGACTTGTTTGGTGAACACCACAAAATTATTGTTTCAGTTCAGCTCATTTCCATGGCAATGCAAGAGAACGATTCCTTTGGTGAACACCACAGCATTCTGGTTTAATTTCAGCTCATTTCCACAGCAATGCAAGCAAATGTGGGTTGTGTTGCTGGAGCTGGGTAATGGTCTTTGTGGAAAATGCACAAGTGTGACCTGAGGCAGCGTCTGCAGGTGACACTGAAGTGCTGTCAGTGCATCCCAGAAACCAACAACTGCATCAACAGAAGGACTGACAAAAACAGATCTTCAAGAAGTCCAAATCTACAACCAGAACGACCAGAATAATGTAAAAAGTGGCTCCATTTCTGACGTGCCTGGCTCAGAGCTCGGTGAAGCTCTGTGATGCAGCAGTGCCTTGATCCCTTCAGGAAGTTTTCCATGGTTTGATGAGCAGTGAAGAAGCCTATGAGGTCTGAACAAGCCATAAAAGAGTTTTTGGAGGCTGAAGGTTTCTCTTTGCTCGTGACACAGCAGGGATTTGCTCATGCAGGGAGTTATTTTCTTCTCCCACCTCACCCTGTCTGCACAGGCTGGGTTTCTCTCTGGAGATGGGGTTGGATGAGCATCGCTGTGTCTCTGTGCTAAAAGGGTTTACAGCATCATTTAGGGTCCTTTAAAAAAAAATTTAAAAAAAAAAAAAAAAAAAAAGCAAAGCACCTCTTTCTGGTAAGTCTGCAGAAGTAAATCCTATTTCTTCCCATTTTCTCCTTCTTGTTACTTTTCTATGCAGACAAAAGAGCAAGAACAACAAGAGAAGCTGTGCAAAGCAAAAAAAAGCTTCCCACGCAGGAATGTCGACGATGGGGCTCGTTTCACCCAGCCTGAGCTCTCCACCAGCTGAGTGTCCCAATTTAAACATTGGAAACTGCGCAAAAAGAAACCAAAAGCATTAATTAAATTCCCTCTTCCTTCCCCATTACACACCTGGGGACAGACCTAAGGATTTTACTCCAGCTTTATGGACAAGATGGAAAGGAACTACGACTCTAAACTCAGTTCTTTTCTTTTTACAACCAGGAGCAGCAGAAGTTCTGCCCAGGAAAATCCCAACCCCAGGTGTATTTGGATCTTGGGGCAGAAGCAAACTCCATTCTACCCATGCAGCAGAGTTTTTTTCCCTCAAGGTGGCACAAGAGGAACAAAAGTGCAACAGTTCTGGCAGGGCAGCAGGTGAAGGAGCTGTGAATTTTGAACTGAAAAAAGTTCAAGACTCGCAGCAGCATCCTTTTGGGGTCAGAGCACCTCAGAGTTTGGCTCCTTTGCTGGATGTGTCTTCACAACAGATATTTCCTATTTAAAAAGAAAAAAAAAAATAAGGTTTTGGAAATAATCTACTTAGAACTGGAGGTTTATTATCCAATTAAATAGGAAATACTGTAAGGGCGCTGTAATTGGGCTGCGTGTTATGTTTTTATAGTGTGAAAATGATGGAGTGAAGAAATACAGCTTGGATTAGTGTTGTTTTCTTGACATTACAGTCTTGATTCAGTTTATTCCCAGTGTTTTCTGAGCCATGGGATAGCAAAATATATTAATTTTTCATTAGATTTCCTAACAGGCAGAAATCAACAGCAGCAAGAAAATGAAACCCGAGTCCTTTCAGCTATTTCTCAGAGTAAATGGTGAACAGCAACATTTTTCCCTGCATTTATTCCATTCCATCAAATATAATTTCCCATAACAGAACTGAGGGAACATAAAGACGAGAGAGAGGGATATGGTCCTGAGCCCAAATCACGCTGTTCTTCCCAAGCTGCTGGTTTTTTGGATAACAAACCACCAGGCACTGATTGTTACGCTGCATTATTACACTCATCAACTCGTTTTTCTCCTTTCCTATGTCCTGTTTGTCTTGGGATTTCTGTCAGCCCCACTCCAGCGCATTGTTCCCCCTCCCTAACCCAGGGTGTGGCCTCTTGGCCGTGCCCCACATCGTGTGGATTCTGGATTTTGTACTTGGAGCTGCATGTGTCTCTACAAGCAGCAGGTTTGTGCCAGGAGGATGAAGTTAAATAAGGAAAGAATCAGCCTGTTGCTTAATTAGCCACGGTGGCTAATGACGGCCACGCTGGGGCTGCCCAGGCTGCGGACACAGCAGAGCCCCAGGATGCTCCTCGTGAGCAGCAGCTTCATGGATGATGGGTGAGCATTTAGGATAAGAAAAACCAGAAAAAAAAAAAAACAAAGAGTAATTTTCTTCCGCCCTGCCTAGAGAAGGGGAAGATGTTTTTCACCACTTTTCTGGCAGAAGCATGAGGATTTGGAGGATCCTAAAACTCTGGTGGCTACAGACATGCTCGGATTGGCAGGAGAAGGTGTTCCCTGCCAGGCAGGGCTGCTGTGCCTTGTCAGGAGCTGGCAGAGCCGGCTGGCGCTGCTCCAGGTCCTCAGAACAGCTGCAGAAAAGGGAACACCAATTCAAAAGCATCAATCAGCTCAGAGAGCTTTCACCTCCCAGTTCCCAAAAATTCGATAAGGTCCAAATCCCTCTGTATCTCTGCGCTGCTCCAAGCCCTTCCCTAAGCCCTGGGTAGGGCCTGGATGTGCGATTCCCGAAAATCAGAGCCCAGCATTATCCCTGGATGCTTTCCCATGGGAAGGAGCGCTGTTTCAACGATGCAGGCACTTCCTGCATCTGCCTGACGCATCCAGCCTAGTCCTTGCGAAAGCCTTGCTCAACCGGGAGCCGCGGCTGGGTTTTACAGGATCCCGGCTCCTTGCAGGGCGTTTCCCAATCGCTTTGTTTTGGCCTCAGTCTGGGAAGAAGCTCATCCTTCCAGAGCCCCTCAGTGGGACACGGGTGTTCCTGGCGTGTCCCAAGGGCTCTGCAGATTTTCCTGGAGCTGGGGGGAACTGGAAGATGCAAAAGGCAACGCTGAAATGCTCCACGAGTTTGGTGAGGTCTGGCCAGATTTTGGGTACTACACGCCTGGGGTCTTGGCCTCATCACAGTCCAGGTGTCACCACCCCCGGTGCTCCAGAGCTGTCACCTGGGCATCCTTGGAAGCTGCACATTTATTTTTCTCTGGCTGGGAATGACATTAATTCCCTCGGTGCAGTTTTCACTGTCAAAGGAGGATCTGAATCTCCCAGCTGGCACCTTAGGGACAGTTTAAGGGTAAGGGAATCCTGCAGTCATGGTGCCTGGGGGAGGATGGAGGTGTCGTGGGGCAAACCAGAGCAGGATGCTCCCTGACAGGCAGCCACAAATCTTCAGGAATGGTGCAACTGGTGAACTTTAGCAATCGTAGAATCACAGAACCAGAGAATATCCCGAGCTGGAAGGGACCCACAGGGATTAATGAAGTCCAGCTCTGGACACCGAAGCCCAACCTTAGCTGTGTGTTGGGATCCACCATGAAAGCACAGATGAAAATACTGTGTTTTTTATAAAGGATCATCACAAATTCCCTCCTCACACATTCCTGCTCTCTCCCTGATGTAAACACTTCTAAATCCCGGCGTTGTGCTGACCGGAGCATTTCCCAAGGAGGACGATCCCAGCCTGGAAGTTTACAAACAGGCTCGGCGGAGTGTGTAACCTGTCCTGCCCCTGCACTCCCAGCCCTGGCCAAACACCTTCCCCATCCGCCCGCCCGAGATGCGGCCCCGCCGCCACCACTCCTCCTGCAGCAATCCTTGGGAGGGCGGAGGAAAACCTCAACCTGCTCTTCAGGTGCCGCTCCCGCACCTCCTGGGCTCCCTCGTGTCGCAGCCACGGTGCCCAGCACAGCCAGGCTTCCCGGCAGGCTTTGATGGGAGCAGCTCCTGCGGGGAGGCTCGGAGGGCGCGCACCTCCCTCCGGCGCCGAGGCGTGACTTGGCGGCAGGTGAAGCTGCCTCTCCCTGCAGGTAACCCCGAGCTCTGCGGGAATCGGAGCCAGCCCTGCCGGCAGCCGCTGCTCCCATCCCGGTGGCCCCCGGGGCTCTCCGCAGCGCGGCGCAGCGAGGATGGGCGAAGGAAGTTTCACCAAACTCTTCCAGAAAAGGTCGCTCCTCCGCTTCGTGCAGAAATATCAGCCCCTGGGGAGCGGCGAGCCGGAAGAGGAGGTGAGGATTGCCCGTGCCTCTTGCCTGGACCTGCTGAAATAGTTTGTGTAATTGGGGTTAATTTTGCCTGCTTTGCCTGCTTTGTCCCACCGGTAACTTGAGATCAGTGTGGCTGCGCTCAGTGCGAGCCGAGAGGCACCAGGGGATGAGGCGAATGTTGCTCACCAGGAGCAGGGAGCGATGGGCAACGTTGTTTCTGTGCAGTGATCCAAGGGCACGGAGCTGAGGCCCGAATCCTGCTCAGGAATTGTTCCCTGCACTGAGCAGGTTCCGAGTGAAGGGAGCGCATGGGAGAGCCCGGGAGTGCGGCCGTGGGCACTGTGGGAGCTCTCTGGAGTGTGGACACAGCCCCAGCCCGGGGGAAATGGAGAGCAGGGCTGACCCTGGCCCCAGGGCACCCCTGCCACCAGTGCTGGGCACTGGCAGAGGGGCTGTGACCCTCAGGCTGTGACTCTTGGGCTGCGACCCTCAGGCTGTGACCCTCGTGTTCTCAGGGCTGCTAACCAGTGGCCAGGGAGAGTTTTGCCTCAGACCTGTGGAATCCACTTGGAAACGCTTTCCTTTCCTGAAAAATGCTGCTGTGCAAGCACTGATGTCCCCTCCCTGCTCTCCCTGCCTGTCCTCGGTGCAGATGGACCAAAGAGTGGCCAGTGGTGGCCACTGCTTTGGGTGGCACATTCACCGTTCTTGGTTTTTCACCACAAAATCTTCTGGTCTGGGATTCTTTGCTCACACAAGGTTTCCATGGCTCAAGCCCCGTGTTCTCTGCCCCATGACAGATTGGTTGAGTGCTCTGCCACGTGAACCCCATTTGTATAATTCCTGCTGCACATGGGGTTAGCCCTTACTCCCATCCCAACAAGCTCCATCCACACACTGGGAGAGATTCATGTGCTTTTCCTGAGGCCTTTCCCAGATATCATTTCAGCTAATCCCCTTTCTGAGCCTTGTTTGTCCAGTGTGGGGTGGCTCAGTGTTACAGAGAGAAGAAAATAAGGCATTGAACTCTTACCCTGTGCACTGTGCAGGGCATGTGGTGATGCTGCTCTGCACTGCTCACACAGAGACCAAAATCCCAGAAAAAGCAGATCTTGATGAGGTTACAGAAAGTCTCTTTAACCTTGCTTGGTGGGAAGCTGAGATTTCTGATTGCACGTAGGCAGGAGGCCGTTGGCAATTAGTCTGCCTTGTTCTTTGGCTGCACCATTTATGCCGTGCCAAAATAAATAGTGACAGGGATTTACTTCCAAATCTAAATCCCTCTTGAATTTTAGCTCTGGTCTGTGGAGAGAGTGATCCATGTATAACCAGACAGGGAGGTGAGGAGAGCTTTAGTAGGAAGTAGACAGCAGTGTAAAATGAAAATAGAAACTTGATGAATCAAGAATTTGTTTTCAGGTTATGGCTTAGGTTGGTAAATGACTCACATGTCCCCTGCTCGATGGCATTTTCCTTCTTTACTAGAAAATAGTTGCCAAGCACTTTCAACCTTATTGATCTTAAATATTTTGGTCAAAGGGCTGTGCTGGGTCTTCAAGGTGTGAGTGCCGGTGATCTGATGGGACTGCAGCCAGGATAAATGCCCAGAGTGGGCTGTGAAGGAGCAGCCCCAGCACTGGTCACTGCGAGGCGATGGCCAGTGGCCACGGCGTTACCTGGAGATGGCAGGAGACAAAGCACACACCCAGCCGGTGTCCAGGCTCTGCTGGGCATGGTTTGACTCCTTTGCTGCAGTGCCCTGTTCAGAACCAGGGGAATTCTTGTGGGGCTGATCTGTAGTTTATGAGAATCATGTGTTTCCTGCAGAAATCTGAAGAGCGACCGAAGATTTTCCTTCTGAGCATGCCGGTGTGTGTGCACATGCACAGTCACGGGTGCCTGTGTGCGGGAAAGTGGCAGAAAAGCCTGGGCACTGCTTCTTTAATCACCCTTTCCCTCTGACCACGTACCAGGATCACCCCCGGTGGGGACAGTCCAGGGCAGGATTCTCAAGGGTGCTTTAGATCAGCTTTTCTGGAAACCCTCTGGCCTTTTCAGCAATCCAAGGGACTGTTTTGAAGTTTGTATCTGCAAGCAGGGAGACCAGATGCTTTGTTTCATGTGAAAAACACTGGAATTCTGTGATAGCTGTGCAACAGGGGAGTGAGAAACTGTGTGGGAGGTGCTGAAACCACGGTGGTGGGTGGGAAAGGGCTGGGAATGTGGGTAGGGAAGCCCAGCAGGGCAGCCCCTCACCTGCAGGGCTGAAGGGTGCTCTAGGCTGGATTCTGGATTCTGCCTGCACCCCTGGAACACCCCTGGGTCTTTTTTCCAGCCACATCCACCCAAAAAAAAAGAAACGTAGAAGACTTTGGAGGGAATGGTTTGATTTATTTATTGTATTTTTGGCAGGGATAAGGTTTAATGTTTGGAAGGGCTTCATGGAGACTGAATAACCCAGCCCACTCTGCACTGCAGTCCATCAACTGCTCCAAAGAAACCTAAGACAGGGAAAAGAATATGCAAAGCTTCAGCAGAAGCAGAGGTGGGGGAAAATCCCGAGAACTGATATTTTGGGCTGTTTGCCAGAGCACACAAAAAGGGCTGTGTGCTCTGCAGAAAGCCCCGTGCTCTCTTTCTTCCACATGGGCTGCTCAGCGGGACAATTGATGGATTGTTTTGGGATGAGGGATGCTCAGGTACCTCCAAGGTGGCTCCCAGCCACACCAGCTGCTCTCTCCAGCCTCCACTATCTCCCGATCTTGCAAAGCAATAGACAAACTGATAATCACCCTTTCTGTTATTTTTTCCTGCCCTGCTGCATGGAGTCTGTGCTCTTGTGCAGAAAGGATAAAGGCTGTAAATGTAAATGGATGTCATGGATAACCCGCATCTGCTTCGCAGTGTAAATACAAAAGGAGATGTTTGTTTAGGAAGGGATTTGCACAGGGCACTGCCTGGAGCCCAGCATCCATGGGGTGGAGTGGGACTGGGGCACAGGGGCTCTGCACTGGCAGCACATCCAGAGGAGGAGGAGCCACTGGTGCATTTCCAACCTGTGCATTGCAGGGGCTCTTCTGGTAGGAAAAGCTGTTCAGGAGGGAAAATCCCACGTAGGCTCAGCAATGCAAGTTAGCTCATCCCAATAAAGCTGTTCCTGTCAGCACAGGGAGCTGCCAGCATTTCTAGAGAAACCACAGAGGGCTCAGGCATCATCCAGAGCCTTTGTCGTTTATTTCCTCCACGCCTTTTGGAAGGCAAATATTGCTGATAGAGCTGGGCCCTGCTTCCCTCGCTGCCCTGGCACTGCAGGCGTGTTCTCCTCGTGTCCGGGTCTCTTCCTGCCCTCCAGCTGCTTTCATTAAAATTTAAACTCCTGCAGGGCAGAGCTGTACCTTGATACCTGAGTGTGTCCCCTGCAGCACGGAGAGCCTGTGGAAGCCACATTCATCAGGATGGCAATGAATGCAGGCATGTGGGAACCCTGGGTTTTTCTTCCCACCAAACTCCTCCATCTCCTGAGACACACGAGCGGCTCTTGGGCTCGCAGCATCTGGATGTGAACAAAGTCACAGGGAGCTGATGAGTTTGTACAACCAAACAGGGACATAAATCATGACTTTTAAACAGGGAAGGATTGTTTTTGTCTCTCCTAGAGGGGTCTGTTCGGGGGATGTGGGAATGAGAGTGATGTCCACTGCTAGGATGGCTCTGCAGCTTCTTAGGGCAAAACGGGGTCACCAGCATGGGGGAAACATGGGGGCAACATGGGGGCCGGGAAATCCGTGGAGATCTTGGGCAAAGTGCTGGGAGTTTGGAAAGGCAGGTTGTTCTTGGGGCAAAATTGCTTCTAAATGAGCCTTGTCCAGACCAAGGGGTCCCAGGAGGTCCTGTGCTTTTCCTCTGGGACCAGGTGGGTGCCGGAGTGTTGGCAGCTGAGGTGTGGGTCAGGAAATGGCCATAAAAACGGGGCCTTTTCAAGGAGCAGGGCTTAGAGATGCTCTGAGTTCATCCGCTGTCAGCCACGAGACTGAAACCAGCTCCATGGGCCAGCAGGAGAGAACAGCCAAGGACATTTTCTGCATTTCTGATTTTCTGCATTTATCTCAGGCTTTAGGTTGCAAAGCACTTGGATATTCCTAGAAAGCTCCTGAATATTCATGGGAGGGGCAATTCCCCAAATACCACTGCAGGTGATGAGCCAGGCTCAGGTGCATCCCACAGCAAACACTCCAGGGTGCTGGCAGCTGGTGCCAAATTCCTGCCCCACTCTCTGGGGTTCCTTTCTTAATGAACACACACTCCTGTGTTTCATGAACGAAGGGAAAAGGGAATTCCTGTCCCTTGGGAAGGGGGAGATTTCTCCCTCCCTGTGCTTAGCCTGCAGTAGCGCCTCCCTCATGGGTCTGGCAGAGATTTGGGGAATGCTGCTGCTCTGGAAAGTGCATTTTAGAGAATGAAATGAAGGATCTTGAAAGGGAAGAGCTGAGCCCTTTGGTGCTGGGAGCTTGGGCTGCCTGGATGGAGCAGGAAGGGTTCTTCCTGCAGAGTCAGTGGTGGAGCAGAACTGCCCCAGACAGGGGAGAGGAGATTCTACTTCTCCCTCTGGCTCAGAGAATTTTGTAGCTCACGTTTTCAGTTCATTTATTACGTCTCTAACAAGGGGAAAGGTGTTTTCCTTGCTCTGAGCATTGAGTCTGGACTGTGAGGCACCGGGATGGGAAAATGCTCCCCTCGGGCAGGACACCAACAGCACAGCCTGAACCTTTCCTGATCAGCACCATGAGCTTCTCCTTTTGGTTCCCCAGCTCCTCACGGCCTCTCTTCCCGCACAGCAACGCGACCAGGATTAATTGGAGCTGCTGTTAAAGCGCTGGGATTTGGGAAGGGGTGCAGTGACTGAGGGCTGGCAAGGGGAGGGAGGGGAATGGGATTAAGGAGGTGCTGAAGTGCTTTAATTACCTGCGCTCTCAGCTAATGATCGCTTGGTCTTGTTTACTCAGCCCCGTGAGGAGTGTGAGCTGAAAATAATCGAGCAGGAGAAGGAGGTGGCGGTTTTGCCCCCCAAAGACGCCTGTAAATGCCACAAGGAGGACTTGGCGAGAGCTCTGAACGTAAGGATTTGTTCACGTCTTTGGGAATGTGGGGTGCAGCCTGTGGGATCTGCCTGCAGGAAGGGCCTGAGCTGCAAAATCGGTCTTTAATTGACTTGCAAACTCCTGGAGTGCTCAATTCCTGTGCCGTTTTGTGGGATGAATCCTCTCCTTGGCTGGGCTCAAGGGTCCCAGCGTCAGGGAAAGCTTTAATGCGTGGCTGTATTTTGGTTTCTGACCTCACTATTTTTTAAATCCTGGCGAAACAGGTTTTATCCCCTCTCATTTTGTTCCCTTTTAATTTTGTCAGGGTCTATTTATTTTTATTTTTTTCTTTAAATACACAGCGCAACCAAAAATTAATTCTTTGCTTTACTCTTTTAGATTTCAAATTTGTCATCTATGATATGGTTTCTCCCTTTTGGAAATACATATTTTTTTGGTTTGTTTTTTTTTTTTAATAACTTGTGCTTACTTTAATGGGTTTCTGTGGTGGTTGATGGTAGTGTTTTATAGTTTAAAAAAAATACATATTTAAACAGGAAAAAAAAACAGATTTATTTGAGCTGTGAAGATCTTGCTCAGTCTGCCTACAGGGGTTTAATATAAATTTGCCTTCATAAGTTTTCTATGGCTACACTGTGTAATGTTTGGGTTGGGTTTGGGATTTTTTTCCCTCTAGGTTGACTTGCAGACCGGACTCTCTGAGTTTTCCGTGCTCCAGCGCCGCTCAAAACACGGCTGGAATGAATTTTCAGTGGAGAACACAGAGCCTATATGGAAGAAATATCTGGACCAGGTAAGGATTTTCTGCACAGATCCTTATTTCTTGGCAAAAACAAAACCTGGCTGGGCTGCTCTGAGCGTGTGTCTGCACGGAAATGTTCAGGGTTTGTGCTTCCAGAGACGGAGCCTCGGAACAGGCTGTGCCCTGGACAGAAACTGCTCCTTCTCCTGGGAAAACCATTGTGAGGTTCTGATGCGGATAACATCTTCAAACAGAAATGAACCTTTTTATCTCCCCACAGCCCGCAAAGCAGGAGCTGTAGATCAGGGGCCTGATTGCTGGAGCGTATTTATTCCCTTTGAGGCAAGCGATAAAATCGTGAAAGGTTTGAGGAGAGCCAGTAGTAGCTGGAGGATGCTCTGATTTTGGCTGCGCCTGTGAGGGGAAGCCCTGAAGCTCCAGCAAAGGGGCAGCTGTGGAGCTCAGGGGAGTTTTAGGGTCTCTGTCAGTGACACATCAGTGACAGATACGTTCATAGGGTGCCCCGTGCTGTTGACATCCACAGTTTCACACCAGCTGCTCCCAAAAAGCCAGACAGAAGGTGGTATTAGCTATCTTATCTTTCCCAGCTGAGTTATCCTTGAATTTTGCTTTGATTAACTATTTCCCGTCAGTATTTAATGCATCTTTCACATCTCTTTGAGAGCTTTTAACTAGACAAGAAGGATCTTTTTTAAATTTGTTTTTATTTTTCATTCCCAACCAATGATTTGACTGATTTTCTTCTTGCTCAGTTGAATCACGAGGATTTGAGTTGCTTTGAAAGACTTCATTTTTATTTCATGTTTTATCCCTTTTTTTTCAATATGAATGATATTCTTCAAGTGTTTGCTAATCATCACTAAATCTCTTCAAGGATTCTTTTATTCCTGATAAAAAGTGAGGTGGTGTTTTTTCCTCCTCAACCTTAAGAACCAGTTTCTCCCACAGGGACACCAAAGAGATTTTTTGGGCATCTCTGATCCTCCTGCAACCTTTTGGTGCCTCTGGCCCCACCCCATTCACACCCTGCATTTGAGCATCATCCCTCAGCAGCCCTCGCTGTGGCTTTTTCCAGATGCTGTTTTTGTAAATATCCCCTTCGCCTCGGTTTTCCAAAAAGAAATGGAGGGACTTTCACCTTTGGCTCCAGCAAGGAATAAATTAAAGCCTTGGCTGTCCTGCCGAGCATCACCACACATCTGTTACACAGCAGGCAGATTTACCTTGATCTATTTCATTCCTTTCCATCCATTCCCACAGCAGCTAAACAGAGCTGTAATTTTGTCAGGTAGGAGAAGGGGCCATAAATCCATGTTTGAAAGCAGAACAAGTGAATGCCTGACTCCCACAGCCCTCGGTCCAGTGAAGAGTCGAGCAGATTAATTAAAGAAAATATGAAAGAGAAGAAGAAAGAGGATTTCTGGTTTCAAATTCTAAAGCAACAATAAAGTTTTTGTTTGTACTTACTGTGCATCCAAGAAGCTTTTGGAATCAGCCCTGTGCTGTGTGTCAGCGAAGGGGAGCACGGCCTGTGCAAAAAGGGGAACAGGGAGGGAACTTCAGTGTTTTGGCCTGAGCTGGTCCCCAAGGCCACCCATCACCTGTGGGGCAGGAATTGCAGAAGCTTGGCCACGATGCCAGGAGGGTCCCTGCAGCAAAATCACACACGGATCCTTCCTGCTGGCATCTGCAGCTTCAGCAGCTCGAATTCCACATTGTTCTTGTGTTCTCAGTTCAAAAACCCCCTCATCCTCCTGCTGCTGACCTCAGCTTTAGTGAGCGTCATCACCAAGGAGTACGAGGACGCCGCCAGCATCACCATGGTAGGTGGCCCCTGTCCTGCATCACCACGGTGAGGGACACGTGTCCTCCATCACCACAGTGGGTGTCCCCTGTCCTCCATCCCCATGGTGGGTGTCCTCTGTCCTTTAACACCACGGTGGGTGGCACCTTTCCTCCATCACCAAAGTGAGGGACACCTGTCCCCCATCCCCACGCTGGGTGTCCCCTGTCCCCCATCCCCACGCTGGGTGTCCCCTGTCCCCCATCCCCACGCTGGGTGTCCCCTGTCCTGCCTGCCAGTCCCATGCCCACACCTCTAACCCGCCTCTGTTTGCAGGCTGTGCTCATCGTGGTCACCGTGGCCTTCATCCAGGTGGGTTATCCAGAGTTCGGCTCCGTGGCCACGGCTGTCAGGAAAGATTCCTTTCCTGTAACCTGCCTTTCTTCTCCCCTCTCGTTTGAAAGGAATACCGCTCGGAGAAATCTCTGGAAGAGCTCAACAAGCTGGTGCCCCCCGAGTGCAACTGGTGAGACGTGGCTGCAGCAGGGGGTCAGCAGGGAACGGGGCTAAGAGGGCAGAGGAAAATTATTTCAGGTTCTTGTGAACATAATGAGAACCTTGTCTCTGGAAGGGTGGCACCGGGAGTGGGTGAAGCCATAGGTCACAGAGAAAGGGGATGAAATAATTAGTAGTGATCAGAAATTATTAGATCTTTTTTTTTTTTTTAAGTATTAGAAAAAAATTTAAGTATTAGAAAAAATATTAGAAAAATTAGAAATAAGAAGTAGTCCCCTTGTGGAATTGAATAAATGCTGAGAGACAGGAGAGTCCCAGAGAAGTCCTCCTCCACACCCTTGCAGCATCCTGCTTGTCACTGTCTCCTCGGATGGGAATAAACCCACCTGTGTACAGGTTTTTTTACTTTAGGGTAGTTTTTACCCCCTGTGAGATGGGCACAAAGCAGCAGCTGAGGGGAGGTGCAGGTGGGCTGGGGTTCCTGTCCTCCCTGGAGCTGCACACGTGTCGGGCACAGCCCCTGGAGCAGCTGCAGGGTGGCTCAGACACCGCTTTCCCCCCAGGCTCTGATGTTCATTATCAGCACCCGAAATTACAGGAAACGCTTTTCCTATTTATGTCTTTGCAAATTAGTGTCGTCACGGCCAACAGAAATAAGTGGTGAGGCTCAGGGAAGTCTTGCCCTGCCAAAGAGGTGTGGGGTTTTCCTCTGGTCCAAAGTTCACCCTGGAGCCTTCAAACCCCGCTGCTGGTTCTTTGTTTATTTATGATATGACACCAGAAGCATCCAGCTGCCTGGAAGGCTCTACTTTGAATGCAGTAGTGGAATGCCAGGGGTAATTCTAGCTTTTAAAAGCTTCTTTTTAGGTTCAAGAATCTGCAGTTCATTATTTTAAAGCATGAAAGCACAACTTCTTGTTGCTGCTATCTGCTGTAAAAATAACATTTAAGTCGCTTATGAAATGTAAATCATCCATAACCTGCCCATCTGTTTATGAATTAAAACTGAGCCCAAACTGAACACAATCCTCTTCTCACTGCTATGAAGATTTTCTGTTCTTATTTACATTGGAAGCTCTTTGGGGCAAGGCTTCTTGCTTCCTTGCCAGCCACATTCCCCAGCCTGCAGAAGGAATAAAAACCTCACCGCCTGGTTCCCATCCTTCTTTTTCCATTTGCCTCGCGTAGCCTGAGGGAAGGAAAACTGCAGCACCTTCTAGCACGAGAGCTGGTGCCTGGAGACATCATCTACCTGTCTGTGGGGGACAGGGTCCCTGCAGACCTCAGGCTCATCGAGGTAAATACAGCCCTAACCGAGCCTGCTTGGGAAATTCCTCACCTTAGCAGTGCCACAAATGCGTGTCTTTAATCAGGTCACAGATCTGCTGGTGGATGAGTCCAGCTTTACCGGAGAAGCTGAGCCTTGCAACAAGACTGACGGCGTCCTGCTGGAGGCTGGGGACATAACCACGCTGAGCAATGTGGTTTTCATGGGGACCCTGGTGCGATACGGGAAGGGAAAAGTGAGTCCTGGCACCTTCAGTCTTTTCCTGGGCATTCATTACAGATGCTTTTGGTGTGGGCATGGAGTGACAGGAAAAGGGCAGTGACAAAGGGCAGGTTAGGTTGGATATTAGGGAAAAATTCTTCCCTGTGAGGGTGGGGAGGCCCTGGCACAGGGTGCCCAGAGAAGCTGTGGCTGCTCCTGGATCTCTGGAAGTGTCCAAGGCCAGGCTGGACAGGGCTTGGAGCAGCCTGGGATAGTGGAAGGTGTCCCTGCCCAGGACAGGGGGTGGAACACGATGGCCTTAAGGTCCTTTCCAGCTCAAACCAGTCTGGAATTCTCTAGACTTTTCCACCTCCGTCTCTCTTTTCCCTTTTTTCCAGGGCGTGGTTATTGGCACGGGTGAAAATTCCCAGTTTGGCGAGGTGTTCAAGATGATGCAGGCTGAGGAGGTAACACAGGCCACGTCTGGGGAAATGCCGGATGTCCTGGATGGAAGTTTGTGAGCAGGAGCTGTCCCTGAGCTACTGCGCTGGGTTCAGTTCCACTTCTGCTACAAAATGCGCGTGTGGCTGAAGGACAGCAAATTATCCAACAGAGGACAGGACAGGCTGTGCCCAACAGACCCTGTGGGAGGGTTGAGGGGGGAAAAGCACAAGGCCACTTCAGGGACCGTGGTGTTGATGGCCAGGGCTGTGGGCCAGTTGTTCTGGACTCGCCATCGTCTTCTCGTCCCACACGCCAACCAAAGCAAACCAGAGCCTCTCGTTTTTCCAGACTCCCAAGACACCTCTCCAGAAGAGCATGGACAGGCTGGGCAAGCAGCTGACCCTGTTCTCCTTTGGGATCATTGGTGAGTGGGATGCAATGCTCAGCCCTGCATGCTCGGCTGGGGCATCCCTCTGTGCTCCAGGGCTGCTTTTCCACAAGCACTCATGCTTGTGGCTTGCCTGGACTTCCCTTCTGTCTCTTCGAGCAAAGACACCACTGAAGGAGGGATCTGGGTGTCTCACTGCATTTTTAGTTCTGCAACAACAGCTAAAACAGGTTAGAGAGTTTTGAAATTCTTTTTTAACCAGATGATTTCCACCCCCCAGGTTTGATAATGCTCATTGGCTGGTTGCAAGGGAAGCATCTTCTCAGCATGTTCACCATTGGAGTCAGGTGAGGACTGGAGAGCCCTTTCCCCTTGGATTTCTGATGAAATATCCCAAGGAATTGCCTGTTTGCAACACTGGACATTTCACAAAATAGAACTTGAGTAAGACCTTCCATAAATACATATTTCTCTTGCACTAGTCAAATTAACATGAGCTTTAAACAGAGTGGAGGAGAACAAAAACAAATTTTATAAATTGCTATCATGAAAATCTTCACTGGCATCTCTGCCTCATCCTGCTGTGAATGCCCTTTCCTGTCTGTGCTGTGAATTTAGTGGGAGTGTAGCAACAGCAAATATTGCTCTTTGCCGTTCCTACTGGATCTACATCTGAAGAAAGGAATGCACATCTCATGCAGCGTAAAAAAAGCGTGCACAGCTTCTTAATCAAACATAATAAAAAAATGCGGTTTCAGTAGCGCCCATAAAACCTGGTAACTTGGTTAGCAGGTGGTAACCTAACCCATGGCTCTAAAATCCAATTCTTAAAAAAAAAAAAAATAAGAGTTCTATGGAAATTACCAAAAAAATCCCAGAGGAGGAGACAACAGAGAAGCCAGACGGGCTCAGTGCCACCTTCCTGTCTCCCAGGGGGATGTGGTGGCAAAGAAAAGTGGTTAATCCTGAGTTTTGGAGCGCAGATTATGGATTTCCAAGCCCCCCTGGATTACATTTTGCATATACCTGGGAGCATTCAGAGTTTCCCAAGGAATATCTAATATCGAATGTACCGACTGTGCCTGGATCTTTGCAGCGTCTCAGATGTTGCGGGTTTTGGTGTTGCTGTGATTGATGGTGGGGACATCTGAGGAGCTGGTTCTGTCCCCCCACGGTGGGGTAAGAGAGGAGGTGAGGGGCTGCGCTGGCCGGGAGCCAGTGGCTAATGTGTGAGCCCTGATGCCAAGGAATATTCAACTCCCATCCTCAGAAAGTTAAATAAACGAAATGAAATCCAGCTCTAAATCCCTACTTAGCCAGAAATTAATGCTCTTTGGCAATGTAAAGAAGAAAAATCATTGCGCTGTCAAAACCATCCAGGAAAAGGTTGAAGGGCTGCATAAATACCCTGCTTTGGTATTTACAGTGTGCCAGGAGT
The DNA here is from genome assembly GCA_013397935.1 of Dasyornis broadbenti. Classification (NCBI taxonomy): domain Eukaryota; kingdom Metazoa; phylum Chordata; class Aves; order Passeriformes; family Dasyornithidae; genus Dasyornis; species Dasyornis broadbenti. The sequence goes on along the minus strand of VZRN01006441.1, from coordinate 330,221 downwards.
CCCAGTGGCCATCCCATCCAGACCCTCAGGAAAACCCAGCCCTGGGAACGTCCTTTTGGCACATTTGGGTCAGTGCTTGTTGTTTGGCTGCTGTGTTGAGGCTCTTGTGTCTCTGCTGTCCCCAGCCTGGCTGTGGCTGCCATCCCTGAGGGCCTTCCCATCGTGGTCACCGTCACCCTGGTGCTGGGAGTGCTGAGGATGGCCAAGAAAAAGGTGATTGTGAAGAAGCTGCCCATAGTGGAGACCTTAGGTAAGGCTGCCAAGGGGCCACACAGCTTGGCCACCTGCCAGGCTCCACGATCTGAGCTGGACAGCCATGGGCTGGCCTTGAGAGCTTTGTTCTGATCCGGAAAAATGAATTTGGAATTGGCTTGCTGGGACAGAGCAACCACTCAGAATTGAATACATTTTCTATCGCGTGTTTTTCACGCTTTTCCTTTATTTTAGAGGTATGGACACGGGCACGTGCTCGGAATGGTACAACCCAGTCCATGGGGAGCAGAGCCCCTCTGCAGACACACATTGGGTTCAAGTCTTTGTTTCCCCCTCCTCTCCGTGCTCTGGGATCATCCTGCAGGTCCATCCCATCCGATGCCTCAGTGTCTGGCTAAGAAAACCTTGCAGCCCCTCAAGTCAAGCCTGGCAGCAGAAATAAAGCCATTTATCCTTCTGCAGGCTGGGTGGCCGTGGCCCTGATACCCAAAAAGTCACAGAGAGAGGGACAGAGGGGATTTGAGAAGGAGTCCAGCACATCCTCACACCTGCAGGGCAGAAGGAACAGGAATGGAGTTGTTCTTCCACCTCCCCTTATCTTCCCAGGTGGCTGCACTCCAGGCTTTGCTGCTCTGACCTGGGGCGGGGTGGCAGGGGGATGAAGGAGCAGACCTGGTGTCTGTTTAGAGCCACTCACTAAATGCACAATAAATACCAAGGCTACCCCGTGCTGTTCCCAGTATCTGCTGATCCCCCGGCTAAAGCCTGTCCTCCTGGGAAACGCTGCTATTGTTTGGACTGCCCTTGTTTGTTCTGCAGTTAAGGAATCTTATCACCCTGATTTTATTGGATCTGCCCTGACCCAGGACATCTGAAACGGCTTTTCCCTCCCGAGGGAATTTGTTCTGGTAGGGCCGTGCCCACAGAGGCGGAACTGCAGGTGCGGAGAAGGCACAGCCAAAACTTGTCTGTTAAACTTCTGAAAAGGAGAAAAAGAAGCCACCTTTTTTGTCAGTAACTGAAAATGAGGTGTTGGAGGTCACTGCTTTGCTCTCTGCTAATCCTTCAAAAGTGTGATTCATTTAATCGCAGCCCAATCTGCTTTATTCTCTCCGGGCTTTTACCTGGAGGTCACCACGGGCATGGGGTCTGTGCCTGAGCTGTGTGATCATCTCCAGAGCCGGGGAATGTGTTCACACTCAGAAGGGAGCTGGAGTCTGATTCTTGTTTTGTTTTAGAAGTAATTCTCCCCCTTCTTGGGAGTGGAAACTGTCTGGAATGTGGCGGCTCTGCTAATTCACCCTTTTGTGGTATTTTGTACGTGGGGCTCTGGAAAAATGCGCTTTGCTGGATCAGGGATGGCACAAAGCAGAGCAAGGGGGCAGCTCCTACCCTTAAATGTTGATCTTTAAGTGTTTTTTGTACGAATCCTCAACCCGTCTACTGTCACAGTCCCTTGGTGAGGCAGGGAAGGGCTGATATTCCTGAATCAGAGAAGCAAGGCTTAATTGGCAGAGTGGGAATTGGGTATTTCTTTTTGGAATACCACAGCTGTTCTGCTGTGCAGCTCAGAGACATTGACCCAGCTCTCTGGGGCCAGGACAATGTGACCCTCTTCAGATGTCCCCTACCACTCTCCACACCCAAATGATGCGCACAGTGCCCCGGCGTGCACTCAAATCCTTTCCTCCCCTCGTAGGAAACCCATCCATTTCTTGATCTTTTCTCCCTTTCCTCCACTGGTGCAGTTTAAATCACATAAGTGGAACTTGTTCTCCCTCTTCCCAGTCTCATTGCTGGGCTGCATCGTTGATGAGCTCAGATTAACACCGTTCCTGCCTCAGGTTGCTGCAATGTCATCTGCTCCGATAAGACGGGCACTCTGACTGCCAACGAGATGACGGTGACCCGGCTCGTCACCTCCGACGGCTTCCAGGCAGAGGTACGGATGGGGCAGGGATCCAGGCTCTCCTGCTGGGATTCCAGCAGCCCTGATCTGCCTTTGGGCCCTTTGGGCCCAAGTGAGGGAGGCTGGCCAGCCCCAAACCAAGCAGTTTCTGGCACGTTCCGTTAAAGAGAAGGGATTTTTTGCAGACGTGGCGCTGAGGGTACAAAAGCTGCTCAGATACCACAGAGAAATTCATTGGCATAATCTGCTGTTCTTTGCAATTATTGTGACTACTGAAACCTGCCATGACCCTGGCTGCTCCATCTCCTCTAGGAATATTTATTATAGGAGCAGCTTCATCCTCTGCTGAGTTCATTCCCCTCTGCGCAAAGCGAGTGAAAAATGCAGAAAAGTGCAAAATGTGAGGAAGAGGAGGGCGGGGCTTGAACAAAACCAGTGATCCCACTGCTTCCAAAGGGCTGCATCTCTCCCCTGAGCTGCAGGAGATTTCTGGAATCACGGCAAACAAGTTCCCTGTAGGACAAATTGACTCTTTTTGTCCCTGTTGTGATGTGGTATTGTCACTGTTTGCAGCCTCTCCTTTGAGCATTGCTTTGAGACAGAAAGAAGAGCCCCTGCACTCCTTCCAAATGAGAATTTTCCTGAGTGCAGCCCCTCACACACAGCTGCAGTCCAGTCCTGCCTGGCTCGGGGGATATTTTCCATCTTTCTCTCCCTCAGGTCAGCGGGGTGGGCTACAATGGAGAAGGAAATGTTTATCTTCTGCCATCAAAGGAGATTCTTAAAGAGTTTTCCAACATCTCCGTTGGGAAACTTGTGGAGGTAAGCATAAATCACGAACCAGCTTATCCCAGTTATATTCAATTTTCAGTTGCACAAATCACTGTGGGAAAAAACCCCACTTTTGCAATTCTGTTCCTGTTCAGTAAAATGGACTGTCTTGCTCAAACATTCTCGCAGAAAGACTCTGGGTAAGTGATATGTAATTCCTGAAGCTTGTGGGTGCGAGGCAGTGATCACAAGGCGTGCAGGGAGAGATCAGGGTCATCAGCTTCAAGAGTCAGTGATATTCTGGATAAAAATACACTTCTGGCAGAGGAGAGACCAGTACATTTTACTATGTTCAGGTTTTTAATGTGCACAGTTTCTAGACATTAGCCAGCTACACAGTCAATTTATAAATTTATTGTGATGTTCTCTGGGTTTCGTGTCAGCTTTACATAAAATTTTGAACATCCAGCTGTAGGCTAAAGTGAGTGTTTGGGTGGTGAAATGATTTGAGCTGGAATCTGAAATGGAGATTAGGTCCTGTTTTATTCATGGTGCACATTAGAAACAATGGGAGAGGCTGAGCTTTCATTTTCATGATCTATCAAGCTCATTAGATGTATAACATGTTAATTTATCCAAATTGTAGTGTTTACCAAAATAAAATATATCCTGTGGATTAAGTGGGTTTATAAAGCACAAGAACTGATCTCAAGAGATGCTGCTGTGGGGGAATCTTTTCCCAAAACTTTTGTGATGTGGCAATTTTCATCCCCCAATCTTCCATTATTTTATTTAAAGAGATAAAAAAGCTGCGACTTCAGTCAGGAAGAAGAACAGCCCATGTAAACCTGTCCCTCTCTCTAGGCTGGCTGTGTAGTCAATAATGCCGTTATCAGGGAAAACAGCGTGATAGGACAGCCCACAGAAGGAGCTCTCATCGCCCTGGCCATGAAGGTAAGATCCTTACAGTTTAAAATTTTCCTGAAATTAAAACAAGTAAATAAATAAAAGCTGGAATTGTTAGGCCTGGCAGCAGAGTGAGGCTGATTTAAGTTCCCCAAACTGGTTTTAGTCTTTCCTTGTCTCCTCTCCCCAAGGTCATGGATGTTACCTCTCCCAGCCAAGCCTTTGAGATGGACAAACACTTTCCTTGAGCTTCTGTGCTGACAGCAGTCATTGTTTGGCTTGGTTAATCCTGCACTTAGCCTGGGTAGTAGATTTTTTTTTTGGGCTCAGACTGGACAGCCTTTTTTCTGTTTCTTGCACGTGCCAATTAAGTGCCCAGGAGGAAAACAAGAGCTAAAAATGGGCAGGAACAGCCAGGCCAGGATGCATGGCAGAGGGTCACACTTATTTTAGGTCATCTGCAGGCTTTTACTTTTTTCCTAGTCATGATTATGTAAAACAAGATGTTTTTATGAATATTGCATTCACGCTCCCAGGCAGAGCTGTAAAACACCTCACGGTGTCACCTCAGCAGCGTTACCCACCCCTGGGCGGGCTGTAAGCACACAAGGTCCCTGATTAAATGATGCAAACATCTCATCTTATCTCCTGCTTTCAAAGCTCCTAATTCCAACAGTGAATTCATGATCTTTTTTTTTTTCTTCTTCTTATTTTTTTTTTTTTTTTTTTTTTACAATGACATTTCATTTCCCTAAATGCTGAATTAAAACCTTCCTCCTGCTCTGGCATTCAGTAGCCAAGCAATATTAGGGAGGTTGTCCTTCCTATTTTTGTTTTTAATTTTTTGGTTGGGTGGGAGCAGGGGAAGAAGGTGATCAGAAGTCGCTTCCAGTCTCTACCGCTTCGCCTGGAACACCCACACTCACTGCTGGAGCAAGAGTCTATTGATTTGGACTGAAAGGTTTTGTTGTGAATTGCTTTTTGAGTGTAATCCATCAGGAAATTATTCAAAACCGCATCCACAACTGACCATTCTGCTATTTGCTATTTCCTGTCTTCTTTCGAGTGGAGTTGCTGGGAAGTAACGCCGAAAAGAAACTCAGAAATCTGCTCATCCCATTGCTTTGCCAGAGCTTTAGGGAATGGACTTGACCCTCCTTTGACCCAAAGCCTCACAAAAAGGCAACACAGCTCCCTAATTCTTGCAAAATTTAACAGGAATCAGGCTTCAAACTCCAGATTAATTTATCCCATATCAGGCACCAAAAGGAAAAGATGGGTTTGAAATAGGAATTTTGCTCTCCTTGTGTTTTCTCTTGAGCTCCGTGGTATCTGACAGCCTGGAAGGACACGGTCAACAGTCAGTCCTTGTGATATGGAAAATACATCCAAGCTTTGGCAGCGTTCCGCCTCACAGTGCTCTTTCTGGTTTACCTTGCTTCAGATGGAATTAGCTGACATAAAGGACATTTATGTAAGAAAGAAGGAAATTCCATTCAGCTCCGAGCAGAAGTGGATGGCTGTGAAATGCACACTGAAAAATCAGGTAAAGCAAACAGTGGCGGGGCCTGGTTTTGTGTTTCTGATTGTGCACCTCAACAACGGGCACGAAATGGTATCTCTTCAGTAAATAATGTTTTCAGGAGTTAATTATGTCGGGAGAAAACGGAACAATCCTCACAATTCCCAACCTGGGTGGAATTTTAGCTTGTAAAACTATGTTTGAGTGGGAGGAGGGAATACTTTTCATACAGTGGTTTGAGCAGGAAAACAAAAGCTTTTCAGAGAGAACTGACAGGGAGAGAGAGATCCAGTGTTTGGTCATTTATCCCTTATTGGGTTAAGAAGCTCATTTTGGCTGATTTTATGCTCTAGTTTAAAAACTCACCAACCTTTTCCTCACCGTGCTGTCTGTGAGGGCTGAACATGAAAAATGGCCAGAGCAAAAATATCCCACCCTATCCATAATACATGCTCCTGGCCATCTTTCGAAACAGGTAAAAGAGGAAACAAGATCTTTTCTACCGACAATTAGAGACCTATTAATTTAAAATCTGCTCCCTTTTTTTTTGGATAAAGTGTGTTTTCTCCTCGCTTTAAAGGATCAGGAAGATATTTACTTTATGAAAGGAGCATTTGAAGAAGTTATCCAGTACTGCACTCTGTATAACAGCGGCGGCATCTCCTTGTCACTCACGCCCCAGCAGAAAGCCCTATACCAGCAGGAAGAAAAAAGAATGGGCTCCTCAGGACTTCGAGGTCAGTCCTTGCTGTCCATGTGCCTTGAGCTTGCAGGTTATCGGCCTAATAATTTCCTGCTCGGGTTTGGGTAGGATGGGCAGAGGCTCAGTCATCACAGGGATCTTAATGCTCATCCCATTCCAACCCCTGCGGTGGGCAGGGACACCTTCCACTGTCCCAGGCTGCTCCAAGCCCCATCCAGCCTGGCCTTGGACACTTCCAGGGATCCAGGGGCAGCCACAGCTTCTCTGGGCACCCTGTGCCAGGGCCTCCCCACCCTCACAGGGAAGAATTTTTCCCTAATATCCCCCATCTAAATCTCCCCTGTTTCAGCTTAAAGCCATCAGTCCTTAGCATCACTTTCCTCATCGCTTCCCAACGCTTGCCAGTGCCAAGGGCCACGTCCTTGGTCTGCTGGCTGATTTTTGCTGGGTTTAAATCAGTGACTTTGAAAGGACCTGAAAATAAGCACTGGAAGTGCGAATGTTTCTCTTCCATGGCGTGCTGTGAGTGTCTGGGATACGCTCTGAGGGATGCACTGGTACGCTCTGTGCTGGGCCCGATCTGAGCGCTGCTCCGCCAGGTTTTGCTTTTGGGGAAGAGAGCAACAAAAAGCCCCTTTGAGAGGGGTTCCAAATACGGATTTGGGTGCTGAGATTTCTGTTTGAAGTTCAGTTCAATCCTCTGTTAGGCCCAAATCTGTCGACCTCCTTCTGATCCCCACTGCCTGTCAGTGCACAGCCCACAGGCGTTTCTATACACGTGTCACCCCCTTTAACACGAGAAACATCCCCCCAGAAACATCTCAGAGGTTCACACAGTGCCACAGACGCCATTCCCGGGTCGTGAGGAGATGAGAACAAGTCTTGGCAGCCGGATCTGGAAGATGGTGACGTTAATGTACACATTCTCCCACCCTGTGTCTTGTGGTTAGGAACTCCTGTGCAGCGCTTGATTTACAATATCCAAATCATCTGCCCTCGTGGCAACGGCAAATTGCTGCTCTGAAGGCAAGTGATCAACTCAGGCAGCTGCTGCAGCTCACGATTCCATCATCAAAGCAGCGCTGACATGAACCGCTGGCAAAATATCCCGGAGTGATTTGAGAATGATTGAATGATACGGGTGTGCTCCAAGAACAGAGACAAAATGTTCACAGCCTGGATGTTTACATGATGGGAGTTTCACTGGTTGGACTGAGTTTGCATTTCACATTTTTAGGTTTTAAAAGAAGTGTAAGTTTTTGCAGGAATGCTGTTGTTTAACTTAGTAGTTTAATAGTGTCTGGTTTAACACAGCGCTGTCCGGATTTAATCCATCTGCATTTAGGGAAGATGTGGTAGGCAGCTTAAAATTAGAAAGAAATAAATCCTAAGAGAAACATGTCAAACAGAAATGCTCTCATTCAGAGAAACTATTATTTAACTGGACTGAATTTTTGTGTCTATACAAGATCTGATTGACTAAAGATCTCGTTTTAGTGACTTTTTCTGCTGGAAAACTGGCAATTTAATATCTTCTCTAAACGTCCCTTTTAAAGCATAGAAAAACATCATTAACAATTTACTCTTGCCTCCTTTTTCTCCCTCCTGTTTCTAGTACTTGCTTTGGCTTCAGGTCCAGAACTTGGCAAACTCACATTTCTAGGTCTGGTTGGAATAATTGATCCCCCGAGGGCTGGAGTGAGAGAAGCTGTTCAAGTGCTGTTTGAGTCTGGTGTGTCAGTAAAGATGGTCACTGGAGATGCCCTGGAAACGGCTGTGGCTATAGGTACCAAACTCTGCTGCTTTCCTGGGGGTCTGGAGTATGTCTGTCACGTCAGTCAAATGTTATATCCCTTAATAATCAGCTTTATCGCCATTTTTGTGTGCGCAACAGAGGTTTTAAAGGTCACCGAGTTTTTGTTTTTTCCATTGAAACAAATATTAAATGCAGTATAGAGCAGATAAGAACTCTGGGCCAAAATCCAGTAAATGAATTGCGCTATTTTTGCACCAGGAATGGCAAAATCTCAGTGTAAGACTCCTAAAAGACACAGACAGCATTGCTGTTAGGGATTATAGAATCCACTGATATTTAGAGTGTGAGTATCTCTTTTCTTTGCAGGGAAGAATATTGGTCTCTGCAATGGGAAGCTGAAAGCCATGTCTGGGGAAAAGCTGGACCAACTGGCAGAGGCAGAGCTCTCCTCCACTGTCCAAAATGTAATGGCTTCGATTACATAAACAAGACCCATTTCCAATAACTTCCATCTAATACAAGGTTATATTTTGTCCATTTGGTTTTGTTGTTTTTTATTTTTGGTTTTGTTTTGTTTTTCAGGTTTCCATTTTCTTCAGAACAAGTCCAAAGCACAAACTAAAAATAATAAAGGTACTGAGAGCCACTAAAATTCATTTTATGCCTCACAAAAGCAAAGGGGAGGGAGCCTGAGTTCTCTAGACAACCTGGTCTTCCCCAGCAGGGTCAGCTCAATCTAAAGGACTGTAAAAACCCCAGCTAGAGCATTGGCATTGTTCCTCTGAAGGTATTAGCTGTGGAATTGGACTTGGTGATCCTTGTGGGTCCTTTCCGACTCGGGATAATCTCTGATTCTGTGGTTTTATTTCTCTTGCAAGTCTGGCCTGGGCATTTGAAAAACACTAGTGAGGTATTAGCAAGTATAACATCAGGAGAATGATTTCTGCGGATTTTACTCCCCTTTTCTAACTTCTGCTGGAGCTGTGAGATTCCCTATATTCCTGAAAAGGTGATCTCTTAATTCTTGGTCTGCGTTTTGTTCTCAGAGTGGTGCCGAGTCTGTTTTATCTTCAAAGAGCACTTCTGATCTTTCAATAGGAAAAAGAGCAAACGGTACAAACTCTGAAATTGCCAACAGGACTTGGCTTCTGGCTTGAGAGCCTCTGACCTGTCCTCTCCCACAGGCTCTGCAGAGGGCTGGTGCTGTGGTGTCAATGACAGGAGACGGTGTCAACGATGCCGTGGCCCTGAAATCCGCGGATATCGGGATCGCAATGGGACAGGCGGGGACAGACGTCAGCAAAGAGGCTGCCAACATGATCCTCGTGGACGATGACTTCTCTAAAGTAATGTAGGTTTAGTGACTTCCTAAATCTTCAGCTCCTTTCTGGCTGTCCCCTGCAGCAGGGGAATGAGGCAGGAAGCAGGACACAGAAGGGGAGAGCCCCGGTGTGGCTCTGACTCGTTTTCAGTTGCACATGTGGCAATAACTTCTTCCAAGGGGCGGTGACCAAGCCACTTTTCACCTGAAAGCCCTGGTTTCTCATTGCTGTAGCTAACTGGGGGTCTGAGAGCACTTAGAAGTCTGGGTAAATCAGAGTTTTGTGGTCAAAAGATGGACTCAGTGATCTTGCGGGTCTTTTCCAGCCTTTACAGTTCTACCTCGTATTCTCTGCCTCATCCAAGAAGCTCAGAGGAAAAGCAGAATTTGCAATGCTCTGTTGGTTCATGACAACAGAGTGGGCAGGGTACAGTGAAGATATAAATAGGTCCCAGGCCTGCTTTATGAACCAAAACCTGGCCACGTGACCCAGGTTTTCAGATCTGCTCGTTCTGATAAAAGAAGTGTAAGTGAGAAGCTGCATTGACAACCTTCTCCAGAGCTGGGCTCTGAATTTCCACTGAAATGAAGGCTAGAAAAGACAATTTGTGTTTGGAGTGTCACGGGGAGCTCAGTGTAGAACAGTCTGAGTGCTCTTTACTTAATGAACTCCCTTCTCCCTTCCAGGAATGCAATAGAAGAGGGAAAGGGAATATTTTACAACATAAAAAATTTTGTCCGGTTCCAGTTGAGCACGTAAGTTCCTGTTTGCTCCAGCTCCCGTGAAAGCACCTTGGGGGTGAGGCCCTGCAGAATAATGTTCTTCCGTGCTTTGCAGGAGTATTTCTGCCTTGAGCCTAATTACTCTGTCAACAGTGCTCAACCTACCAAATCCACTCAATGCAATGCAGATCTTATGGATCAACATCATCATGGATGGGCCACCGGCACAGAGGTATGGAAGAGTCCAATGAGCAAAATATTCTTGGCTTTACTATGTCTGAGTTTGGCTTAGGAACACAAACTGTTGTGATTCCTCATCAGCCGTCATCAGTGGGTCGGTGAGCTGCGCTTTTGTTCTCTCCTGGTCTTCAAAAAAGCATTTCACATTTACTTGAGGATTTATGTGTTTTCCTGTTTTATGGTGGAATCACTTAACTATTCCATTTTTTGGCTAGGTTTTCCTGAAAGCATCACCTTCTGGTAGAATGGCCAGGAAATAGTGGGTATATGCCCCAAAATCACAAGACTTAGGAACCTCATCCGAGTGCTAATTACAATTACAGCTAAATACAATTACTGCTTCCACATTATGCACAGTCTCAGAGTCGGCTCTCACTCTAGGATGAGATACTGATGTGATGATCTGTTATTTTAGCAGCTCAATATGCAGCAAAGACCTTTGGTATCAGTGTCACAGACTGAAATTTGGGGCCTTAGGTCACCCTGCCAGAAAACTCCAAAGAATTGCATCCTCCAGCTCCATCCTGGTTTGTCAGGATGTTCATTTTGGGACAGCCTGCATTAACTAAACTCATCCCTCTGCTTCTCTTGGAGGCAGCTTGGGAGTCGAGCCTGTTGACAGGGACACCATCAAGCAGCCCCCTCGGTGCATCACGGACACTATACTCAGCAAATCCCTCATCCTGAAAATCTTCATGTCAGCAGTCATCATCATCAGTGGAACCCTCTTTGTCTTCTGGAAGGAGGTGAGGGAAATCTGCAATCAGATCTTCTTTCCGTCAGGGTGGATGGAGAAGTAAGCGAAGGGCAGTTTCTGAAGGACATGAGGAGGAGTTTCTGGAATCCATCCCATGGGGAAGGATCAGTGTGGGCAGAGGGCTGAGAAAGCAGGGTCAGCTCCCAGTTCTGCTCCTGCCTCCCTCTGTTGCCTTTAATTCCAGTCTAGAATGGGAAACCTATTACTTGATGTGACATCAATACTTTAAGGGACTTTTCACCTCTAGCTTTCCATTTTCCCAGCAGAAAATGCCAAGTACGTAAGTACAGTGGATTGCTGTTGGTAAATGGTGACAGTTACGTTAAGTTTCAGTAATTTAATTCAGAATGTTCTTTACTCAAAGTCCACAAGAGTTTGAGAATTTAAAATGTGGGTGATAAGATCATAAACTCTAAAAGCAGCAGAGAGAAACGAATGCTACTACCTATAATAGCTCGAACTAGATTTACTCCTTTGTTCCACTGCCCTTTGGTTTGGCTGGGCTCATTAAAGGGAACATTTAATTCTTCTATTGAATTGGCATATTTTTTGTAAGGTTAAACTAACCCCTGAATTTTTATGTGTGCTTCCAGAATCCAAAGGGTGGCATAACTCCTCGAACCACAACGATGACTTTCACCTGTTTTGTGTTTTTTGACCTCTTCAACGCCCTGACATGTCGCTCTCAGGTGAGATTGCTCTGTCAGCAGTAATTTCTTGCCTCAAATCACAAACATCAACATTAGAATACCAGCATTTTGCATAGTAAGGGGTTTTTCTTAATGTTATTTAAAGTAGTATGATTTTTATCAACTTTTTATATAAATAAAATTACCCATCACAGTTCAAGTGCAACTACACTTGCAATTATGTCACTCTAAGTTAGTGTTCATGTAACTTCAAAAAATAATGGAGTTGAAATATAAAGAAACAGGGTGACATTAAGCTCCAACTGAGATTGGGAAAAGTTACTTTTTAAATTTTTTTTTTTTCCCCTTCTGTAGACAAAGTTGATATTTGAAATCGGCTTTTTCCGAAACCGCATGTTCTTGTACTCTGTGCTTGGGTCATTTTTGGGACAGCTGGCTGTTATCTACATCCCTCCATTACAAAAGATCTTCCAGACAGAGAATTTAGGAGTGTTAGGTAAGTTGCAAAATAAATAATGGTTTGGTTTTTTGGATTTTTTTTTTTCTTTAAAGTGACTTTAGAAAGCAGATGCCATTCCCAGTTTGCTCCATCAGCTCCCAACACACCACCGGGAAGGGAAATCAATCAACAGCTCCTGTGCCTGTGTATTTACACAGAGCCATACACAATAAGCAGTAGCATTTAATGATATTATCCCACCTTCGGTTTTGGATTTTGATTTAGGGAAAATAAATGCAAGTAAATGGAGACATGCCAAGATTTTCCATGAGTATCACATCATCTGTGTGATGATACTTCTCAGATCATTATAGAGACACTCCCTTTCTCCCAGCTAAAATGCAACACAGATTTTACCATTTGAATCAGCAAATTGCACCCTACCCCACTGTGTTACGTTGACATTAGGCTGTTGTCGTAAGCAGGGGCAGGGATCCCAAATGATTCCTGTTTCCACCCTCCAGGGGGACTATCCCAGCTGTGGGTGTCCCTTGGCTGCCGCAGTGGTGTCCCTCATTCCCAGCTGGCAAGGGCACAGCGAGGCCATGCACCCAGGGGTGACCCAGCACAATTCCCAGCTGCAGGAAGGCCCTGCACTGGGATTCACGCCCAGCTGAGCTCACCTCCACCCTGTCTCCTCTCCCAGACCTGCTGTTCCTCACTGGCCTGGCTTCCTCAGTGTTCGTCGTGTCCGAGCTCGTCAAGCTCTGTGAGAAACGCTGCTGCCACCCAACGCACACAAAGGGATGTCACAACTGACTCAGGCTGCTCTAAAACACACTTGGAACAGAGCTGTGATGCTGGATAATCCCAAAGCAGGGCTTTGTGACGCCACACGTCCTTCCTGAAGGTACTCAAGCACCTGTACCAACAGCCCTTACACCAGAGACTCTTCTACCCCACTCCCCGTGAGCTGTCTGCACAAACCTCCAGAGTGGCTCCTCTTTCAAACCAAGAGCAGGTACGTTTTTGTAACACTGATCTGCTAGTCCCAGACAAAAGAAGAGTTTCACACCTGTACAGAAAAATCTATTGTGCATAAACTGAAATTTTATTTATTTAAATCGCAATCGTTTTTATTAATAAAATCTACATTTTAAAATGTTACTGACGAGCATCTGAGTGAGACTCGTGATTTAGACGTGTCCTTTTATGATAAATTAGAAGAGTGGAAAAGGACTGCCTTCAGGCATTTCTTTTCCTTCAATTTATAGTGTTTGTGGATTCCCAGATACCCAGCCTTGATTCAGTTTCAAGGAAACAGTGGGGAGATGTCAAACAGAGCAGGGAGCTGCAGTGCCAACCCTCAGCTGTCATTTTTTGTACCTGTTTGACTAAGAGGAGAAAAAGGAAGGTTGATCAGACCCAGCGCACAGCAGTGGATGGATTTAATGGGAAAGGGACTCGCTTTCACCAGAGCCTGAGAATAAAGATGAGTCAGGAACTGAGCAGAGATGTTGAGCTTTGCAGTTGGGTCAAGAACTGCACCAAAGTGACTGAGCTGTTCAGATCATTGCTAAGCCCACTGCTGACAAAAGCTTTCTGGACATTTTTAGGTGTACGAGCATGAAGCTCAGATTTCTTAATTATTAGGTTGAGGGGAAAAAAAAAAAAAAAAAAAATTGAGTCTCTTCCAAGCTCATCTTTTACATTTAAAGAACAATTTTGAATAATCCCATCTGCTGGTTGGATCAGTAGTGCCCTAGTAAATAATGCTTCACTGAGACATTTTCTTTTTGCCCCAGCTTAACATCTTCAAAGTGAAGATGAAGAGTCTCAGACAGCAACTTGTCAAAAAACTACAATTTCAGAGGTCACACTGCTATGCTGATAGTCACAAGATGATGTTTAAACAGGATTACATTTTGGATTCATAGTCTAGAAAGAAACAGCTACAGTGATGCTCATTATAAATCAAAGAAAACCTGGCCACTGAAATATTTTTGGTGAAGAGTAGCTTTGTGAAATTCCCCCTTCCCAAATACAGTTTGCAAAGGTGTTTGCTCACTTTTTTTTTTTTTTAAACCCTTGCTGATGGTTTCAGTTCTCAAAAACAAGTGTCCACCTCGTAATGGAAAGAAAACAAAGTCTAGCTGTTTATTTTACGTTTGACTGCAGAAATTCAACTGTCTCATTCCTGTATGCCATCCACTTGGGCGGATTTAATAGGCTTAGTCACTGCTAAGTGAGAAAGACCTCTGAGACTTGTGGTGGGAGTCTGAGAATGTTCAAACAAAACCTGCTGTCACCACGCTTACAGACAGCATCGTGTACTTGCTACTCCTTACACTGTACGATGTAACATTATTAATATACAGAGAGAAGAAAACTATACAAAAATATCAGTGCAACTGCATCACATTTTTTTTTTCTGTGTGTTACAAACATGGGAAACGATCTGGTTTCTTTAAGCAAATACAGGATAAAAGGACATTAGCCCAGGCCTTTCACAGCACTCTCTCTACTGGAACAAACAGCATATAAATGCCCCAAGCATTAGTTCAGGTACTCTACAAAACACACAATTGTGTTCTAGGATGTCCGGCTGGAGTGATTTCTTCATGCTTTCCTTTCAAGGCTGAATTCATGGTGTTTAATTTAATTTTTAAAAATGAGATCTACATTAAGGCACAAGTGCAGATTGTTCAGAATATTCCAATCTGGCTCCCTAGGAGAATCAACAGGTGGGGGAAGAAAGACCACATACAAGAAAACACCAAGGGAAAGAATCTGAAGGCAAGCCAAATGATCAGGAATTGTAGAATTCTGTAGATTGTTACAACACGTTTTTTCTCTAAGCTGCACAAAGACAAATTCATGCCAGGACAAAGGGGATTGGACACAGTCCTTTTCCACAGGAGGAGAAAAACTGACAGAGACACTGATAACCAAACACTTTTTGCTGAGTTAGGAATTACAGCCCCTGGTAGAAATCAGGGTTATTTCTGACAAGTTAATTACACATAGAATTAGCAAGGTCAAACTAATAATTACTAAGAGATGTGAACTAATTCAAGTAGAAAAAGTCCTGAGTGTGAGACCTGACAAAACTGGTGCTCACTGGTGAAGTCACAAAACAGAGCAAAACCCCAACAGCTGCATTTCACATTCTGAGGAATTTTTTCCCTAATAATGATTAATTATGTGGAAATAAAATGTACAGCAATTTTCTTTAAACATTTTACAGACATAACCCTGATTTTTATTTCTTTCACAAGGTATCTGCAGATTCTACTCTCAATTAAATGTGGCTGCTGCTTACAAACTTTTTTTTACAGCCTGATCCTTTCCTCCAGGCTCAAGTGAGGCTACTAAAGGATGTACTTTCTCTAAAGAATTCCTGCTGGAGGGATAGCCCATTTTTAGGACAAATATGGCTCCAATGGCTCTGTTCTAAGTTTGAAAAGCAACAGACAAATTCCTGCAGAAACAGATGAAGTGAGATACACCAAGGGCAGTGTAGTACTATCAAATTTGTTGCTGTGTAACTTTTCTGGATATCCCACAGCTCATATGGAGTCACTTGCTGAAAATCTGACTTAGAAAACTTGAAATTTAATGCTTTAACCGAAGCACTGCAAATTAATAGCACCCTTCATACAGAATCATGTGGACTATTCTGTGTTCACCAATTAAGACATCATTACAGTTTGTAAGCTTTGCTGACTAATTCCATTGCATGCAAATAAATAAGTGCAGTTGAGGTATAAGAGCTTTCATCAGTGCCTTGAACAGGCTTTATAAATATATAACTATGTACATATCAATTCTCCAAGACAGAAAGCCATACTGTCAATAACTTCTGCTGCATTTAATTTAGTGTGCAGACATGATCTATGGGGAATGCAAGCAAATTCACATTCAGCTCGAGCTTAGCCATGCCTAATGATTATGTCCCTAGTTAATTTTTCTGTCCTCCCCAAACAAAACCCTTCAGGCAGAATAGTGCATTAGACCTAAATAATACAGAAGTGCAAGGCTTAAGCTTTGTCCCAGACAATTAGGTAAATTTAAGGGGGAAAAAAAAAAAGGAAAAAGTATCTAGTCCAAGGAACATTAACACTTGGAAGGAAATACAAGTAACCGATTTTTTTGTGTTACTGTGATTCCTTTAGTTCTCTTCATCATCATCTTCATCCTCTTCAATGGGTTCCCGCAGCCCTTCGCTCTGGCGACTTTTCCCAGCCATTTCTAACAAGGCCTGAGCCTGAGGATCCACATCCAGGATACTCTTCTTACCTTTTCTCTTCAAAACAAAATAAAATACAGTCAATTTAAAATGTCAGCATCAGGCTACAGTGAAGGGACACACTCAAAAGTGATGTGGTCTGCAAGCCTGGCACAATGGAGCCGATGTATTTCCAAGTGTGGCATTTAAAATTCACTGGGATACATCAAATGATTTTTACTGCTGCAGCTACACAAAATAGCCATAAACTTCTGCTAAGATGACAGTGAAGTATTTCAAGTTTATTCAGGTTACAAGCCAGCCAGGACATCCTGGTTAACCTCACCTCAGTCTGAAGTGCTGATGTGAAGTTTTTAAAGAAGAGCTCCAGTTACAATTCAACATTTTCTGTAAACAGTTTGCTCTGTTTCTATTTAGAACTATGGGTCCAGTGAAGTCAGGGCCCATGAATTTAGTATAAAATGAAGTAAAAATTAAAAATAAATAAATTTTAAAACGCCACCAAACTGTACAGACCAGACAGTTTAATAGGAGAATAAATTATAGGGATAGAGGAGTCTGGAGAGACGGCTCCTACTCATTCCCAAAAATAAACCAAGTGTAGGAAGCCTGGCATAAACCTATTCACATAAATTTATTGTGAAACAATAGTAAATTTAAAGTTACTGATAAAGAAATCTTTTGGGTCTCTTCCTGAACTACAGATTAGACTTTACTTGAGAGTTTCCAGTGCTTTAGAAACACTGGGTTTTACTGAACCCCTCCAAGGAGGTTCCTCCTGGACACCACTCCTCAATATCAAGAAAGCTTTTTGAAACTCAGAGTGAAGTACTTCTCTTCTGACTCTATCACCCCATGTGGCTCCTGATATTCTTTCTTGTTGGCACCCTCAATAATTCCACTGCTGTTTTGCTATTTGCCTGCTACAAAATTCATGGCACCACAGGGCCAGTTAAAGAAAATGTTATTCGCTACAATGGAGAGACGGTGTTTAAACAGAAAACTGCAGCTGTGAGCTTTGCATTCACATGTTCTGCTCCAACCAGGACACAATTCCACAGGTTCACCTACCCCTGCATTCTCAGGGGCGTCTCCCACTGCCCAAACTTCCATGGCATCCAGTGTAAAATCCTCTTTGGCCGACAGCTGGGGGCTGTTGTAGGTGGTGCACCGAGGTTTGGCTTTGCTGTGGCCCTTCCCATAGTCACTGTCTATCCAGAGCCCGAAGTATCCGTGCTGTCCACCCATACCCTGTGAAGAACACCAGCACATTAAACACATCCTGCACAGGGAAAACAGACTGGGAAAGTTAGAAAAACTAGAGAATAAGCTGCTGGGTTCAGTATTTATGCCACACTTCTGTGGGCAGGTGAAAAAAGGGGATTCTGATTGAAGCTGGGCCTCTGTATCCACATCTGTTATTCCTGAATACAAGTAAGAATTTACCTGAGTGATACTGCCCTACCTCTAAGCTTTACAGAATACCAATATCTGTGAGCTGTGCCAGAAATTCAGCTCCTGGCTTTTGTTTATTGACTAACAGTTCAATTTCAAACAGAATGGCAGTGCTCGGGTTTGCTGCCTCTTCTCCATTTAGGAAAGTATCTACAGAAACCAATAATGTAATTTGATGTTGTTCACTTTCTCTAGAGCAAATTTATTCCAGCCTGCTGCATTTCCCAAAGTTATGGGCATATAACGCTCCAAAAGCATTAAAGACAGGTGGTGTGTTGTAGCTCCGTAGAAATTCTGCCACATCTGGGGAGTTCATTTGTAAATTTGAGTAAGAGCTCCTGCCACTGTAATCTCACAGCTGCAGCAGCTCCTTGCAATGTCTGCACTCTAATTCTGTTGGGCTTTCTCTTCCATAATTTCAAAAGTAGTTGGTGTGGCAGGGAGAGCAGCCAGTGAAAGAATCCTCAGTTACACAGATTACTATTTTGTGTTGCTTCAGGGAGGCAAATCTCCTCAGAGAATAACAAATGAAATAAATCTGCTCTCAGAAAGGAAAAAACCACAAAACACTTCCAAACACCAGCCACAAATCCAATTTCCAAATCACCATTTCTGAATACTTACAAGTCCATTTGGCATAGTCTGTTGGCCGTGGTTTAAATACATGTAGTGGTCATTGTACCCTGTGTATGTGTATACAGCCAGGGTGGGGAAAACAGAAAACAGAAAGCATCTGTTGTCACCTGCAAAGAGAAGCAGCTGAGGTCAGAGAAGTGGTCAAGCAATAACTTCCCGACAAATAGAATAGAAAAAATAATTGAAGAAGTGAAGCTGAATAATTCAAAGCCAGCTGCCATGTCAGAAAGCCAGTAAATCTCCCATTAAGATTTAGATCTATTTTTTATTCTCGGTTAAGCCCGTGCAGTCACAGACATCAATGCAATTCCTGTGATCAAGGCAATAGTCAGAGGCCCCACTAGGACATGATGTCACTGTGTCACCTACCCCAGACTGCACTCTATCACCTCAGATCTGTACCAACTGCTGGGAGTGCACACACCCCTAGTTCTGATCACATTGAAACAGAGATCAGTTTAGAGTCGATGACTTAGACCAATTTTCACCATGCCCAGTTTGGGATTCATAGGGATCTCTGGTATGATTGCCCTGTGTACTTTATATGTTTCTCTATCAGGAAAAAACACAAGGAAAGGGATAGGTAATCAGTGTAAAATAATATTGTACTAATTGACTGAAGGGGTAATTTTCAAATACTTGTTTAGGATAAGAATTGAGTTTCTAATGTAGCCAAAGTGAGGATTCTCAGCAACACCAAATATCCAAAGCCCTGGGGTTTTTTTCAAAAATCCATCAGAAATGTTCTTTCCAAAGAGTTCTTAAAAAACTCTCTCTTCTCCCCTAAAGTTTTAAGAGTACAAGAAATTTAGCTTGTCCAAAGAATCCTCTGGCTCCTGGATTTTAGAAGGGGAACAAAGACAGTGCACAAATGGCAACAGGAGGCTCAGGTGTTCCTGATGGAGGACTGCCATCCTGTGGACAAATTATTTAGACACTAATTCATCATATGTGCTCTACCTCCTTGATTTTCATTTAATTTTCAACCTAAGCAGCTACAGGGCTCGAGAGATTTCTCTGAAAACCCCTGTGATCAATAAGTCCTGCCATTTTAAGAGTCTTATCAAATAACAAACTATAAATATTAATCAGTAACATGTCTGACTGCCATGCTAAGAATAACTTCACATGTGTTTGATATTCTTTGAAAATTACTGCTATTTTTGCCACAGAAAAATTCACTTGGAAGCGTAAGAAACACTGTCAATAAAGGGGCAGTATTCATTAAGGAACAGGATTCTTGTGCCTGTACAAAAACCAGGGAATGTTTACCAGAGATACTAAAAAAAGAAAAGTGAGATTTACCTTGAAACTGTGGCTTCACCTCCCAGGAGTGAGATGCAAACCCACCAAAGAGGAAACCATCCAAGTCCCTTAAGATCACGATGCAAGGACCTTTGTTCACTATATGGGCACACAACTGGGAAAAGCTTTCCCCATGGAGCCTGGAGGAAAATAAAAGCTGCCACTTGTGCTGTAGCTCTGCAGGCAGGTGGGAGTTGATGTAGATGATGGCTGGGATGTCGAAGAGGCTGACAACTCCTCTTCCTTTGATGCCTTTGCAGTGGGGAACCAGGTTGAGGATGTCGTTGGTTTGGTCTGGGAGGGAATGCAGGACGTGGAGGCCTTGCCTGATGACAACACTGAGGAAAACTGAGATCTGGGGAACTCGGTACACCCAATCCTCAATGACACTTTGATCAAAATTTGCCTCCAGCAGCTGAGAACCCACGGGTTTTGTCCCATCTAAATAATAAGACACACAGGAACAGGAGTAAGTCTCCCCACGTGGAAAAGAATCAGGTGATTTTTAAGTGGAAACACAATATTCCATTATTGTAATGAACAGAAAACCACTTATGAAAGGAGCCAGGAACAGTAAAGTGTCAACTACATCACACAAATGCAACCATAGAACTGAGAAACATTTACCTGTGGCATTCATTGTTTGGGCTGTCATGATTTAGAAACACGGACTCCAAGCTACAACTCATGAAATGATCTTTGCAAGACAGCAACATCTGTTATTACAACAGTGCAAAGACAGACCTATGCGTTGTAAAAGCACATAGCCATAAATATATGATACATTTTATTAAAATAAGCAATATTTAGATGCCTATGCCTGTCATCTGCAAATCGGGTATTTGTAAAGTAGACATATTCCACGACAAACTGGGACTTCAAACCAAATCTCACCTGAATTTAGGGGAGAAAGATGGTAAAGTAAAATAAGTAAAATTCCCATGTCGTTTCCTAAGCACTAGGTTTGAAATTTTGGTCTCACCATTTAAATTCAAAGATGTGACCTAAAGAGAGAAATTCTCATGAGATCAGTGACTACACAAGCTCTGGGATATGCTGAATCAGGGCTGCCTACCTGGAAGCTTCAATTCTGAGAGCAGCTCAGAAGCCAAAGCCTTGACTCCACTTGAAGAATCCCTTGTATTCTCCAAACTCCAACCTCTCAGTTCCTTCCTGTAGCTCAGTACATGGACTACAGATGTGATCAGATCCTCTGTGAACTTAAAAGATTAAAACATCACCATTTTGGTATTTCTTAAATGAAATTGCCAAGAGCTTCAAAGCACTGTCTGAAGATAAAGTCAAGCAGTACTGATGCTGTAATCCCAAAGGCAGAAACATCTCTTGTCATGACAAGTCAGGAACTACAGAAATGCTATTTCAGTGTCATAGGTCTTGAAAAGAATCCTTTTCCAAGGCATTTCATACACGTTACTTCACAAAGCCCCTACATAAAACAGAGAATGAAAGAAGGAGGGAAGGGTCAAGTCTTGCAGTGTAGAAGCTGCTACTGAGCTACTGTTCCGTGATATCTCACTCCCTCACCTTGCAAGCTGTGTATTTCATCCTGCAGCTAAAGCTCTAGAAAGCATTTTGCTCAGTTCCCAGAAGCATCAGCCACAACTCAACCTTTGCTGGCTCTTAACTATAGCCCTGTTTTCTTCCTGTCCCCCCCAACACACATTTAACTGCTCGTTTACCTCTTGGATTTGTTTGCCCTTCAGAGGCCCTCCTGTCTTGGCGATCATTCTCATTATTATGCTAATCTTCTCATCTGCATTCCCTTTTAAGAGGTTTGACATAAAAATTACAAACTGCTCCTTAGCAATCTGTTCACTCAGCCCCGATGATTTGCCAGGCAGGTCAATGCTTTTCATTCCATTGTACAACCGAACAGTCATTGGCTCTGGCAGTGGCTCCCGAGTGTGTGCCTGCAGTGAGAGAAAAGCACAGAGCACATTTTACAAATGAAGAGTAACTGATGTGTCCCAGATAATCTGAGCTGAGACATAGTATCTACTATCAGCAATAAACTTTTGTCAAAGAACTGTCAGCAATAAATTTTCGTCTAAGAACTTTTGTCAAAAATCTCTGATTTTATCATGATTTTTTTAGTGATTTAGGTTGATACTGTTTTTCTAGAAACACCATGGACTTCAGAAAAACCAACACTGTAAAGTCTTAATAGAATATTAGCAAAGGGTTTCTAGGTGGTAACTCTGGTGCAAAGATTTACAACTCTGGCAGTCCAACGTTCAAAACTGTGTTTTAACTCTGCTTTCGATAGTGGAGCTCACTTAAAAAGAAAGGAAAGTGTTTTCCATATCTCACTTTTGGCCTCAAGGCAGTGTTTAACCCCACACGCACGCGTAGAAACAATCCTAGGAAATTTCCCCCTGCACAGCAACTTATTGAAGCACAGAACAAAGTTGAGATCGACTGACACTTCTAAAAAAGCATCCCTGATGTTAAGAGACTCAAAAGCAGAACTTATTCATCCGAATTGCATGCCTGGCCCTTTGAATTGAAATCTACCTGGAATTTATCATCATTCATCACAGCTCTGCGGGAAAGATCTGACTGTGGATTCAACTTTCAGAGTGTTCAAGATAATTACATGGTTTAAAAATAAACCATCTAAAACGCATGCATACAGGAGGACATGATTACCCAGTGTCCTCACTGTGCACAGCACTGAGCACAACACGCTCAAGACCTGACTTGACTCTTCCACAGGAGGTGCAGCTCAGTGGGGGCTGTGCTGAAATCAGTGGAGCCCCACCTGTCTAAAAGCGCTATTCCAGCTCTGGAGCTGCTATTTCTGATTCCCTGGCTCGATACCACTCCTCTGGAAGCCACCTGGGCTGCTCCTATTTGCTGTTAATGGCTGTTGCTGGGCATAGGAGATCCAATATTCTGAGCTCTGTGCTGCTTTCGCTGACGTCAGCGGTACAACTCCCATTGATTCCAGCAGGAGCAGAAATAGCAGCCACAGTTTTTCACATCAGAGCTCCACAGCGAGGGAGGGATGGTCACAGGGGGTGCAGCTGTCTTTGAGAGGCTTTCTAAAAATCCTACATGAGCCTGAAGTGGGAGAGGCAGCAGGGAACACAACTAAAACATTATACTCAAGGGTTTTTTGCTTCACACTGCTGAATTACCTACCTACTCCCTACCTTACCCCACCACTTCACTGGGCTGTTTCATTTTGCTTCTAGCTATTCCAAAGAGTGGACCTGGGGTGCAAGAAAGGAGGTCTGTAAAAAACGAATTTTTAATAACCATCTAACTCACATCTCTGCCAGTTTAGAACCCTTGTTTTAAACGGCGTCAAGAAACTATTTAGAAACATCTGCTCCACCTGCTTCCCAAGCTATGCAGTGCAGCCTGCTCTGGCCCAGATGTGTAACCTAAGCAGAGCACATGGGGTGATGCTTGGGGCCTCATCAGTGGGACCAGACTGTTGCTGGATCAAATCTGTCACATCTCAGTCCAGCCCAGACACGAGCATCGTCACCTCCGAGGCAGGAACGTCACAGAGACTGTCCCTGCACCTACAGAAGTCTTCAGAAAGATTTTAATTTAAGATGACAAACAGAAAGGTGGGAAGGGAAGAGCCAAATGTTCATCAGAGATCACACTGATCTAGGGCAAAGCTAGAACGAGAACTTCTTCCAGGACCCAAACAAAAAACAGGCACCAAGGATATTGGATGAATTAGTGCTGAAAAAACAGGTAGGAGGAACATCATTTCCAAACTTGGTGTTCCAAAACTTGGTGATAGCTCACGAACATCCAGGCTGCAGGAAGGCTGAAGCTGCTCTGCATGCACAGGCATTGCTAAACCTTAAAATAACCTGCTGCTCTCAATGAGTTTTAATTTGACTCCATTATCTTGTGTAACTTATATAAAATTGCACTTTACCACTACATTCATTTGGCCACTTAGTTCCTGACTAGCTGAAGTTATTAAGGATTCCAATGAACCATTTTTCTCTCTTCTTGATTAGAAAATGAATGCAAAGTTAATCAGAAGCATAATGCGTGTTAATTAGCTAAAACAGGGAGCCGCAGCTTAATCAAGCCAAAGTGAATTCTCACCTTTTAATATGAGTGAAGAGATTAGAGACAGTGATGCATTGAGGGACACAGACATAACCAAATAAAAACTGACTTTGTGACAGCTTCTCAAGACAATCTGTAAATGGTTCTGCACTACAGACTCCGGGGGGAAAAATATTCTTCCCACTTTCCAGGTCTCTGTAAAAATATTTCCATACACCTCAACTTGCTTCAGAATCAGGAAAGCTGAGAATGGACCCAAAAGGGCACTTTAAGAGATAAATGCAGACCTGAAAGTCACTACTCACGTTAAACTGGAAGAAAAAAGTCAAATATCCATCCTACCCCAAAATACGGGCAATTTAATTGAGATGAGCAATCCTTAAAAAATAACTAGTGCCACATCTTTATAGTTTCTTTCTGGAATTCTGTTCAAAGTACAACATCCCAGATATATCATGAATAAAAGCTTGTCTTGCCTGCAGTGCTGCCAGAGTCACAGTTTTCTTTGTAGCTTTGGCATTTTTTGCTCCAGCTGAGCCACTCGATCCTGATAAGGTATCAAACAGTCCGTCAATGTCAGACTGCTCCTCAGGAAGAAATCTGGAAAGGTGATTCTGATAGGCATTGCTTTCTGCATTCCCCATCTTTTCAACCTGAAACAAAGGAAAAAGAATGAAAAGCAACACTAAACACACAAAGATATCACAAGGGCCATGAAAGGCACATCAAACAGACTAACATACCAGTGCAAGTTTTATAAGAGCAGCAAATTAGTAGCCTTACAGGAAATTATTAAAACTGTTTAGTCTCTGTATTCACCAAGACTTAATGAACTTGGAGAGTATCTGTGGATGCTTTCAAAGCTGACAGTCTGACAGCTCTTTGCTAAAACCACCCTAGCCACCAATGCTAACCTCAGTCAAGTCTCTACCAAATGGAAAAACCAATATGATCTAATGGTTAAATTAGTTTATACAAAGTGACCATGAGTTTGACAGCTGGAATACATCGCTAACATGAGGGGAAAAGTCTGATAATGGATTAGTTATGACAGATTATGCTGCACCTTTCTAGTGCATTAATGGACTGAAGCTAACTTTGCCAATATGATGTGGCACTAAAACATCATCACTGCAAAGTCTCTGAAAATGACATGAGAGTCTTTTTTCGTAAGGACACAATGCAAAAATCATGTAAACAAAGTAACAAAAACATTTAGGAACACAACTCAAAACCACACAAATTCATAGGAAACCAATAAATCAACCACTGAGAGTTGGTACCCACAGAATTAAGGTTGGTGGTGGGGGTTTGGTTTGGGGTTTCCTTGCTTGTTTTACATATTTAGTGGTACAACTATTTCTCTCACTGTCCCAGTGATGAGAGTTACGGAAACTTATTTTTAGTGTCATCGGGGCCATGTGCTTTGGCTTTCGCCCTGGAGCAGCACAGCACAGACCTAACAGGGCCTGAAAACCCAAATTCCCCCATGACCACAGTGACAGCCACCACTGCCAGCAGCATTCCCATCTGTCTTGGGGGAGACAAAAGCCTGGGGTGACAACGTGAAAAAGATGAGATGTGGAATAAAAACATCATTTTGTAGGTTTTTTCTGCAAATTCCATGTCCTTCCTGACACCTCTCTTTCCCAGACACGCCCATCACGCAGCCCTTCAGCCGCCTCCGAAGGACACACTGTTGAGCCTAATGCAGTATTTCTGTCGTTAACTTTGTTTACCGTAGATAGAGGCCGGGTTGTGGCTGCTTCACCTTCAGGCCTAAAGCCTTGTTTGCCTGAAGGAAGATGCCGACCGTGGGGTAAACACCGAGGGGTGAGTAAAAACCACTGCAACCTAGAAGACAGACCATGGAGATATTAATTTAAGCAGCGAACCGCCGGAGAACGAGGGTCCTTGGAAGGTTTATTCCCGGTGTGCCCAGCTCAGCTCAGCTCAGCTCAGCTCAGCTCAGCCCATCCCTCCGCAGCCCGTGGCAGCAGCTCCCCGCCCCATCGCGGTGACGAGGCGGAGGCAGAGAGGCAGAGGCAGAGGCAGAGGCGAGCCCCTGCCCGTCCTTCGCTTACCGGCAGCGCGGGCCCGTCCCCGATGGCCCCCGCGCTGTGACAGCGACCCGGGCCCGGCCGGCGCCATCCGGCGCCTCCGCCCGCCCGCCCGGGGCGGAGCGTGGGGCCGGCTTTCAGCCGCGGGGAGGGACGGGGAAGGGGTGGAGGAAAGCCGGGAAGGCGAGGAGCAGCGGTGTTGCCCCTGCGATCCGAAGGGGACCGGCACCGCAGCTGGAAGGTGCTGAGGAGGCAGCCTGAGAGCTCCGGAGAGCAGCGAGAGCGCGGCGGCCCCGCATCCCTGAGGGGTTCCTCAGCCTTGAGGGGACCCTTCTCTCTAAGGGGACGCTTTTCCCTGAGGAGATCCTTCTGTTTGAGGGAACTCACCACCCTGGGGGAACCTTTGTCCCTGAAGAAACCGTCCTTTTTGAGGGGACCCTGACGAGACCCTTCTCCCTAGAGACTCTCCTTTAGGGAACCGTCCTCCCTGAGGTGACCCTCCTTTGCCAGTGAATGCTCCTCCCTGAGGAGACCCTTCTTCCTGAAGTGTCTCTTTTCTGTCAGCTGCCCTGGCCCTAAACCGTGTTTCAAAACGAAACCAAAAAGTGTCCTGGGAAGGTCTGGGGGAGAAGGTGTTGCTGGCCCCGATCTGTGCTGGAAGCAGCTCATGGCCTTTGGGAAGGGAAACGCTGTGTGTAATAAATACAAACAAATAAGTCAATTTCAGGGTAAACACTCCGGCTCTGGTGAATTTCAATGGCAATGGGGAGTGGAGGGAAAACACAACAATTTCTCAATGAATAGGTTCAATTTCTGTCTCATGACTGGCAAAATCAGGCAGGTCTGAGGCTGAGAGGTAAAAAGGCTGTACAGGGGCTGGGGGACAAATGCAAGGTCACAGAGACTGGCCATGCCTTCAGTCAGACATGTGAATACTTGGGGGGAAAAAAGTAATAACCTCAGTGGTTGCAAAACTCTGGTCCCAGAACTCACTTTTTTCAGGCTGACAACTTTCCATCTCATTTATGTTATTCAGCAGCACTCCCCTTGTTCTTTCAGCCAAAGGGTTTGGTTCCCTTAACAGACCAAGGCCTTTGCCTTCATAGCAGTGACACCATTTTTGGCCATGCTGTGTCTTCCTCTGGTTGGTTTTCTTGCAGCCCGAGCTCAGTGTGAAGCCTCCTTCTCCTTGCAGCCAGGAGGAAAATGGGCAGACTCCTACAAAGCTGATGGTGTGAGTGTTCCTGCAACCAGGTACCGTGGAACAGGTTAGCAGCTTCAGCATTTAACTTTTAATTATTGTCTGTTCAGTGTGTTTTCAGCAGAAAGCAGAAATGTTCCTTTATACATACAAAAAAACCCCAAAAAAACAACAACAACAACAAAAAAACCCAGTTGCCCAGAGAAGTTATTAATGGCCCATCCTTGGACGTTTTCAAGGCCAGTATGGGCAAGGCTTGGAGCAACCTGGAATAGTGGAAGGTGTCCCTGCCCATGGCAGGGGCTGGAATGAGATGAGCTTTAAGGTCCGTTCCAACCCAACCCCACCCATTCTGCGATTCTGTAATTCTGTCTGTACTAACCATGGCAGAGCTCCCACTGTTTTGCTCTTTTGCAGGAATGAGTACAAATCTTGATAAAGGTAAAACACACGCTTTAATTGTGGGGGGGTTTTAACCTTCATGGATGCAAAATTTCATAAAAACCTGTAGAACATTCTTCCTGTTGCCGCCTCAGAGTCAGAAACACATGCTCGAGAATTCCAAGGTGGATACTGTTTCAGATTCGCTCTGGTCGCCACTAGAGGCACAGGAGTAACCCAGCTTGTATCAGCAGGGTCGGGACATAGCAAGTAAAAGTGAGGAAATTAAGGAGAGGTTCACGTACTGTGAACGCAACCTGGGCTAGTGGAAGGTGTCCCTGCCCGTAGCAGAGACTAGATGATCATTTTAACTCTGAACAACTCAAAACATTGTAGGATTCTATGAAATTCAGCGAAGTTCCTCTGGAAGCTGCTGGAGACGCCTTTGCCCACACGATGGCATCGCATGTTCGGAAAGTTCGCTGTGGAGCCCACACTGCGGGCTTCAGCACTGCTCCGAGTGGGTTTGGATTCCTCCATTTACACGCTGCGTGTGAGCAGAAGTAAAAGCTTGTGTAATAAATTAGTTCACCCCTTTCCCATTAACTCTACATAATGACCATGAGGACAAAAGTCGGTTCTTGGTGGAGCTCCCTCCCTGGGCTACATAAACAAGTCCTAAAAATGTCTATTGTGTATTTGGTTTCTATCAGCATTAATGAACTTCCAGTAGATGCCTAAGGAGAAAAGTGAAACATACAGAATGAGAAAAACTATTTTCATTCAAGTTAACTTTTTCTTCTTTAGTTTATTTTTAAAGGTTAATGTTTCTGTGGATGTATTGCTTCATATGCAATTGGATTTTTACATTTATTTGTTTTACGGGTGGTGTTTCATACTTTATCTCTTTTTATAGGATCTCTTTTCAGTCTGGAAATACCAGACTGGAGCTTCTAGTCTAACTGACCTTGCACAAAGACTGACAACCAGCCAGCTAAGTCTGACGGACCAGTATCATCTCTGCAAACATATGATGATTTCATGACCTCTTTTCTGCAGCTGTGGGCTCAGAATCAGTCAAAGGCTACTGAAAGGTACCCGGCCTGGCTTAGCTCACATTTATCCTCTTTTGTTCAAGTCTTGCCCGTTTGTGACAGAGGTGACTGTGAACTGTGGGTTTATTTGCCCTGCCTGTCGGTCTAACCCGAGCTTCCTGCTGCTCCTGGATGGCGTTTTGTCACTTGCCTGTGACATTAGGCTGTAAACTGAAGGGTAACCTGCTCTTAAAGCCACAAGATCCTCACACTAAATCGCACAGATTATGCTCCTGCTGCGGGGAAATTTCCAGGTCAGAGGCTAAACACCCTTTCAACGCCTTTTTGGCACCAAGAGTGTAAAAAGTCAAGCTGGAAACCTGGTGCATAAGGGCAGCAATTCGCAGCTCTTCTTAAATGAGTCGTCACTTCCTCACGTGTATTTTCAGATACTCAGCAGAGCTGGTTAAGTGTCTGGAGAGCGTTGTTTCTGCCAGTAAGAAACAGAGAATACACTAAGATGCCTTTTAAGGGCATTCAAGGATATACTGCTGTATAAAAAGGAGAAAGAAAACGCAAGAAGGTTCTGTAAGCAATTGTGGCTAATTTTGTGGACAGGTGATAGACGTGTGATTGCAGAGCGAAAAAAACCAAAACCACAAACCCCCAAACTATTTTATTTAAAAGACTATGTACTTTTGACTTGAATAAATTGGGAGTAGATTTGGTTTTATTAGTTTGCCAAGACCACAGAAAATCCAGATGACCTTAGTTCCAGGTAATCCTCAGTTCAAGTCTCTCATTTCAGGTGAATCTCCTTCAGTTAAAATAAATTATTTGAAGAGAACAATATAGAAAGTATATGATGACTTAAGCAGTTGTGTGTTTATATCAAGTACATTTGTTTTACTTTGCTTATCTTTTAGTTTCTTTAAAATTATTTTTTCTCCTCTCTTGAGTTGGAACAGAGGAATTTTGCAGCTCATTAGTCTTGTATGCATATGTTAAGGTTGTTACTCTCTGGTGTCAGTGATTCAGAATCGTTCTGATCCACCTTTGATGATTCATACCTTACACTGTGCTCTTACTGAAGGCCAGCTGAGAAAGGGACCCTGCTGTGCCAAAGACTGTGCAGACAGAGACAGGATTTCTGTTCCAAAGAGCTTATAATTAGCTGCATTCACACATGCAATGAGCAGAACACCAGCCCTCTCAGCCACAGGCGTCTGAGAACTCCACAAATGGTGACATCACATCAGAGGCACCTTTCACCAGGGTATTTCAGGGGTATATTCACCGTCTGTGAAAGGGAGATTGGGACTGTACTTCAAAATAAGCCGTTAGGTTTCAACCCTCTTGCAGCCTGGAGTCTCGATAAGCACTGCTCTAACTCACATGGAGGAAACACGTCTGATGCTCTCACTTCCCAGTTATTACTCAGCGTTTCAGTTACATTATATTGCAGAACTCCGACCCTTGCAAAAGAGGTCACATTTGAGTTAAAATACTTCAATTACAAAAGACTCTCGTCCATATTTTAGGGTCTAGTGAACACAAAAGTCGTTTCACCTCTTTTTAATGCCATTAGGCTCCGTGTTTCCTGTTTTGATGGAGACATGAAGTTTCACAAGCCATCTGCAGTCACAGTGAGTGAAATCTTGCAAAAATGTTATCTGATGAAACTAGTTGTAGGCTCAGCCCACTGATCATCTGTAGGGTGACCTCAGCATAAAATTCCTTTGACTTTAAAAGGTATCGTCCAAACCTACCCCTTGATGCCCTTTTATATCCGTGTTGTTCAGCTCTGCCTGTAACTGGCTGCTCTTAGAGCTGCACCTTCACAGCTTCTCTCACCTGATTTGCCTTCGGGTTTTTGTGGGATTGCCAAATAAGGGCAAAAGAAAGAATCTGACTCTCAGCAGAACCGAGTCCTTAGGTAGTCACAAAGGAAGTTCTGGGTTTTGCAAGTCTTTGTACTTCCCTTTACAAACCCCTCTGCCTGCTGGTAACCAACTCTTCTATAAAAGGAGAAAGAAAGGGTGCAGTGAACAGTCGAGTCTGATTATTGGGGGGTGGAACTAGATGATGTTTAAGGTCACGTCCGAACCATTCTATGAGTCTATGATTATGGGTAGAGATCAGAATATGCAGTATCGTAGCAAATGAATTTACAGGTGGGATAAAAGCCTCCTGTCATAGCCTGTAAATGTGTTGTTGCCAAGATGCAGCCACCATATCTACAGCAAAACTTCAATGCCTGATTTACTAAATTAAATTGTAATTTGTCTTGTACGTATATAGATCATAAACATTACTATGTGCTGTGGACTAGATCTGGGTGACTGGAAAAAACCGCATCACCCACAGTGATGGGAGAATAGGAATATGAAGCTCTCCTAGACTGCCCTGGCCTTGTCTTCCTTGAAATACTGTAGCATTTTGAGTGGGGGTTGGATCCAGGGATCTGTTTGATCCTTTGATTAGAGTTGTTTCGTGGGAAGAACTATATGGAATTATTCCATGGCTAGATCAAATAAGCAAAAGGTGAGATAAGTTATGTACTCAAAATTTAAAATTTAAAATATTCTAGAGCTTATGCTTGGAGCACTAATGAACATATGAGATGTTGCCTGTGCTGACTTCTGGACTCCACAAAACTAAAAGAAATGGAAAACAAGCTGTCTGGAGTGAGAAGAAGAGATAATTTTGCTGCTTCCACTTTGGGAGAATTAGAGGAAGACATTACTCTTTTGTTGTTCAGGCCTTCACGTGCCCCAGGTGTCAGGTTTGTGCTGCTCTGTACCTGCTGAAGCTGAGAGGGAGAGTTCCTGATTCATGCAGGAACAGACTGCATGACAAGCTGTCCTGAGCTCTGGCATTTCCCAGTTTGGGGATGCTCGTGTTGGCCATTTTTAACATGCCTTTGATGTAGTTTGACATACAACACCCAGAACTTATTTCATAACAAGGCTTATGGCCCAGGTTGGAGTTAGGAGGTCTTTTACTTTTAAGAAACCATCTGCTGTAATATTCATATAAACCAGAGCCAATTTAACAAGGCAAACAATCTTCAACAAGAGAACCTTTTTGATGAAATATGCAACCTCACATGCTGGGAAACTCTACACAGCCCCTTTTGTTTATATTCTGCTTAGCCCAAGCTTAGTTTGAATTAAATAGGCCAGATTACTTATTGCATTACCCAACTCTTTTGTTTTGTTTGCAAAGGTTCGTAATCTGTGTTTGGTGAAAACTGTAGAGGAGTACTGCATGTCTGTAACTGAGTAATGGAGTCAAATGGTAGAATTCTGTCTCTTACTGAAGATAACAGTCTTTGGGTTTGCTTCGGTTTTGGTTTGGCTGGTTGGTTTAATTTTGTGTTGTTTCATTTAAAGACTGCTTTCTATGAGGGAATTTTAGAATTTGTTGAGGGTATTTGTTCTAATAAGGAAGTTTTCCATAGAGTCTGAAAATATATAGCTTCAGCTGTTTCCAGATATAGTACTTCAGGATGGAAAGCAGAGGATCCTTTTGCTCCAGATGGAAACAGAAGGTCTCATTTCCTCAGAACACAGCCTAATTCCATCTATTTCAATTGTAATGTGGGCATCACTACACACAGGAGCACTGTGGCCCAGACTTTTTGAACTCTTTGTGAGCATGGATCATCTCACAGAGTGTTATCACAGTTGTGTCCGTGGGGTCAGACTGTTTGGTCTAACGACCCCAAACCCTGGAAGTGCTACCGCCACCAGAAACAATGAGGTGGAAACACAGTGAAAAACATCAAACAATTATAGAGTTCTGCATCTGGCAAACAAAAGTGTTTGAGTAAGAGATGAGAAAATCCTGGTAACATTCCTGAACTCATTTTCACCCTTGTTCACCTCTAATACATGCAGACTATTTCTCCTTCTCCAAACAGTGGGAGAAAACCCTTAAAACATCTTAGATTTGTAGCTTCTAGTGAAAGAAGTGTTTTCCAGCAGGGCAGCTGTGTTTCTTGGCAGTGTGCAGTATTGACACCCACCATGTAATGAGAAACCAGTGTTTTGTCCTCTGTTGTATGAAAAACTCTTAGGTTTTGAAAATAAATTGATGCCTAAAGCAAGGTTACCTGTAACAGAGGGCTAGACAAAGTCAGGAGAATAAAAAGCAGACAAATTTATTAACGGCCTCCAAGGTACATTCAGGGCAAGCAAAGCCCCCTCGTGAGGCTACACCTGAAAATGGACACTGGGTCATGAGCTCTTCACCTTTTATAAATTCTGTCGTATTAGCATATTGGCCCTTAATTCTCCAGTCACACCCACAGGTCATGATGATAACCATCCTAGGCCTGCTCCCTCTCCAACTCACTGTTGTTTACGTATTTTCAGGCCCTAGGGCAGCAAAACGTCCTTGGATTTCCATTCAGAGGGGTTGTTTTGATTAAAGCTGCTGGGAACAGAGGTTTTTAGTGTTTTTTAAGAAGCACAGAAATACACCAAGCTACAGATACGTGAAGAGTAAAACTAGAAATTCTTAGGCAGCAAGTGATGGAAACACAATCATGGCTTGTGATTTCAAGAGCCATTGAGTGAACCAATAAATTTCTTGCAGTTTCAGGGTTTTGTTCAAGTGGCATTGCACTGCTTGTTACGTGCAGCTCCTTTTCCCACACAGCTTATTCCCATCCACCTGGGCTGGATTATTTGATCTATTCATTCTCTTTTTGTGCAGTACAGTTTCTTTACTACTGTAGCTCATCTTTTTGACTGCTTCCCATGTTTCTGTCCAGGTGTGGAGTGTGTCTATCCGAGTCCAAAGTCTTTGGCTTACCTTTCACTGAGTAACCAAGTGCCCATGATGGAATGGTTATTGCTCAAAGCAATACTTCCCAAACCAGTGCAGATTATGGGAACACCCAGTTTTTGCTTAGTGCTGGGATCTATGCTCCAAGAGTATCCAGGAAAAGGTGAGACACCAGACGAAAGTGTGAGAGAGGAAGCTGTTCCTGCCTCATGCTTTTCCCAGGAGTGTATGCACATATATACTATAGATAGTATGCAGTCATGTCCTTGTACATCTCAGCGTGGCCAAATTACTCCAATCAGTTACAGGCTGGGTTTTTTCCAAAACTTTGGGCTATAAAAGCCTGGCTCTGGAGCAGCTTCCTGTGTGATCCAGCTGTGCTGCCCACTGGAGCCACGAGCTGTGGGAGGAAGTTAGGGCAATAAACCGCTTCCCTCACAGTGTTTATTCCACATGTGGGGAGTCCAGTGCCTTCATAAAACAAGTGCGGCAGATGTGTCTCCCACAGATGCTCTCCAGAGCAGAACACAGCAGCTTTCTCTTTGTTTTCAAGCTGTACTTTATCATATAAGAGTGAAACCATCATTAACAACAAATATTCTTAAACTGCAAATCCAACTCTTCTTCCCCGTACAAAGAGCTATTAAAGGTCAGTCTGGCTCTTGACAGCTTGGGCCCAATTAGGCATGGCAAGAAAGCAGGAGGATAACCTGTGGATTTATAGTGAGAAAAGTACCAGTGAGATCAAGATAATAACAGTGAGCTGGGACAGCTTTGAAGAGCTGCCTGTAAATCATCTGCTTCTGGAGATGACTCAGAGCGTGTGTCCCCAGATAGGGCTCAGGTTGCAGTTTAAAGCAGCAATTTCCAGCACTAAACAGAAAATATGTCACAGGAGAGAAGCGTCCAAACCAAGCTCTGCCTCTAGGTTGGGCTCTGTGCTGGCAGCTGATGTGGGGAAGGGGAGATTCAAGGTGGTGAAGAAAAGAAGGTGAAGTGGTAGAATGCTCTGTGTGAATGGTTGGGAGTGAAAAATGAAACAACCCTTTTTTTTTTCCCCCAAGGTCTGTCCTTGTCTTGCTCTATGGCCTC
The DNA here is from genome assembly GCA_013397935.1 of Dasyornis broadbenti. Taxonomy (NCBI): domain Eukaryota; kingdom Metazoa; phylum Chordata; class Aves; order Passeriformes; family Dasyornithidae; genus Dasyornis; species Dasyornis broadbenti. Next base: position 296,039 of record VZRN01006441.1, on the reverse strand, counting down.
AGGCAGGTTTGTTGTTCACTTGTACATCATCTCTCCACACAAATACTGAAAGAGTACAGGCTGCAATGGTCTTGATTTTACTCCAGTTCTATACCGATATGCTTTCTAACAACACAAGGAAGAAAAGCAACACCATTGTCTTTACAAGCACCCCTGGAGCCATCTTTTATTCCCATCCTGCAGAAAGAATCTCCCTCCCTTAGGCACCTCCTTTCAGAGCCGATGCCAAGCAGTGGAGCTGCACTGAATAAAACTGGTTCCAGTGGCTTGAGTTGCATCAAAAAACCCCTTGCACTCAAAAGCAGCCACAAATCTGGCAGAGCGTGAGGCCACCACCAAAAGTGGGTGTCACACGATACCTTCTGCCACTCAGGAAGAGCAGGCTGTTTCTATGGCTACTACTGCCTTTCTGTCAAATGCATCAATCATTGGTGCTGATGAGATCATATTGTAGTACAGAAAAAAAAAAAAAATTACACTCACCTACTGCTTTACACTGCAGCATTTGTTGAGCTGGTAAATATCTGACTTCCTATGTTAAAGACATTTTCCACTTAATGTATTTTAATAAAAGGGCTGGATTTTCCTCGTTTCTGATGTATAAATGCATCCATTTTGGCCTCGAAAATCCTTGTTCTGGTTTCCATGACAACAGGTCTGATTTTTGAGGCTATTTCTTCCCCTTCCTTCATCTTGGGTGGGGAAGAGTCCCCTTCCAGTAGCAGTGCAATGGGCAAACAAAATGGTTGTCTTGGAGGAAAATCTGCAGACCTGAAACCAGAAACCTCAGCCAGTTTTTTGAAACACAAATGAGAAAAGCATGGGAAGAATGGCACTGCAAACCTAGCACAGGCTTGAGTAAGATTTTTGGTACATGGAAAGTCACGTGCATATGTAATTCCAGGAAATTTTAGTCATACACCACCCATTCATGTACCCAACAAACTGCTCTGGTATCCCTGAATAGCTCTGTGTTGGCACGTAGCAAAATAACCAGACAAAGAGGATCCAGCCAGTCTGTTCATATTGTCACTTTACAGATTAATTACTACTGAATGCGCTTGATTATTTGAAATCCACTCTCACTAGCTCTATTTTTTCCCTCAAGACATCCCGTTTTCAGTACTGAACTGCTAGGACTGTCTGTTTCCCAGATCATTCATGGGTAAAGCATATTCCTTCAATGTGGAACAGTGCTTTTGAGACCATGGGTAGTAAAGGCACCGTAAATAATCCACAGATGTTCTGCAAGGGTTTTTCTAGTGGATTTTGCACTTTTAACATTTTCGGGAAAAATTAAGATAGACAGCTGCTGGTACTCCATGGCTGAAGTGGTTTAGTAATTGCTCTTCAAAAATCATAAAAAGGCCTTTTTTTTGCAAACTCCTCAGAAAATCCCTGGAGAGGGTGTTGGTTCCTTTTCCCTGCAGAGAAGAAACACAATATACCTACATCCTTTGGGGCAATAAGTACCTCCAAATGTGCTGTCCACTCAGGTTGCAGATTAAATGTCTCTCTTTTACTTGCTCTAGGGTTTTTCTTAATTTATGTGGGTAAAAGGTGTTATGGAAACACATTGTTCAAGGTATCATTGTATGTGGCATTATAATCTCATTTGCATTTGAGCTGGCAGCAGCATGATAAATCATAATCCAAATGCTGGAGCTTCCAGCCTGTCTTTTGAAGAAGAAATCCAAGTGTAGGCCAGGTATTTTCCATTAAGACAGAAAGCAGGAGTATCTCAGTTAGGATATTTTATCCGTCCTGGTGTACCCCGTCTGTAATTGATGTTAGAGGCTGCTCTGTGACTCCGCAATCCCCACCTGTGCAGTCCCTGACACATCTCAGGGTAAGGTGAGAGTACTGCTGAAAGCCAAGAGCAGTTCAGAGTGAATCAATATCAGGCACAACACAGAAGTGATTCAGTGCTTGCCTTAAATAACCACGCACAGGTTTTGCCTTCTGTCATGACTAAAATATGCTGCCCATGCTGCTGTAACCATGAGTCCCTTGGGGACAATGAAGCCGCAGCAGCACCATTTCAGCTGTGCAGCCAACTAGAGACAATATAAGCACCCTTGCTTTCTCTGCCCTACCGTGACATGCAGGGGATTAAAAAAGTGAGTCATCTGCTGGAGAAAATACTGATCCTGAGGCAGTAGGATGGCTCTTAAGAAAGCTCTTACATTCTGTAAGTGTTAATTGTAAGAGTGGTGAAAAAAGCAGACACAGCTGAAAACAGTCAAACCTGTGTCATTCCGTCTGCACTTTAAACTTTTCAGGTATCAACATTTCCATCTCGAAATTGCTCTCACACATAAAACGCTTCAGTGATTTTATAACCCAAGGCATTGGAAAATTAATTTTTATCTTTCTGGATTTGTCTTCGTTTCTCGTGGTACAACTTCGTGTGATATTGCAGCCCGCAAAAGCGTTGTGTTCAAATCCTAAATTTTGTTTTTAGCATCGTCTGAATGGTCCTGCAAATAATTAATTGATTCCTGCTTTTCATGTAGCCCAGAGCAAGTTTAGAGGAAATAAATGTAACATGAGTTAGTCATCCTTAAATAATCTCAAAGCAGGGAGCCCTACATTAACAGCAGGCTGATAATAAGCTGTGCAGTGCTATCTCCAGTGAAGCTTTGCTCATGACTTCAAATAAATTGATGAGCTGTCGTTTATTTGTTTGCTTGCTTTTTCTCAGCGAGTGAATTTACTGTCTTCCTGCTGAAATATCAATTATTCTTGTAAAATTGAATAACACCGTTTTAGGATTATGCACATAGAGGCTAACATCATTGGAGACATGATAAAAGCCAATAAGATACCATCTCTGTTAAGACACCTGTGGTAGGTACTTTTTTTGTACTAGAGATAAATATTATGTTACAGGAACAGCAAAGAATGGAATTGAAAAGAATCAGCAGACCTGATCTAAGCATTTAATTTTTTATTTTTGCAGGCTTCTGCTGTCGACCATCTGCAGCTGCTGTCGGTCAGGCATTGATCTGACCTCTGAGGGACAGAAATCCGTTCTGTCCCCTGCCTGTTCGTTCAAGGCTTTTTATCCTAGCATTTAAATTGGACTTTATTCAATTTTATTTAAATCCACTATATCAGCACTTAATGAACAGAAGCCCTCCCACTCTGCTCTGTGGCATCCCATTGTATACCAGCTTTTTATTCTTTTGTGTGTGCTATAAATATTCATTTCCCTTAATCTTTCACGCTAATGTACATTTCCCTTTCCCATTCTTTTTCTCTTCTTGATTATCATTAAATGCCTGGATAATACCTAAATGTCAGAAAAGCCCTGAGAAACATCATATTCTGGAGAAAAAAGTAGTTTATGTTTAAAAAGCCTTGAGCATGGGAATATCTGCTTTCCAGGCTGGGGGTCTATTCTGGCCACCTCTCTGAGAAAAAAAAAAAAAAATCTCTTGAGAGAAATAGATTTATGTTGCTGGCGGTGTTTTGATTTTGAACTTTGATATTGAAATTGGAGGTTCAGAAATGAATCCTGTCTTGTCTCTACTTCATCTCTGCCCTGACATGATAATGGGTCACTTGGAACAATTAGCTGGCTTCATTAATTATTAATCCTAACACATGGCAAAAGCAATTTGGAGATTCACTGGATGTGTGGGGGTCTGTTGATGGAAATGTAAAGGGGGCAATTATGAGTCTGAAAATAAATGAGAGTGGCAAGTGCCAAAGAGGAGGGGGAATCAGGAGGTTTAGGTATAGCTGGAAGAAAAAAGATATTTTATTTTATAGTCAGATTTATATCTTAAATCACGTTAAAGTGCAAATTCCTACAGCAGGGCATGTAGTTCACAGGAGGATTGGGTTACTTGGCTGAGCTGTGGTCCATGCAAATATGCATTTATAAACGTTCACAAGAATTTTGATACTTGCTGAGTGCATAGGAAAAGCAGGAAGCTGTTCACTTTTAGGAACTGATACCCAGAGAAACAAGAATATAACTCTCATCCCTGCATGGTAGTAGCTTTCCTGTGCTGAGGGGAGAGAACAGAAATCTTGAGACATGGAATAAGAGCTGCTATATAACATGAATGCTATTTGAAGGTGACTTTTTATTTACACAGGCTTAGGTAGTCTAATGAACAACAATGCTTACTGCCACTGTGGAAAGCATGAATTTGCCCCAAAGTGCGATACACCGAGAGGTGCTTTTCCTGTGGCCTCCCCCTCTGTTTGCTGCAGCAGAGCAGGAGATCATGTTCTCTTGGTTTCAAAAGGGCTGAAAGAATCAAGGGCAGAAGGAGCTCTCCATACATTTCCTTTCTGTCAATAAAACATGGATGAGATTTGTGCATATTTTTATTTGACTGTCTTAAAGAACACTTCCTAAGAGAGTGGTGTGTTCCAAACCCCTGCCTGCTCTGTGATGCATTGCTGGGGTCTGCTGCTCTCCTCTGGATGTTGTCTGCATTCAGCTTCCAGGTGAGCTCTCCCTCCCCACAGCCACAGGCCCCTGTGGCAGTGGAGCCATCTGGGACAGCTCCAGGTGTCTCACCTCAGGTTTTTTCTGCATTACCCAGCCCCAGTGGCAGTGGAAGGCAAGGCTGGAAAGGTTAACACCCACCCCTCACCCCCACGTTGCTGAGGAGGGCTTGCAAACCACGCAGGGCTTTCTCCTGCTTAGGCTGCCACAGCTCATGCAATGCCACGGATTAATGGAACTCCAGACTGTCTGATGGAGTGTTCCCCACAGAGCAAAATATTAACGAAGTCAATTGATTGCATTTTCATTTCTTGAGGGAGGTGCAACCCACACATGCCATTGTGTCTGAGCACAAAGTCTGCTGAAGCAATACTGTGTTATCTCACGGGTGCTTTGTGCTACATCTTGAGCCCTTGCCTCTGCTGTAAAAGGAAATGGAAATTCTTGCTCACAAGACCTATCTGACAAAGAAATGAATTCTTGTAAAGTCAGTGTCCCAAACTTAGGAAATTGCAGTATCTGCTGCAGCAAAATGCTGTGATAAACTCCCATCCATCTGGAATGTTTCCATAATCCACTACAGAATGTCAATTAATTGCATACTTAGTTCTATGTAATAAGGACAGATAATGGGCTGTATTAGTGCAAGTCCCTCAGGGGCAGTGCAAATACATCACAATATTCCTAAATAGTGTATTTTTATTAAAGCAATGCCTGCAAGCTTCTGTGTGGTACTAGAAACCCATTGTGTGGGGAACTGTACGTGTAATGAAAGGCCAGATTTACAGCACGCACTCCTATTAAGTGAAGCACTTAATTGCTTACTTCAAGTACCAGTTCAAATAAACTGATCTCATCTATTTTCTAATTAAATGTGACAAATTATAGTGTGGCTGGTTGGGACACAAGGTTCCTAAATCCTCTTCTAGAGCAGGAGGAACTGTAAATAGTCTCCTAGGCTGTTAAGATTAAAATGAGACTGATGTCACAAGAGGATTCTTTAAACAATGGTGTGTCAAATATTTCAGCTTTTGCGTACATAAATAAATCACAGGGGTTTTTGGAGGGTTTTTTTGTTTTGGTTTGGTTTTTTTTTGCTAGCTTATGAAAAATCTTTTGTGGCCAGTTTGGATTTAGACTAAAGTTCCTATTAATTAAACCAATTACCTAATGGGAAGACATAGCTTTTATTTATATATTTATAAACATATAATTCATTTTATTTGGATGAACTGAGTTTTTCTGTGCTCCACTGAACATAATATTCATTATGACCTTTTCCTGCTTACAGTGGTTTTAATATTTTACTGCAGTGTTTCTGGGAAGCAACTCAGTAAAGAATAATTGTTGTCCAGAGGATAAAAACCAGGAAAATTGGAAATTGAGACAGATTTCCAGAGGATTATTAGGGTCTAAGGAAATTATGCATCTTTATTTTATTTCATTTATTGCTACACTTAGTTAATCCTGCATATCTGTGACCACCACAAGAGAGTTGTGTACTTTTTCAGTTTTAATTTTTTCTGACCATTCTGAGTGTGTATTGTATAACTGGAACATTTTAGCGCACAAAGTCCTGCTGCTGGGTACTCTGTAGCTCCACATGAAAATCACTAGTGTAGACCCAGAGGTGGCTGCAGAGCATTCATTTTAACTGGAATTCCCTCAGAAAAGTCTTGGATTGCTCTGGAATGCCTGGGAGGGCTCCCACTGAAATGCCTCTGCCTGTGGCTGTTACCTGCCCCAAAAACCACCTGATCCTTTTCATGTTGTTTGTTACCACGTTGCTGCTGTGTGGGAGCTTTTCAGAAAGGAAAAAGCTGAGCACTTTTAGAACAGTTTGCTGCTACCAAGAACCATTTTGTCTTTGCTGTTTCCTTCCTTCTCCTGAGGTTGTCATGTGACTGATGAAGCAAAAATTCGGTCATGAACCACTTCTTGTAAGAGGCAGATTGAGGCTGGGCCTCCCTGCCTCCTCTTGTGTTATACATGTGAAACTCATGATAATTTCATGGGATTTCACACTCTAAAAATAGTGTCCTCATGGCCCTCTGGGTCTTCCTCGATGCAGGCACCACATAAATTAATCACGCAGCTCCACCTTCGCTTTTGTGCTGTGGACTCAGTTTAGCCCAATTCCCAGGAGGGCCAGGCATGCATTTGCCAGCTCCAAGAAGGGAAATGTTATTTATTACCCCTGGTAGCATGAAGTACTCATGTCCACAGGGAGAGTCAGCTTCCATTTAGCCTCCCACAAACCCATGTGCAAGAGACATTCGTATTTGAGAACAATTTAGCTTTTTTATGCTCCTAGAGAGAAATTACTTCAGTAGATTACAACTAGATGGATGTTTTCCTTTCTCTTAAATGCACAGTTTGGGATTTGTTTGCTGTTCTCAAATGGTTTTTATAGCATCAAACTAGAGAATCTCATTCCTGTAATGTAATCAAAGATGTTTATATGGAGAGCAGTGGTTTCTAACCAAATAGAAATCTGCCACTGTCTCTTTTCAGTCCTTATTTCCTCTTTCCTTTTAGCTGAAATCCATCTGGGAAGCTCTGCCTTGATAGAAGGATGAGGAAATATTGATTAGAGCCATTTGATCTGGATTGGAATTAAGGTGTCCATAGGAACTCCCTCCCACAGTGTAAGATAAAGCTATTGGTAATAGAACAGGTCTCAGGATGCTTCTTACACCTTCAAATTCGAGGGAAAGGCTTCCTGAATCTAAAATCTGAATTTTACAACAGAATTCCACCACAATTTCCCTGTGGTAGAGATAACTTGTTTCTAGTTAGGATTTTATTTTTCTTTAATTAACAAAAGCTTTCTGTTTTGATGCCTCGACTAAGCAATAATAAAAAGCTGACAAACCTTTGTGCGTGGAGATCTGCTGTGTATTTAACAAACAGCACTCTTCTCCCACCACCTCTGCAAACACACTCTTGTAAATCTGAATCAAAGCCCCTTCAGGACATTTCATTTTAAGTGGTTTCATCTTACTGTAATTACCAAGTCATGTGAGGAGTAGCGAAACAATTGTCTGCACAACAATGGGGATGAAATAAAGATAGCCTCTAATTAATTCCATCTAGGTTATAATTAATTTTGACTGAGTTGCTCAGGACAATATGCTTAAGTCTCACAGGCTGCTCTAAAGAGGGCTGATCACCAGCTGCTGCTCTTTGATTTTCAAAGCAGATGGGGCTATTTCCAGCTATTGCTTAAAAGGAAATGATGAGGATGAGGGTGGGGAGTGATTGATTGGCTTTGAGCAAGCTGTGGGGTGAGACTGCTGAAGGAAATGCTCTGTCAGAAAGCGCGTCTCTGATCAGGTCTTTTAAAGATTTAAGAGATGTTTTGGTTTAATTTATTTTTACTTTTGTAAAAGCCCCTTTTTGCTTTATTGGGAAAACAGTCTGATCAGTGATGGGGTGCCATGTCAGTAAATATTTTCCTATGCTACATGTTAAGTCTGCTTTGGGGCACAGTGTTGCTGAAGGTGATGAAGGATACAAATAAGAATGTTTCTAGTCCTTGCCATTTTGTGGAAACAAAATATGAAAAATATCTGCCTGGATTGTTATCCTAGTTCTGTCTGTGTAGAATTGTTCCCTACTTCATTGTACAAGAAGTTTTGGTAAATAATGCATTAAAATTAATTTGAGAAATTCTGCCACTTCCTTTGTTTGCTGGTGAGCTGCAAAATTCTCAGATGGATTTGTTGTTAGAAATTATTCATAAATTTCCAAAATAAATCAATCCCAGTTTGCTGGTAGACTGTACTCATTAGAAGCAGTGGATGTATAAATCACCAGTGTGGCAGTTTCTCAAACACCACTGTATTTAGGGCTTCTGACTGGAGAGCATCTAGAACTGCCCAATACCTGGCATGTGCTCAGTTCTGCATTTAAATGCAAAAGGTGAAAATAAAGGTTGGAAACCAACTTTGTCTGACTATCTCTAGTAAAACACTGGTGTAAAAAGTGAGCAGATACATGACAACTTCAGAGAGAAAATTTTCCAAGCTGGGGAACCACCACCTGCGATTATTAGTGGGGAGGGAAAAGTCAATGTTTTTCCACATTGTGCAGTTCATTAGGGAAGTTTGTGATTTAAATGTTAAGTAATGGCGTATCAAATGCTTTCTCTAGGAATTTCACATTCAGTCTGTATTTTCCTGTGCTAAATTTCCTGTCATTTGGTTTCACTGCCTTTTCATTGCTATAGTGAACACACCATTCTAAGAATTCCTAAAGACCCAGTGCCATGTGCTTTTTGAGGTGAAAACCCCACTGAAAGCAGTGTTTAAAATCTTACATGATCGTCCTGTGATTATGTGAGAAAAGGAATTAGATGAGCAATCTTTGTCTTATACTGGGGGGTTGAAACTGGTACCAAATGCACTCACCAGTATTCATTTAATGTGAATGTGTGGCTCCAGTCCAAAGCACTTCTTGTTTCCTGTTTAGTCTGAGGGAGACAACTCACAGCTCTGTTTTTGGGGAAAGCACTGGTGGAACGTGTGGAAACACTGCCTGTGTTATCTGTTTGTGTTACCTTGAATGTGACAGTAGTTGAATCTGCTTCATGCTTTTTGTGTGTTGTTTTCATTCTCTTCTTTGCCCTACAGTTAATTTTATGAAGCCAGTGAGGTCATTACAATGCTTTAACATGCCTTTTCCATAATAGAGGCCACGAGCTTTCACCCAGTAATTCTTGCTTTGATCCCAATAATCATGCACCAATTGCAAATCCTCTTTTTTTGCATTTTAGCACAGGAGTCCTTAAACTCCTTGGTTTTCCCAAGTAATTGTAAGCATTGTACAGCTTGTCACTGGCTCTTTGGCTTCACTTGCTCAGTGTCATTGCTGATTTTTGTACGGAAAAGAGGCATGGCCCATCTCCTCTAGAAAGCTCTTATAATCCAGATGAATATATGTCTATGTTTAGAAATAAATTAAGACTGCAAGTAGCTTTTCTCCCCCCTTCAGTTCTGCCTTTGTAGCAAAGTTGTGCTTCCCTCGCTTCCAGTTTTACGCGCTGTAAAGCATTTCACAGGCGGCTTCCCTGCCCTTCTGCAATTCCCAGCCTGCCTGGGCAACAGGAGCGCTTTGTCTCCTGAGACACCAATGTGTTGAAAAAATGGAGTCATGGTTTTCAGCGTAATACCTGTCCCCATTACAGTGGGCAAGTAATTCAGGGTTTTTGTTTAAAATGAGAACTTTTTAAGTGACTCACATATTTGTTCCATTCCTTCAAAGGATTTTTCCATGCTGGCAAAATCTACCATGGCAAGTTCAAGAGAAAATTCAGGGAAGATCTGCAGTTTTTGGAGTTTTGCATTGCTTACTTCTGACCTATTCAGGTACGTTGTTCAATTAGCCCTAATTCTTTATTATTTTCTGTATTTGTTGGACTACATGATAGGAAGAGAAATCCATCTTTATGTACCAGCAAATGGTCAGACATTGCCCATGGTTCTTTATTGAACAGGCACAGGAGGCCTGTCCTTTCAAGGTTTCCAGGATATTTCCTTGTTAAACTCTTCAGCAGAAAGAAGAGTGCTAAAAAAAACCCCACACATGCAGCTCTGAAATGCCTCCCTGACAGTTCTCAGTGCTGAGGCACAACTTGTGCATCAGGCTGGGTTATGAAAACCTTCATTAAGGGGCTTTATGGAGATTTGTTAATGTTCTAAACATTGTTATGTTGAGAAAGAGCAGCTGCATGGGCTTGTGCTGGTCCAAGGCAGGTAGGGCTTCTCTGGCTGAGCTTTTCTGAGGGCACAACAGCTTTCCACAGCTGCCCATCATCAGAATTGCTACTTAATTCTGCCTAAGGCACAGGGATATGATTTCTTTGGTGATTTTATGACTTAAATTACTTTATTCAGTGGTCGTGCTGGATTGATGTATTCTTCCCTTCTAGTTTCTTCCCTCATTTTCACTTTTCCCTGCTTTTGTCCTGGCCTCAGTTTTATCAAAGGAATTTGTTATACAGCAAAGTGGATCAAGGAACTGATCCAGCTTAAAAATCACCTGATATTTAAAGCCAGATCAGACTCCTGACAGGTTCACATCGTGGCCTCTTGGGTACCTCTGAGGAAGAAAAGGGTGATACTACCCTGAGCTGGTGATGGGCTATGAAGTCTTCAGCCATGGAAATCCATTCTGAGGGTTGTGTTTGTGATGTTGGCTGGGCTCTGTCCTGAACAGAGGGGAAATACTGCAGCTCTTCTGAAATCTGTGCTAACAGCTGAGCACGAGGCCAGGCACTCAGAGCACAGCCCTGAGATCAGTCTGGGAAGGGCTGTTTGGTAGGAAGGTGCAGCTCTATTTAAAGAAACAGTTTTTGTTTGGGAAGAGAGTCCATGTAAAGCATCCACCTTCTTTATTTCCATCTAGCTTCCTGTTTTTTGGGCTGTGACCTGATTTGTAGCAATGCCATATGCCTGTGGTGCTGGGAATGGGGTCTGGGAGCATCCCTTCTCAGGAATGGATGGTGTGAATTTATTGTTGGATGGCTTTTGCTCTAGGTTTGGTAAGGAACTGTCAGTCTGGACTGTAGCACTGGGACTGTCAGTCTGGACTGTTGCTTATTGAGTCCTGGACTCTGGTTTATGGTTCCAGCTTGGGAGTTCCTTGGTGCTGCTCACACAGACTGGCCCCCTCCAGATTGGCTTTCCTGTCTTGAAAACTGATAAACCCCTCTCTCCTAAACCCCTGGTATGAGGGCAGTGATCCCCGCCCTGCATTGCTTTGAGACCAGTTGCTACACTGAGTAAATTCTTTTTTGGTCCAATAAGACAAAGTTCTTATTCTCATGTCTCTGTACAGTATCTACTCTTTATTTCCCACACATCTACATTTTAAAGATCTTAAGTGCTCATGTGAACTACTGTTGCTTGTTCTGCACATTAGAACTCCAAAAATGTAGATACAATTCTGCCTAAAATTTCCAGCTTCTCCTTTCTAGACCTGGAACTATTCACAGCCAGTAGTGGAGCATGGCCTCCAGAGCTGTAGAATTAAGCTGGTGTGGTGAGGGATCCAAAAACTTCACTTTTATGCTGGTGTCCGCCACAAAAGGCACAGATTCAGATGTGGCAATGGCTTGCTGTGGGACAGTGATGAATCCCCTCTGTCACTGAAGCCGCTTGTCCTGCTTCTGCCTCAGGAGCTCTCACAGAAACTCTGGCTGTGACCACAAGGCTTCTTAGGGGAATAGTAGTAACTAATAAGAAATAATAATAATAAGCTTTAGTTTCTAGTCCTACCAGGATCAGTTTTAAGGACTCAGGCCAGAATCCTCCAAGGTGATCTTAGTGTGGCTAATTATGAGAGATGATGAACCTTCTGACTTCTTATACTGAGGGAGTGAGTGGTGTTCATGGGGAAACTGAGGCACACTGGCGTGACCATGTTTGCTTGAAATATTGTAGCCAGGAGGAACAGACCAGCAGTACTGGGTGATAGAATCAAGTCTCTCAATATCTTACTTATCTCCTCTTTTTTCACCCTTTTTTGTTTCTGGGCACTTGACTCATAAATTTAGCAAGACAATGGGCTTGCTTTCCTTAGTTCCCTTCTCTTTCCCTTTGGAGTAACCTACGGAGCTCTAGTGCTTTATGCACTGCAGTTTAGAAATGCACCAGGAAGTCTCATCTCCTGTTCTCTGACTTTCTTCAACTTTCCTTGGAGCTGTAACTCAGAAATAATTACAACAGAAATAAGCAATGTGCGTGTCTCTAGAAATATATTTTAGAACTAATGAGAGTTTCAAAATTACTGGCTATGGAAATGGCCTGATTGCAGTTGATTCTTTTATAATGAAGAACTTGACCAGCTTGTAAGTTTACCATCTTTTCCTGATGTATTGAAGAGAGATGCAGAATGGATTTTTGTCTTTTCACTGTGGGTAATTTTTCACACAGTTTCCAGTTAGTCTTGGAAAGGAACTTAGTCTGATCTTGAGAGAGAAATGCAGGAAGGAGAAGCAGACAGCCCACACCCTGTTTCCACACATCTCCTGTTCATGCTTACTCTGCTCTTTGCAATCAGTGTCTCAGAGTTGGTTAGTTCCCTCTTGGACACAGAAAATGATACTAGGATGGTGTTTCAAGTTGCAGACACTGAAACCAAAAGCCTTTCTATGGTGTCTCGGTTCTGTCTCCTTTGTCCACTTGAAACAGGTTTTTCCAATATAAGAAGCTTACTTAACCCAGGATTTAAGGCTATTTTTATCCAGCGTGAAATGTGCATGGAAAGAAAGCCTTTGGAGATAGAGGACAGCACTGTTTGTTTTTCCTCAAGGTCCCCTTTATTGCGTGGGAAAGGTACAACTATTTTCTGGAAAACTTAAATAATATTCAGATATCCTGCACACTCATATTGTTTGGGTCAACACTTTGAGGGGCAAAGCAGCAGATTGATTTGCAAAATCCCACTGGTACAGTAATTCAAATGAACTGCAATGTCATTGCTTTGGATGGTCCTGATTTCCACAGAGATTCTGGATCCTTCTCTCTGAGGTCTTACTGAATCCTATCAAATACATGTGGAAATTTCTCCTTCCCTGACCACTGCTCCTGTACTGTTTGCAATAATACATAAGGACCCTCCTGTATTCACCTCACTTTAGCTGCTAACATTGCTGTTATCACCACAACATATTCAAGTGTAGGTAGGATCTTTTTAAAACGCAGCTCCTCAGCGCAGCTTGGGGGTCAGCACATCCCTTTGTGCTGCTGCTCCCCAGCATTTCTTAAAAGTGCTTTTGTAGGTGCCAACTTGTGGGGTTAAGGTTAAAGAATTTAAAATCCTGGTGCAAAGATGACAGGATTTCCCAGGCTTTCCCAGGGTAGCCACATCACTGACACAGGACAGTTTCACTCCACCTTAAATGCAGGAGCAGGTCTGTAACCACTGTGAGCTTTTAATCGCTCCAATTACCCTGCTTTTCCCATCCTGACAGCTGGCATGCACAGGAGTCCCTTGTTAAGGCTTGCATGAGAGCTGGATTTTATTTTTTTCAGTCGAGTACATGACCACAGCACCTGGCACAGCCCCAAAAACACCTAGCAATTTGCTCAGCTGGAGTTTTCTGATTTTTCTCAGCAGATGCTTAATGCAGAAACCACTATAATGTGCATGATCACTGCCCTTGCAGAGGATGTAGAGACACAGAGCAAACTGAATCCAGGGGGTTATTGAAAAGCCACTACACAGAGTTAACATTAAACAAGAGCTTGGTCAAAAAAGCTGTGCTTTTAGCCGCAGGTTTAGCAACACAGGCTGCTTGGCTTTTGAGTCAAAAGTGGGTACCAGACTTTGTGGTACCAGAATAAAAATGAATGTATATAGAAGAAAATATACTCTGCCATCCACGTAAAGGATTGGCATAGCCTCAGGTGTAAGGAGAAGCCCTGCTGCCATGGAATATTCTGAGCTGGAAGGGACCCACAAGGATCATGGGTCCAATTCTTAAGTACTCAGCTTTGCTCTCTTGCAGCCTCTCCTGAATGGCCACGCCGTGTTGACTTGTCAAGCAAGATTATTATGGGTTTTTTTGGCTAATCCTCTTTCTTGCATCGTGAAAAGTTCTGGCATAGTCACTGACAGTGTCCCTTCTCAAGTACTTGATGAACAAAGAGACAAGATCTAGTCCTGGCTAGTCCCAGTAATCGTAACTTGCCTCTTCAACACTTAACTCCTGCAAGTAGATCCTGCTGCTCTTACACAAATTCCGTACCAAAGCCTGAAGAAGGGCTGGTGATTTTACCCTCTGGGAGGCCTGTCATGACTTGTGATGGGTCAAAGATGTAGTAACTTGCCAAAGGCCGCAGTTGGGCGTATGTTTTTGTCTTAGCAGCGATGCCAGCTCATGCAGCTCTCTAGCTGACCATCCAGTGTCCTGAACTGTGGAACTGCTTAGGCTGACAATTTGTTTTTTAAAGAAAATTGTGTGTTGGGGTTTTTGTTTCCTTGGGGGTTTTCCCCCATGTATCCTGCTCCTTTCCCTCACTTGGATAATCCAAACACTCAGACAGATACTTCGGGCACAGTGAAAGAGGTGGTTCTAGATCAGTTTTCCTCTAGAGAGGAAACAATTGAATTCATTTCTCACCCTGGCCCATTAACAGAAACTAATTTATGCTCCGAAAGCAGCTGCACTACAAAGTTCTCCAATGGTTTAATGTCCAGCTGCTTCTCTTCTGTGCTGAGCTGGAGCTGTGGCTGCTGCTGCCTTCTGCAGCGATCAGAAACGCTTGCAAAAGTGTTGGCTTCAGCTGCCATACACAGAACAATGAAACCAGGAGCCAAGAAAAGGGAGCACAACACAAATGTCCTGGAGGGAGATGCATCATGGCTGTGGTTTTACACCCGCCTCCCATGGCCTCCTTCTCACTGCTGTAAAAGTTTGAAAGCTGCACAATAGAAGTTGCTATGGGATCTCTCTCCATTTATTCCAGTGCAGAGCTGCAGGCTTTCTCTGTATTTGGCTCCAGAGCAACTGCCTGCAGGGTTATGTGCTCAGCCTCCATGTGTCCCTGGAACTCGAGGTCCTCTTTGGGATTCCTGGTGTGTTTCAGTGAGCAAGTGGGTGCAGGTTCTCAGCTGCTTGCAGGAATAACCTTAGAGTGTTGTGGGGAAGGAGGGGCAATTTAATATTTTGCCTCTCCATCCACAATTCAGTCTTATTCTATGAAGTATCTTCAAACTCTCATTGATTTGGCTGTGTGGGGGTCTAAATCCCAGCTTTGCTGTCCCCTCAGTCTCCCCAGCCACACCACTCCATGCTTTTGCCCTGCAACCCCTGTCCCTCTCCAAAGTGAGAAGGCACCTTAGCCTTGGAAACAGGCTTTGAAATAAGAATTTGTTTTCAAAAGATGCTTTTTAGTTGTACTAAATTAAAAGCTACCTTTTAATTGTCCAAATCCTTGCCCAAAGTCGGTGATGAGGCGCGTGCTGAGTGATGTTCCAGCAGATGGAGGTGCCCAGGCAGCCCCAGCAGAGCTGCTCAGTGTGTGCAGCCCCAGAGAGGGCACAAACACTGCCCACTTGTATGTGCCTTCAGATCTACATTTATTCAGACAGCCTCAGGATTGCTATGGCAACCCCAATCACAAACTGCAAAAGATCCATGCTAAAACCCAAAAAGGCTCGCGCTTTAAGGGCTTTTCTCCCTTTCTCTCCCTCTTTCTTATTTTCTCCATCACAGAAATCAGTTCTGAGCAGATGGGCCTACAGCAGCTTTTTCATGGACCCTTTGTGTACTGGGAGCCCTTTGTTCCCTGATTTCTGAGCCTAAGCAAATGCAGCTGCTCCTGGAGTCAGTGGGAATATCAGGTGTTTGTTTTCCAGTGCCTCAGATCAGCAGGATCCTTGCAATGAAACCACCCAGTCCTGTGGCTCTTGTCAGTTCCAGAACATCCCTGTGGGGTGAGGTCTGTAACTGCTGGTCTTGCATTGCTCTCTTTGGAAAAATTGTCCCTTCCTACAGCCAGAAAAGCTTTGGTGCATTTCCTGTGTGCCAAAATTCCAGGGCTCTGGCAGAAGAGCTCTGTTAAATCCTATAGGAGTGGTGTGGGAGATTCTCATCGCTTGCTTACACCCTGCGCTGAAAGGTTATTAATTTGGCTGCAGAAGCAAGTGCTAATTAGCTGCCTGCACACCTCCAGCCTCAGCTGAGAAGAGCACTGCAACTTCCATGGATGGGAATTTATTTCCTTCTTAGCATCCTTCTTAGGATGCGTTTGTCTCTCTAGCTGCTTGCTTGGTCCTGTTGTGAATATCTGTTTACAGTGGCATAAATGGACCCTTATTTTTTCTGTTCTTGTTCTACTTATGCTCATAACGTGTACACAAGTCTCTGTCCATCAGATGAGCTTTGTGATGAGCAGATTTGGGGAATTCCTTTGTGTGCCCACAGTGAAGCAGAGTAGCTTGGGGGATCTCTCATTATATTTAATTTTCTACATGCTGAATGCATTTCAGAGCCATCTTCCTCTCCCAAACTGAAATGTGAAGAGCAATTCTGTTCCACCCACTGACCTTCATGTCCTTGCCCCAGGTGGAGCAGGAATTCCTATAGAGCTGATATTTTCTCTGCTTCTGAAGAAAAATTTCTTTATTTACTCTGAGTCACATTGGATGTAATCTGTAGCTCTGTGGTTACACAATTCATGACCCTACTCCCTGCCTAGAATTTGCCACAGGATTACGAGAAAGCGGAAACTGCAGGACCTTTATAGGTGTGAACACAAATTTCCCTGATTTATCTTGACTTATTCTGACCGTTTGCTGAAACAAGTCCCTCTAAGTCCAGCTAAGATTTTACACAACTGATGTGGTTTGCACAACTTAGAGCAACACGGTTGTACTTGCATCCTTTGGCTGAAAGGGGAATGATCTCTGGCTGGGGGGAGTTCCTGGATCACAGCAGCTGGAATGGGAAGTAGGGAAAATTGAACCAAAAAGACCTTTTCAGTTTTCTAAAGAACGTCTTGGTGAGCTCCCACACAAATCTGGCTTTGCTTGCCTCTTAGTTGATATAATGAATAGAGATCTTGGGTTTTTTTAATTTTGTTTTTAAGAGCTAGCAGGTGAACATTGCCAAAAGTGAATAGGAACAATTTGAGGAACTGCTAAATGCTAAAAGAAAGTAAAAGCACTGGGAGGGGTTGTATTCTTGAGCTTTAAAGACAGAATGTGCAGCATTTAATCACAGTCTTACATGGCTGTGCTTTGTGAATGCATTTGTTGAAAAGTGAGGTGGGTTCAGCAGTGCCCTTGCTGCCCACTGTGGGAAGAGCTCCTGCTTGCTTTGCTCTCAAGTCTGATCCCAGCAGCTGCAGCCTCTCCAGTGACAGTTCTGCCACTGAATAAACTGCAGTGCATCTGAAAGGGCTGCTGCAGCATGAAGGTTCTCCCACAGAAATAGTTCACGAGTGATTACCCCCTCTCTGTCTCCAGCAGCCAACACAGCAAATGTTTGCAGAGCACAGCAACCCAGCAATCATTACAGTATCAATCCTATTGCTTCTGAATGGAAATGCACAAGAGAACTCTGTGTACAAACCCCAAAAATATTTCCTGGGCATAAAGCCAAAGCAGAATAATTTAACTATATCGAAGTGCTTCATGTTTGGGGGAGTATTTTTTCATGCTAACACATGAAAATCAACATGTTCTCAAGGAAAGCAGAGGTTTTGTAGAACCAGAGGTGGCAGGATATTTTGTCATTAAATTTTGACCCATTTTCCTAAGGCACGCTGTTCAAAACTCAAGGGCGCATGCAAATTAGGGGCAAAAGTCTAACTGGCACATGCATTTGCCATGACTGTAGGAACAGAATGAAGTGGTTTGATGTTAGGGAATTAATAATACCCCGGGTCTG
Source organism: Dasyornis broadbenti (assembly GCA_013397935.1). Classification (NCBI taxonomy): domain Eukaryota; kingdom Metazoa; phylum Chordata; class Aves; order Passeriformes; family Dasyornithidae; genus Dasyornis; species Dasyornis broadbenti. The sequence goes on along the minus strand of VZRN01006441.1, from coordinate 278,169 downwards.
AACAGAAGGGGAGTGTGAGGGGGTGGGAGGTGGTTCCAGTTCCATGATTCCTGCCAATGTCAACCCTGGCATATATATAATTAGCCCACTTGATTAACATCACAGAATGAAAATATGAACAGGGGAGCTATTCTACTCTGGCAGCCCCAGGCTGAGGAGCTGGAAGGTGCGGCAAGAGGTGCTGAGGGTGGGCAGCAAAGCCTTGTGGATAGAACAGCTGGTAATGAACTTTTGCTCACTGGAGGCTTAGCATGACTTCTCTTTTCCTTGTTTATGGTAACAAGTTTAAGGTTTAGCTCCTTCCTGAAGCTGTGGTCTCTCTCAGAACCTTGTACAGTCCTGTCCATGACTGTTTAATGTGCTGTAGAGTCGTGGATTTGTGCTCGCTCAGCCCTTGTGTGGAGGACCAGAACCTTCCAGAATAAATAACTGCATCAGTTCCTGCTGAATGCCACAATTCACACAAAGAAGGGAGCATTAGCTGCTTTGCTTTTTTTTTTTCCTTCCTGCTCACAAGCAAAATAACCAAGGGAATCCATCCTTCCCCAGAACGTGGGAGTAGGAATAAGCAGCTGTAGAATCCCCCAGGGCAGATGTCTGATAACAAATCCATGCAGTTTAGCTCTCCCTCATGGAAAATATAGGAATATAAGAACTCATTATTACCCGTGCCCCAAGCAGAAGCTTAGCAGCTCACAGCAGTGACAGCTCAGATTATTGGTGTATTTATAATAAAGTCTTTTAAGTCTGCCACATAGAAGGATTTGTGAGTCAGCAAAGAGAGCAAATAGGTCTGTAAGGGACAGGCCAGCACAGAACGGAAAACTGTCAGGAACTACTCAACCTTGAACATGCCCCAGTCTGCCTCCATTTCCTTTATCCATAACCATTGTTCTGGGAATGAGAGATTTATTTTAGATTTCTTTGAAAGCGAAGGGCAGGGAAGGCAGTGAGAAGCGTTGGCTTGTGACAGATTGTGATGGAGCAGGTCGGGCTGCCCGAGCTGGCACCAGCACAGAGGTGAGCTCTGCACAGGGGGTTCTCCTAAATCACCCTCCAGGCAAAGATAGCTACCCAGCTGACCCTCTTAACCTACATCTGGAAATGCACTGTGCTGTACAGGTGCATATTGCAGTTGCTTCGGGGGAACTGATTACCTTTCTAATAGGTTTAGAGCTGGAGATACCAATTTAGGGCTCATAGGAAGGAGAGGCCTTAATCCTGTCCAATCTGGAGGTTCCTTGCAGAGCTGAGACCACAAGGAACCCAAAAACAAAACACAAGAGATGACTAATTGCCAGTGTTTTAACATCTACTACTTTTTTATTATTTGTATGATACAGAAGGCCTTAATGATATGTAATTTTTTTGCATTGAAATTTCAGAGAAAAATAAATCACACTTCCTGTTGTGACTGTCCAGGCAGCAGCAGCTGAATGCCACAGCAGAAGGGGGAGATTTTAATGAAATGGATGCACAGCTCATACCAAAAGTTGGTTGGAGTGGAACACTAATTCACTTTAGGATCTTTCAAAGCCTTGCTAAACACAGCTCCTAATCACTTGTGCTCGCTGATGGTCCCATTCTGCTTTTTATAGCAGTGGTAATCCAGGTAACCTGGACAAACTCCAACTTGGATAATTACATTCTCCTGACCTAAATTCCCCTTGGTGTTTCAAATGGATGCTATTCTTGGCCTGATACCCTTGATAAGCAGTTGCTGCTTTGTGCGCTCCAAAGGCATTCTGTGTTTCACCTGAGTGAGCTGTGTCTCACTGGACACACAGCCTGTCTGAGGGGCATTAAAAAAGGTAAACTTAAAAATCCCTTTGCAGGAGCAAAGTGGAAGAGGATTTACTGCATTTCATTTACAATTTACAGCACCTACCTAAAAATATTTTTGTTTATATATATCAGATGTATAAATTCAATCACATATTTTGGCATGCTCTGGGATGTAGGCATTGAAGGCACTTTAATAAGCAGTCCTAGAAATTCAGCTTTTCTTGGCATTTATCACCGGCTTCAAAGAATGAATGCCAATGATTCTGCCACTCAGCAATGAGGATTTCAGCTGAGCATTTCCAGTTTGTTCTTCCCCATTCCAGCTGGTCAGCCAGTACCTGAAACACACCAGTGGTTCCTGGAACCACATCTCCTTCAGGAAGGCTCAGCACAGAGTACAGACTAAAGAATACCTGCAGATAAATCCTCTTGGGAGTTTTTTGGGGGGGAAAGAAGCAGGTGGGGGGTGTTTTGGCTTTTTGTTAGTTGAAGGGTTTTTATAATGAAGACTCAAAGATGAGGAAACAGCCTGAGGAAACTGTAAAGCAGACCTAGGGGATCACCCTGGGGACATCAGCTGAGTCAACATTTGCTAAATTTATTGGACTTTCTTCCCCATCTTGATTTCAGTCTGCTCTGAATGTGAAATACGTCCCTTCCCTGTTGTGTCTCCTGTCTGGTTTATGTTTTAACAGAATCATTTTGCTCATCCTCACCCTTCAGCCGGTGCTTGGGCCTTACCTGCCCGTTTTCACCTGCTGTCATTTGTCACATTTTTCATAAGACCTGAGCTCCTGGCACATTCCCGGACAGGCTCCCTTCACCAGTCAGGCAAGAACAGGAAAACAGCAAAGCAGGACCAACGTTTCAGGAAACAAAGAAATCTGTGTAGGGAGGGATCCGAAGGGAAATCGGGGTCAAAACCGCAGATTTGAAGAAGGATGGGGTGGGAAGTAGGAGGGTGGCTGGAAGGAAGAGCAAAGCTGCTGCTGCTGTTAAAGGATGCGTCAGCAGAGCATGAGAAAGTGGAAAGGTGGAGCGTCAGTGGCTAAAAGAAATGAGAGGATGGAGCCACGAGTAGAAAGGACAAGGCCTGGGCCTGGGAACAGGAAACAGCACAAAGGCACTGCCCAGAGGAAACAGGCACAATTCCAGTGTCATCAGCGCCCCAGCCATGCTGACATTCCCGTTCAGACTCCTCTCAGTGCCGCACCTACAGTGAGCTGCAGCCACTCACAGTTAAACCCCGTTGGTTCATGTCAGGGCACAGCCACAAAGCCATTGCATTTTCATTGTGCAATAAAACTCACAAATTATGTATGTTTGACTGTCTAAATCCTGTTCTTTGCTTGGACACAGGCACAGTTGCTGTTTAAGAAGTCAAACAAATGCACGGAATGGGCCAGATCATTCCCCAGTGGATGAAACATGGATGAATTTGACCTAAAATCTTTTAAAATTGCCTTGACTTCCCTCTGTTGCTAGCAAAAATGTGAGTTACAAATGCTGGAGCCAGCTGAGGCCACCAATTCCTTGAAATAAGGACATGATACACTTAAAACCCTTTGTGATAAGCACAAGAATGATTGCAGTCTTTAGCTCAGTATCTTGAATAAAGCACTCCTGGGATTTTGGGGAGGACTTGGTGTTACTGTGCTGTGCTGCTGCAGCCACTCTGGGAGTGCCTGAGCCCAGAGCAGAGCCCACTGTGATATTTTCCAGAGATGTTAGGAGAATTAAGAAGAGATTATAACATCACTTTCAACTGGCTTTCCAAATGGTTTTATTAATGGTTTCAGGATGTGAGTAAATTAAGCAGATTAACTGGTTTTTTATTTCCTTGTATTTCAGTGGAAAGGAAAGCAGGAAACTCCCTTGCAAATTAATCTGCTGTGAACTCAGTGTTTCTTAGCATAATCATTTTTTGCTCCTTTTCACTTTTGTTTTTGGGCTACTTTCGTGTTTCAGTCTTGGGAAGCTTTAGAGGCAGAAAACTCTGATCTGCCAGGATTCATGTTGTGCTGAGCCCCTTTTTCTGGGTAAACACAGACTGGAAATGACCCAGCAGACCGGGATAGGCAACAATTTCTGGGAGGAACTGAGAAAGAAGAGAGACAGTGGCTAAAGGGAAGTGGATACTGAAGCAAACAACCAAAGCATGGTCAAAAGGTCACAGTGTTGCAGCCCCTGCTGGGTGTGGGACAGGACATCTTCTGTCTGTATCACTGCTTTTATCTGGGATTTTACCATCTCCCTCTCCTCCCACCTCTGCACTTTGAAATGAGTGTGAAACACCACTCTCGAGTCAGGAAAAAGAGCTGCAGTGCTGAGGAGCTCAAATATCTGCAGATCAAAAACTTTTCCTTGGGGCCAGATCTGGAGACAACAGAAGTCCAGACGAGTCCCAGCATTCCAAAAAGATCCAGCGGAAACGCAAATATGAATATGACAAGCTGGAGGAAAAGCACTCTGCCTTTGGATAGTGCCAGGAAGAGATTGTCATTCAGAGAAACAAAATCTACACCTCCTTAGATCCGTGCTTGAGACACTGTGGGTGTGTGAAAGAGAAAGGACGCACAGCTCTAGTACAGACAAAACCATAATTTCTTCCTTCGCTCACAAAAGTCAAGACGTTTTCACTGGAGGGAATATTTCCCTCCCATTCATTGTTTTCCCACTGGTTCATTTTTAGGTTTTTTGGCAGTCCAGCTCCAAACATGAAATGTGAAAATTTAATTCCATTTTTTTTTTGCACGTCTTCTGGCCTTTTGTGTCAGAAGCGAATAAACTCCACAGATGTTGGGAGTTCATCTAGAAGATACAGGTATTTCCTATGCAGTGCGAAAAGCAGTGAGCAAACCCATGCAGTGAGTGCCCTGTTGCACAGTTACCATAGCGACAGCTCATTAAAAGAACTCTTTTCCTTATTCTCCTACCAGTGATGGCGAATTAAACCCAACACCTTTCCCCTTCTTTTCCCTTCCGTTGCACACAGAGCAGGTGCTGAATTGCTGGTTCCATCCTCGTGTTTGGGATCTCTGAACAGCCCCTTTCGTGCATGTTCCTCTGAGCTGCTGAAATGCAGCCTCAGCCCCACCACCCCTGGGGCTTTGCAGAGTTCACGCCTCAGCTGTCCCCACTTTGTTCCTCAAACCATGCTCGCACAATTTCCTGTTCAGAAGCAAAAAGGGGGCTAAACAGCTCATGGTGCTTCCTCTTCTAGCTCAGTGCAGTCGCTTCTTCCCCAGAAGCAGCTGACAGTCAGGATATTTCTCTGATAGGCACTTGAGCTATTTTTTCATGTTCTCATCAGTTCAGATGGCTCTTTGTAAGAGCAGTTTCGAACCCGAATTTCAAGTGGCTGAAAAATAATCAGATAAAATGGGTTCTTTGAGTTGTAAAAACAGTAGCTGTGCAGGCTTGGTTCAGTGTCAGAGAAGCACAAAGCACAAGGGACAGAGCTAATACCCGAGAAAAGCTCTCTGAGCTCTGTAAAGAAGGTACAAGAAATCTGAATCACAGTTCTGCAGACGTTGCTCTTCCTTTGCTGTATTCTCTGCACTTCTCTGAGGTCTAAAAAAGGGTTCTGATACTTATTAACTCCTTGAATTTAAACGTTTGTTGTTTTACTGGGTTCAGAGGTAGAAGCTTTGCGGATGAAATCCTTTGGTTTTTCATTCCTCCTTTCTGTTTGGGGAAATGGAAGTGTCACAGTGACCAGACGCACTCAAAGGTCAGCAAGACACGTCATGTGTGAGCAATGAAACCAAATCTTTTTTGGATGGGTATGACTGAAGTCTTTCCAAGATGACAAGTCTGAAGAGAAGCTCTGGAGAAGCAAAGAGGGAGACTTCTGTGAAGGAAAGTTTTTAAAATGCACAGGGAGGTCAGGGCAGTTGAGATGATGGAGGATTCATATTACAGGAGCCCTCAAAGGTCTGGCTGTAAAAACTGCTGAGTGAAGGCAAAGCCCCTATTCCAGAGTCTATTCCTTTTCCCAAGGTTGATTATGTCCAGGAGATAAAGGGACATAAACCAAGTGACATCGTGGTGCACCTTTTCACCACCTTCAATATCCCCTCCCAATTTTAATATCCACCCTGAATCTATTTTCTGCTCTATATTATTTTGTCATTAATTGCACAATAATTCTTCAATTACTGTCGACTGGAGAACCCATCTGCTGGGTGCTCAGTGTCCTTATGACTCTTCCTGACCTAAATTTGGGAGGGCTCCACCTTGCGCCTCCTTTCCATTCTCTCGGGGCATTGACTGTCAGGCACTAAGAGATGAAACTGAAGTTCCAAGTGCCAGCCCTGCCCTGTCTAACTCCCAGCAATTCATGGGCTGGCACAAGGCATAGATGAGCCACATATGAAGCAGCATCTGAATCAGGCTGTAATTTGTAGCCCAGGATACTCAAGTTGTGAAACCAGAGCTGTCTGCTTCCATATGCAAGGCCAGAAACTGGTGATGCAAAATTCTCTTTCTGCTTCAGGGAAAAGCAAGCTTTGGATCCCAGAGGATATCTTCAGTATGAAACTGGGATTCTGAATTAATTGATGCCCCTTTTTGTCCTCACCTGGGCAGTCAGTGGGATTTGTCCAGTGGGATAAAGAGCAGCACATGATCCAGGGTCAGAAGGATTCAGCATCCAGCTGTGCTGATGAGTCAGGAGTGGTGTCTGGGATTTATTTTCTTTCTATATCTTTTCACCCTGTAACTTTATGATTCTGTTGACTTTCCAAGTACAGTAATAACCACTTTTACATCTTCAAAGTGCTTACAGATACTATCTCACTTCATCTCTCAGGGAAGGAACATAAGAAAATGATCAGTGACAGATAAGTAAATGATTTAATTTTGTAAAAGAACTTTAAGCTTATGAGGAATTAAAGACCTGGTGTCAAGCTAAATCAAAGCAATGGAAATGAGCTGGAACTTGTACCCATCCGAGGTTTCTGGTGTCCACTCTGTGAATATGGCCTGGGTGTGGAGTCCCTTGTCTGGTGAAAGGGCAGAAGAAAGACAGAACTGCACAAAGAGCTGAGCTAATATCCCTGGGGAAAAGGGTTCATGGTTCCATTGCCAGCAGGATGGAAAGGGTGGGGCAGCAAGAGCAGAGACAAATCTCTCCCTCCAGCCCCTTGCAGTGGCCATTTGAACCTTTCCACCAGGGCAGGAGCTCGTGGCTCCCTTGGCAAGTGCCTACATTGCCCTGGCCTGAGCCAGGCCAGCTGCAGCCCTTGCCAATGTCACTCTGCTGGGAATAAATGTCACATGAAGGAATAAAGTAGAGCTGGGAGTGCCTGAATCCCAGAGAAACACCCGGTTTGTAAATTAACACGGTACCCCTCACATAGATTCTGGCTTATTTTGTTACAGGGGAGGCCAGCTGGATGTAAATATTTCTTTTTGGATAGTAGTTGTAGAAGAATGGGAGGGCTGGGGTCACAGAAAGCTAAAATCTTTGCAAGTGCCAAGTGCTGGTTTGAATGCACTCCTTTCTTTCAAGACCTTCAGCTATTCCCTGCATGCTGAGAAACACTTTCTGAAAGGCCGTTTTGAAGAGGAACAGCTCGAGAAAAGCATTCCTTCTTCAGAGAGCATGGAATACTAATTTAGGGTTGGCAGGTTGTGGGGGGAAAAAAAGACTCCTCATAGTCCCCTTGCACAAGGATTTTTTCCCCGTCCTTTTTGAATTTAATAATGTGTCAAATTAGGGTTAAAGTGCTCTGTTTCCTCAGCTCTGCTCTGTCTTTGATGCTGTACAAGACCTCCCCAGTTCTGCTTTTCTCTGGTGCTGCTCAGATATAAGAAAGTCCCAGAGGCATTCTGTGGAGCTGCTAATTAAGCAAAGGAAAGCAGTGAAGGGAGCATGTAAACAGGGCAGGGATATTGAGATCCACCCCAGCATCCTGCAAACTGCTGTGAACCCTGGCAGCAGCTGAGGCATCACTGGCATTGTGAGGCCTGGCCGGTACATCCCAGTTAGACCCAGACTGGCTTGGAAAGCCCTGTTTTGTCACCTGCTCCTGAATAGATTTTTAGTGAGTCAGTTCTCTGGTATGAAACATCTGAGAGGAACCTCTCTGCTTTAGGTTGTAATGCTTTTATGCTGAGTAGATTGCTCATGTTCAGCATTCCTTTAGAACAAGCTGGATTTTGAAAAAAATATTACAAATTTCCTGCACGGCTCCTCAAGTTTCTAAAGGAGGGTCAGCTCAGGGTCCTTTTGAAAATATCTGATGTAATAAAAAACCCCCCTGGACTGAGAGCCCCCTTGGTGCAGAGCACAGACCTGCCTGTTCCCACAGAAATCTCCCCAGATTGCCCCAAACCTGCACCTACATTATCTTGCCAATACAGACACCAGGGATGTCTAGACTCGGGTGCAAATTGGCAATAATTTCTGAGCCAGGCTGGGTTTTTATCTTGTAATGATGGTTCATTACGCTAAATCATGCCCTTAACGACATCTTTGAATCAGTTTATTCTTTCCAAGGAATTAGTTGTGCAGACATTCCTGATTTGTGGAGCTTAAGTAGGAAAGTGCATCTACAGATGTTGTCCATCACTTGGGTGATAGGATGATATATTAATCTTTTAGAGCCATGAAAACATGTGGAAATAGTGTTCAGTTCTTCTCTTGGAGCTCATCACTACAAAACACAGGAGAATCCAAATGTGTGAAACACCTGAGCTTTGGAAAGGCTTTAAAAGTGCTGTGTCTGTGTGGTGATTGGACCATAAGTGTGTACTGATTCACTGAATAAAAAAGATCCACTGCACCCCTAGACCTCCATCAATGTCCAGGTATTTACAGTTTCCCTTTTCAACTGTGACCAAATCGTGCTTTAGAGCAGGGCTGGCTGATACCTGACTTGTCCAAAGCTTTCACACAGACAATAAAACTGAGGCACTGTGAGAAGCAGGGACTTAAATCCCTTTTTATGAGAGACGCTGAAATGACTCAAAAGAGCTGTCATTGCCACAGTCTGTGTGACCTAGAGCTGAAGGTATATTCAAAAATCAATCAAACTAAACAGAGCTTTTGGAGGGTGGTCAGATGTGAGCTGGTGTTTGGTTCATGTGCTGTTCATTTTCCAGATATGGGATAAATGAAAGGTTGAATGAGGAATGATCAGTAAGAGAGTACAGTGCAGATACCCAACTAACTCACTAAATCCAAGGCTTTTGATAACATTGTTATAACTCTGATGTTAGAATCTTCTGTCCTGCACAAGCGATGTCCAGAAACACAGCTGACAACCTGGTGTTCATTATACTGATCTGAACTCATGCACAAAGTTTTTTTCAGATCCTGTAGGTTTTTTGTGACGGGTTGTACACTAAGATTAAAGAGAATGACCCTGAAAATGATCGCAAAGCATGCACTGCACACATGGCTGGGGAAAATTTGTCTTGCGTTTTTTAATCTTTTCTTCTCTGGGGGAATCCCATTTTCACACCTGTGAGGTCAGGCCTGGAAATACTTCAAAAAGGCTCTTGTCAGACTGACATGGGACCAGAAGGTCTTGTTCCGAAATTCAGCAGAGCCTCTCCCCGGCCTTCGGCGTGACTCAAGTGTTTACATTCATGACCACATGTAATAAATTTCATGCATGATAAATTTATTTACATAATTAATATCCAGAGAGATAATCTGGAAGGAATCCTAGAGAGCAGAATTGTGTCATCCTGATGTTTAAAGCTTGCTTTTGAAATGATATGTTCTGCTTGAAGACATCCTGGGATGAAGGCAAGGCTCAGCCTGGCCTGTCAGGATGTGGCCTCGGTTTTGTCCTGCTCCCAAGGACAATTACAGCGCAGTCTGTGGCAGCTGAGGAGGAACAGTTTGGCTTAAGAATTTTCTTTTCTTGGTATAATTCGGAGCCCAGCTCTGACTTAGCTGCAGACACTGTAGCAGGAATTCCCTGAACCCAGCAGAGTGTGGAGTACACTTCAGTCCTGTTCCCTTCCATCTTGCATTTCTTGGTGTTACCACAGTGCCCCTGGGCTCTTTTGAAAAATACAAGAAAAAACCCTCATTCTCTCCTTCAGCCTTTTCATTTTATTTAGGATGTTTTTCTTCTTTTTCTCCCAATGCCTTCTCAGTCTTAATTTCCCTTTTCCTTCCTCATTTCATCTAAGCTCCATTTCACTTTGAATAAAGCACTATCCCCTGTAACAGGCAATTTAATTTAAAAAGAGATAACACCTATTTTATTTTTTCTTTTTGTAGCAGTCTCCTTCAAGTAGGCAAAAGTTCTCTGCATTGTGTTCTGTAATTAACTTGTCTTTGACTCAAACCATATGCTCAACTAATGCAAATTATTTTCTGACTAAGATCATTTATTGAAAGAAAATTAATGTTTTAATCAGAGTAACATTAGAAAGTAACTCGGCTGGTCTAGGGTTCTGAAAATTTGGTGATGGAAAATTTCCAAAGGATGTCAATATTCAGGACAGCTTTGATTGGGTCTGAACGAGGGTGTGTTCTGCGTCCTGCAGTTTTATATAAACCACATGATATTTCATCTTCCAAAATATTCCATACTGCAGTAGAAAACATCTTGGGCCTTTCAAAATGTCTTGGAAGAGGATCTGGGGGAGACATGGGAGAAGTGGCTTTTATCCAGCTCTGACTACTTAGTCACTGGCTGGAAGGACACCAATGGCAGACACAGGAGGATTAAACAAACCTCTTCCAAAACAAGGATCGTTTCAGGGTTTCCTGCCTCAGGCTTGAACCAGGGTAAATGTGGGAGGATCAGCTGCAGCAGTGGGGCAGAAATACTGCAGAGTAGGAAGGTTTAGGATGCTCAGGGTCCCCCTGTAAGCCTCTCCAGCCCCTTCCCAGATGAGGATGGGATGGCCTCTCCACCATTCTGAGAGACTGAATATCCTCTCCTTGAAGCCTCAGACCAGAAATTCAAGCCACACCAAACCTGGTCCATATGTTCCCACCGAAAGTTCACGTTTCAGCAATCAAGTGGTTTTGTTCCAAAAAAGAAGACAGAGATTTGCTGTTGACTTCAGTGTGACCCAGGTTCCCCTTGTAAATTGCCTTAAAATCTCCAGCACTTGGCTGCAGTTCATTTCTCTCACAAATCCCTGAGGTCATGATTCAACAAAACAATAAATCCAGCTTAAGAGCTCCTTGTGCCAGCTCAGAAAAGTCATGACACAGAATCACATCCCACAGAGCACTGATCCAGAGCAAGCAAACTTGCCTATTCCAATATATTAAAAAATAATGATAAGTTTATGTTGGACCAGAAGTCTGCCCTAATGAGGCTTCTCCTGCAGCTACTGCTGCAGCATTTTTACTCTATCAGAAATTGTCTGTCCTCTTCTAGGCAGCAAAAAGTGAGAGTGAATGCTGTGTTCTGCACTCAGCACTTCACCAGAAACACGATCCTGAGCCGAGGTGTGATCCACATGCAGTGGGTATTTCTGGCAGATCAGCAGTGCAGAGATCTGGTATTAATGATCACAGAACCTGAGCCTTGCTCCAGCAGCCTGGGAAAAATGCCTGGAAAAAGCAGCAGTGCTTTTGCAGAGGCACTCAGACAACATCAGGGTACTCATTTCTCCTGGTCCTTCCACCCGGGAAGTCAGCAAAGCTGCAAGGGCAAGTCACTGCAAAGAAACCTTCCTGAAGCACAGAAAGACCCAAGAGTCCACTGAGATATTGGACCAAATATCTCCATGGTGATATTTCCCATATCACCAAATGGGAAAGCAGCTGTGAAATATTCCAGCTGTGGCTGGAATGGGGAGCTCCTCCTCTCCAGTCCATCCCGTGAAGATTCCCTCAGCTGGGCCCTGCCAAACACGCCCTGGTAGTAAATGACTGAAGTCAGCCCTGAAATAGTTTAAATTCTTTGTCAAAGCAAGGAGAAGCTCAGCAAATCCTAGTGATTCATTCTTAGAAGTTCCAAACTGAGCTCCTTTGGAGAAGCGGGATTGATCCCTGATTGCTAATTTGCTTCAGTTTTCTGGATTTTTCTTTGTGGCCTGAGGTGATTGTATATTTGCCTTAAGTATTTCAACAGGGCTTTTTTCTCTGTGAGTTATGTTCTTGTGTCATGAACTTTATTATCGTTTTCCACCTGGGCACTTTGACTCAAGGAATAACTTCATTGAGTGACACAGGTGCCAGGCGAATATTTCACACTAACTGGGAACGTTCTTTGTGGTCCCTGGACCATGCTGCCAAATCCTCCCAAGTCGAAAAACAACAACGAAGACATCTGAGGTCACATCCACGATAGCCAGGACAACCCCGGAGTGTCTTCCAGAAAACAAGGAGTTGCAATAAACAAGGGAGAGGCTTCCCAGAAAGTCATTTCACAGTGAGCTCAGTCCATCCCAAGCCACAGAGAATTGAAGCAGTTTGTTGTAGCACTGCAGGCCATCCCCAATGGAGACTGAACAGGGTGGTTTGCAAATCTGAAGGCTTTGAGTGACATTTTTAGGGCCAGAGTCCATTCTGAACTCTGTTGTTATTCGCCTACAGCTGTTTTGGCTTTCTGGCTGTTAAATATAATCTGTGCTGAAAGGGAAAAAATGGAAATGAATTCATTAGTGGTAATGCTCACTGTTTCTTGCACAGTTTGTGTGCAGAGCACACAGCACAATGCAGCCCCAAGACTTTACTCACTGGAGAAGAGCTCCAGAGAGGAGCTTTCCCATGCCATAACTCTGACCCCCTGGAGCACACGGGGTGTTTTGTTCTGCTGGAGCCAAGGTCAGCAGGCAGATAATCCTAAAACCTTTCCAAAAGCAAACAGAATTAAACTGTGTAACTAAAGACACTCGTTCAATTCCTTCGAGTCAATCGGAATTGCAGAACTCCTGGAGTGGATGGATTCCTGGCACAAAAGGAAAATCAGGGAGGTAGGGAAAAAACCAAAAGAGAATGACACCTGAGCACATGAAATAATCACAATCAAGATTCATTTCTAAGTGAGACAAATGGAAAGGAAAGATTACAGAAACATTGGGGTGGTCAATACCTCATTGCAGCCCACAACTTCCTCCTGAGGGGAAGGGCAAGGGCAGGCTCTGATCTCTTCCCTCTGGACCTGTGGCAGGACCCAAGGGAAAGGCTGGAGCTGAGTCAGGGGAGGTTTAGGCTGGAGATCAGGGAAAGGTTCTTCACCCAGAAGGTGCTGGGCACTGCCCGGGCTCCCCAGGGAATGGTCCCGGCCCCGAGGCTGCCAGAGCTCCAGGAGCACTTGGAGAACGCTCCCAGGGATGCACAGGCTGGGATTGTTGGGGTGTCTGTGCAGGAACAGGGGTTGGGCTGGATGATCCTGGTGGGTCCCTTCCAACTCCGAATATCCTGTGATTCTAAGAAAATGGCATCCAAGCTAATTCCAATTCCTTTGAAACCCAAGACCCCTAAGATACACAAATTAACCCCAAATCTGGTCTTGAATCAGTCTCTGATCAATAGTGGAAACATGAACCAGGAATCGATATTTTAGAAATCTCCATGGAGATACTGTCACGGCAAATCAACAATTCCTAGTGTGTGACACACATTGATACTAACCTCAAATTCATCCAAAATGTCCTTTTTCCACCCTTGCAACATGTTAGAAAAAGCTATCACATGTTGGATTGGATTCTAATTGCCAGCAGAATGCTCGCTTGTTGACAGATCTGTCTTCCTGTTGGAAATAAATGTAAACCAGAATAGGAAAGCTGACCTGATCCAGCCGAGGTCTTTTTGAGGTGAAAAATAGAACAATTACCGGATGCAGGTAGATAAAATTTTTCCTATGGGACAAAGATTCTGTGGAACATGCTGATTTTGCAAAACTAAAACCTTCCCCAGGAATGTGTCAATTCAGTCTTGCAGGGAAGAAAAAAAGATAAGTTGGATAGTTTGCATTTTTTTAATTATTATTATTATTTGTCAGTTATTGCTCTTTGAAGAATTAACAATAAAAGAAATGTGACTGGTGAGACAAATTTTCTTATACATATACAAACAGTGTATCAAAATAAACACAAAATGCTTTGGTTGTGTAAAAAGAAAATACTTTACTTTGTTATAAGCATCACAACTTTTTGTTTTGTTTTTTTTTCCCTTTTCACAATGAATATTTTCTGAAGTTGTGGCTGCGTTTAGAAATTTTCATAATTCAAAATACAGTCATGATAGTCAATACAGAATATACAGTCAATATAGAATATATGTCCTATTGTCCTGTTCTCTTGTGGGTGTGGGGGGCAGAAAGAGCAGGATTTATGAATAAGCTGAAAAGACTTCCAGTTCCTGTTTTCTGATTTTTGGGCTGTTGGACAGTACATGAGACCTTGAACATTTCTCACTTTGTTGCTTTTCCCGCCCGTGAAGTGACACGAAAGCCTGAAGATTTCCTGTCTGACACGGATTGCTCATCTGATGGCGGCTGAGCTTTCCCCTTGGTGTAAGAGACAGCTGGAGAGAGAGGCCAGCAGCACCAAGTCCCAGGAGAGCCCCGCACCCCTGGCTTTCCACAGGCACACCCCAGCACAAGCTGGGTGCTCACATCACTCGAGGGCCAGAAATGCCCACCCAGAAACGCCTGCTGAGGGAAGGTGTCAAAATGTTTCTTCCTGACTTGTAAGAAAATAAATTCTGAAGGCTGAAGAGAACATGCCCAGCAATTAAATGCCCAGCAATTAAATGCCCAGCATGGCAAATAAATGAAAGTGCCTTAACGTGGACAAGCACAGTTCTCCATGCTACAGAATACAGAGAAAGCCCCTACCAGAATGGGATATTCTGTATTGCACTCAGGCCCACTCAAGAGATAAATATATTTAGAGACACCAATAGGGAGGATTTTCTGTTAAACTGGAGCTGATAAAGCAGGTTCCTCTCTTCCTTACCCTTGTTATTGCCTTTGAGAGGTGCAGGAAGGCAAGCAGAGGAGCTGTAGCACAGGCCCCAGCTCTTGTTCGGGTCCTTTAGTGACCAAAACAAGCTGAAACCACCCTCAGACAGGTCAGAGTAGGTACAAGGACATTAAAGGGTCAGTGGGGATGGTGTGGAACAGAATAATGAAATTCAGGAGTCTCCAGATGAGTCTCAGGGATTGCCATAATCATGTATCCCATACCTCTGTCTCTCCTGTGTCCTGCAGTGAAGAGAAAGGCACTGGAATGATCAAAAAGGGGTTTTCCACACTGAAATTCTCTTGTTCTACTTCTTTTGAGAAGGACTGTAGGTATTGCATTATTTCTACCTTTGTAGAAATATTTTATCTTAAAAAGAGTCTTATTAAATAGTCTCCTGCTGGGATTGACTTACAGAGGGGGGTTATCTGAACACTCCAGAGGGCTCTGAAAATAGAAGAGGGAAAATGCTTCTGTGAGGGGGAAAATACATGTCTGTTCATAAATGTTAGTGTGAAATGTCCCAGAGTGTTGGAGACACAGAGAATTGTGGCCATTGAAGCAATTTTCTCACTAAAAATATTCTAGTCAACTCCAGATAGTCCCCTCTCCTCATCTGTGTGTCCAAAAACCTTCTAAAGATTTTATCTTTGAAAACAACTTTCTTTTCATCTTCTGCTTTATCATCTTTGCTTTTGGGGTCAGCTTTTTCTTTTTTTCTTTCTTTCTTTGTCAGGCCGCCTGACATGGAACCGTTGCTGTGTCTTCCATTGAAAACACACGCTGGTTGTGGAAGAATCCCAAGGAGTTCATTCTGAGGAACTGTGTTGAGAACTTTTGTTTTCATGTGTGTCTTCAACAGCTTGGGGATCCCTAACAGATCCCTGACCATATCCATGGCCAAGGAGATTATCCCAAGCACTGAACTTGGAGAGAAGGTAAATGCTCATTTAGAGGCTCTGGTTGTGTCCTCTGAGTTCAGCTGCCTCTCTCCACTGATCCGTGTGTGAACCAAAGGGAATAAAAGCCAGACAGGGAGGTGATCCAGCCTGTGCCGTCATTTGTCCTCTGATGCTCTGGGATGTCCAGGTGTACAGAAGTACAGGAACTGTGTATGGCCTCTCCTTTATCATTGGGGAGCCAGAAAATATAGAAAATACTGCTTTTCTTTAAAGCCTTTCTCAGGCAAAGATTGATGACTGAAGAAGACAAAACCCATCATCACTTCTACATTCTTTAGTTAACCTCAAAAACTGCTTCCTCTTGTAGGATGCTTTTCAAGGAGCTACATCAAAGAGGAGATGACAGCTACAGAGCAATCCCAGCAGTGGAGATGACCTTTTGTCAATGTTAAACTTGAAGTTAATATAAAACTGTCCCACAGAAGAGAGGGGTAGGTAGGATTGAACCACTCTGCAGCGCTGAAGCTGCCGATGCTGGAGCACTGAAATACATCCCTTTGAGGGATCATTTCTTCCTGAGCTCATCGACTTGGACATCCTGGCCTGGTGATCTTGCTGAGAAACACCACTTCCATTTGACAAGTGCTGCCCAGCCTTCAGCCACCCCTTTCTGCTTGGAAACCTGGACACCTGGCCTGTGCTCCGCGTGACTCTGAGCTTGTTTTTAACCAGCACAACGGGGCAGCTCTGCAGCACTGCACATGGAGCTTTGATGCTCTGAGCTTTTGATTTATGATGGTGAAACCAAACGCACCTTCTGGTGTGAGGGGAGGTGGAGGAAAGATAACGTTATTTCTGAATCAAATTAGCCTTCCTTTTTATACTTAATTAAGAACACAATCTCGCTGGAGGCTGAAAAGCTTTGGCTTCAGTTTGCACAGACGCATCGTATGTGTCTGCCTGTCCAAATATTTTACTCTTATATTTTACAGCAGTATCTGGGCCTATAAAAGTGATGGCAAAAAGCCTATCGATTTCAGCTGAACAGGAGCCAGTAGAAGCTGATTTTACCTGGACAGTGTTCTTTAACAGATGTAGCTCAGTAATAATTCATGTTGTTGAATCCAACATAAAGCTATGAATGCACAATTAAAAAAAAAAAAAAAAAACTTAAAAAAAATCACAGTTCTATTTTCCGTTCTGCTTAATCAACAGGAACAGAGAGAAGGACCAGATGACCTGTAATAAAAGGCTTTTACCATTTCTTCTGCACTTCATTGCTGAAATGAAATCATCTTTCACTCTGGAAGAGCGTGAGGGTAACACAGCACCCTATTACTATTTATGAGACATTTTCTTTGGTGATGCTTTCACCACACCGCGTTTGTAACTGTTGAAACATAATCTGGACCAGAAAGCCTGGTGGAGTGAAAAGATTGTTGTTCTCTGGAAGAGGAGAGTGAGGTACAGTTTCAGTCCTGGGGTAACAGAGCTTATCTCAGATGACACCAGGAGAGGAGAGGTTGCCGTCATTTCCGTGCACAAAGTAATTTGCAGAGGCACGTGAATTAATCACTGCACAGCCTGCAGCGTGTCCAGCCACAGGGAAGCTGTGAGGGACTGGGGAGACAGACAAGAATTCTCCATTTCTGTCCTGGACAATACCAGAGGTTCCTGGAGAATCTGGGTACTCTCATATCCCTCAGCAATTTTCAGGGCTCCGTGGAGGTTTATCCCAAACCCATTTCATGCCCCAACTGATCTCATATACCAGGCGGCTGAGTGGGAGCTCTCTGTCCTCTCTTAATATTCAGTGAGTTCTGAACATAAACTGTGGATGTCTTTTCCTCCTTTCCCTTGAAACAGAGTGGAAGGGCAGATCTGGCTGTGGATTCAAATAATGAATTTCAGGCCTATCTATGATTTATTTTGGTCTGTCATGCTTAGAACATGAAAAGTGCTCTGTTTAATGAGAAAGTAGACTCTGTGTTCCAGCTCCCATACCCCTGTTTGCATCTAGACCACATTTCCTTCACAAAGAACCTTTCAAAAGCAAAGAATTTAAAAAATCACTGCTATGAATGGTATGAGAATCTACATAGTAAAGAAGTCCCCAAATGATCTGTCCTCATTGCAGACTTGTTTGTTAGCTTGAATTTCTTGCTCCAGCAATGCGCCAATTTTCACACACGTACAAAAAGATCTTTTGTTTTCCCAAGTATGTGTGAATTTTGTGGAATCCTTTTAGGATAAAGGAAAGCATATCTTTATTTTCAAAGTCGAACATGCCAGAACCAGTTGCTTTAGAAATGAGCATCCTCACCTCTAACGTGTTTTTCTTTAGGAGAATGTACTCCCAAACTGAAATTAGTACCAGTTTTCAGGATGCAATCCTGGGTGCTCTTGCCTTGACATCTGTCGGTATAAATAATGTAGTAAAATGTGAATTTGGAAGAATTATTTGTATGTGTTTGAGAACAGTCGTAAGTGGGCAGTAATTCTGAGAACCTCCTTGTGAAGGCAGAGCTGTACTCAGTGCGGATACTGAACCCGGTGAAAAGGAACAATGTGATTATTGCCAGATCACTCTTGCAGATCAGATTTACAAGTTGCAACCAAATAAAAGAAAAAAGTGTCACACTGGCACATAAGTGTCACCAGGGAGCAACCTTGGGAACAGTTAAGCCTGGAAAGGAAGTTTACAGTGAAAGCTGTTTTGTTGTTTGTTGTGATTTACATTTCCCAGGAAAGCTAAACCCCAGGAGGATTTTGGCCTGTGTGGGGTGTCTGCAAGCTGCTGAAAGCAGAATGGGGGATTTCCTCCTCCAACCAGGTTTTCAACTCACCAAAAAAATATCCTCATGGAATGGAAAGTTGAAAGCTGTGCATGGATATTGGGGATTGTTGAATTAGCAGGGCAATAATTAATTGGCGGTTGCCCTAACTGGACTCTTCTGACCTTAGTTTGATATTTATTCATTATCATTTTGCACAGGATTTGCTGTGCAGAGTAACCAGGGAGCACCTCCTCCCCTGCCCTCGTGTGCTGCCCTAGGGATGGGTAAGTAACTCTCATTCTTCCTGCAATCAGTGAGATCGACTTGCTGGGAGCAGCTTAAAGCCTTGAATGGGAAAGTCAGGAAATTTAGCAAACATTTCACTGCTTTTACTTCAGTTTTTGAGCACTGTGCCCTCCTGCTCGATTGAAGGGTCCTGCTCCATGGTGTCCATAGCAGGAGTGTAACCAGAACTCCTCAGCAGCTCCACAGACACTGTTTGGAGTGGCTGCTCTGCTTTCTGCCTATGTTAAGTGAAGGATTTGTTATTTCTTGCTGTTTATTCTGTTCCGAGACTTCCAGTTTCTATTCATGTGCTGAGAAAACTCAAGGATCTGCAGGCAGGTTCTGGGCTGTTTGTCTGGGGTGCAGCTCCTGTCAGGAGGGCGGAGCTGGGCACCACTGACCAGTTCCATACCTTGTTTTAATCTGTCACAGCTCTTTCCCAGCACATCTTGCAGACTCTTTTTGAAATTTTGGTCCAACATGCACTAAAATCAAACTTTCTTGGTTTCTTGCCTGGTTTACACATAAGGGGATGAGCCTGTGCTGGTTTGATTTAATACCACATCAGTTCTAAAACACTTTTCCCACTGGAAGACTTCAGCTTTTCTGGCTGTGCTGCAAGTAGCATTTGGCATAAGCTATAAACCCTACTTCAGCCAACTTAATCTATTCAAAACGGGGCTGAAAAGGAAAAAGAGCACTACAGCAAACAAAGGCTTGTGTATCCTTATTGAAGGCTGAGAATCCCATGGCTCTGAGAGATGAGTTGTGCCTTTGAATCCCTCCAACACTTTTAGACATTTCTATTCCAGCTGTTTGCCCAGTCTAGAGCAAAGCTGGCTCACTTTTGCCTCGTGCCTGCAAATGCATCTGAGCTCTGTGAAAATGCACTTTGAATCATCTCTTGTATGATTGTACCTGAGACAGGGAAGATGCTTACAGTTCATAAGGGAGCTGAGATCAAATCTAATCATCTGCGCACTGCAGACAATTGTATTTCCTGTTTGTTAAATCAAATTATTGGTGTTTCATTCAAGCATCTATTGAAGAAAGGGAGCTCTTGCTTTGTGTTGTAGTGAAATGGTGAATCAGTCAATTGTTTTATTTCTTTTAGAGGTTAATCACCTTCCCTTATAAGAAGTTTGTGTGCACTTTGTTGTTCCAATTTGTCTGTCTTCAGCCTTTTGCCACTGATTCTTGGTCTGTGCTGCTGTGCTCAGCTGCAAGACACCAGTTCAGCCCCCAGCAAAATTCATCTTCTCTCCTCACCCGCAGCCTGGGGCACAGTTACAGCCTGGTGCCCCATCCCAGTAGGTTTCAAATGGATAAAATTGTAATTTGAATCTCCTCTATGTCCCAGGTCAGTGGTTCTCGGAACATCCCATCCCATTCACTGCAATTAAACCAGGAGCCAGGGCAAAAAGTGCTCAATTTATGACTGACTCCTCCGTGCACTCGTGTAATAATCCTCAGATAAACTGATCATGAGATTGGACTGCTTAAAGCCGGTGTTTATCTTTCCAAGCACTTAAGGCATTAAGTGTCAGTACGAGAGAGGAAAATGAAATGTTGGCAGAGAGTTTTCGGAAACAAACATCAACTGGAATATTGAGAGGTTCGACACAAGGAGGGCCACGGAGCAGATTTATGGTTTCATCTGACGGGTTTGAGCTCTTAAATAAGGAAGATAAAGATAAAAAATGTTGTAGCATTTCTGATTTACAGCTCTGATGTGAGATAAACTGACTGCTCTGTACAGATCACAACTGAGGTTCCCTATGAAAACACTCCACAGCTGTGTCCATATTAACCCAGGGGCAGTGAGATTCTGGAAGTTAGATTCTCCAGAAAGTTCGTGTTTCAGAAGGAAGATACAGCCAGATGCAAGATGCTTCATGGAAAACAGCTTAGAAGAGAAGGAAAGTGCTGATTTCTGACTTAGAAAGTAATTTTTCATCCCAAAAAGTTTTCCATCAGCCCTGTAATTACAACTGAACTAAAGGTGTTAGGGGGAAAAAAGGCAAATAATTCTCAAACAGAATGTGGTATCTGGTGACAGCCAGCACAAGGATATGGAAAACAAATGCTTGTCTGGGTAGTAGAGGGAATATTGACACACAGATATGGACACTGAAACCCTGCCACTGCAAAACAGACGAGTCACTTTGCATCTGCAAAAGAGAACAGTGCTTCTCTCTACTCTTGCAAGGTATTTCTAATAGCCCACAGAATAATTTGTGACTTTGTAGCAGGAATCTATTTTATGACCAAGAGTTATGGTTCTTTTTCTGAAAAAATACTGTAATTTTTGCATAAAACTTTTGGGAGTTTTGCAGGATTCTTGCTCTCAAGAATTGTAACAGCTTTCAGTTTTGTCTTGGTTTGGAACTCAGCAAAACTGATTTAACTTAAAATTGACATTTTAAGTTAAATACACTTCTGGTGCTCTTTGTTATGGTAACACACCCTTTGCTGTTACGTTCAAGAAGAGAGCTGAAAATTCACCCTTTGCCTCAGCACACTTTAAATCTTGTCTGAGCCCCGTATTCTGTAGTCAGATTTCATCAAAGTTTCCTCACATGAGACTTTTCTTGGCGCGTAGTAACCCAGAAATCCCAGTGAGAAGGCAGCATTCACACCTTTGCTTAGGGCTGATCTCACCACAGCTCCTTTGCTCTCACAGCCTCACTCTGCTGAGGACGCCCCTGGGACCTGTTTGATTCCTGATTTTGGCAAAACCCTTCTTCCCACGAACGCCGACATCGGGATTAACTTCAGTGGGACAAGATTCAACTCTTTATTATTTTTAAATCATGTCACTAATATACTTGTTGGAAACTTGCCCTGGTGTAATAGAACCTAGTTTAAATTGCTGAAGGGCTCAGCTGCTGCCTCCAACAGCTGCATGGCTGTAATTTGCCAATAGGATGTATTACATCCTGATTAAAGCTTCTTTTGAGTGATAGGCCAAAATTACAAGGCAGAAATGTGGCTAATCATGATAAAGGAGATAAGTCTATTCATCTCCTGCCCACATTTAATATTTGCACAGCAGATGCTGTTTGTTCCCTTCAGCTGCATTTCCACGGAAATTTGTTCTCATTCTGAAGAAGTCTTAGGGTTAATGAAAAACTTTATTGGACATTTTGATGGTGGAGAGAGGGAGAAAGGTGAAATATCTTGGAAGGTTTCTCTTTGTTTCCCAGCCCAGATAAACTTACACAAATCAACCAGTCATTGTAAGACAAGCAAAGTGAGCTTCTCCAAACCAGAAACAGGTATTTGGGAAAGCTGAAGAGACCAGGGATGAAGGCCTGAGTGGGCTGTGAGTGTCATTTATTGCCCTCATTCCCACCAAGCCATACACAGGCTGCAATTACACCACTTCTCAGTGTTTTGCCTCGGTGGGCCGTAAAGCCAAGCCTGAGACCACAGAATCCCAGAATGGTTTGGGTTGGAAGGGACTTTAAAGATCATCTCATTCCACCCCAGCCATGGGCAGGGACACCTTCCACTGTCCCAGGTTGCTCCAAGCCCTGTCCAGCCTGGCCTTGGACACTGCCAGGGGATCCAGGGGCAGCCACAGCTTCTCTGGGCAGCAGAGCATTGCACCGTTACAGACCAGAGCTGGCCCAAAAGTCTGAGATTTGGGGGCAGAGGAGACCTCACTTCATAGCTCGGTAAGAGATACATTTATTCCCCTTCCGTCAGTCACTGGTTCCAGTCTGGGGAAATCCGTGGGAGATGCCCCAGTCCCTTCTTGCAGCTCCCCCTGCGCTGTCGGAGATGCAGCGCCAGCCGTGAGTTGATGCTCATCCGCCGGGATCCGGGCGAGGAAACCACCCTGGAGCTTGGAGCTGAGCTCCCAGCTCATGCCCTGGCCGGAGCTGAGCTTACACACGTCCTGACGCCTTTGGAGCAAGGTGCCTGTTGATGCCGAGTGGCGGAGCGCTGAACGGAGCGGCTCCCACCCCGTAACTCACAGACACCCCGCGTGTCCCTTCGCCCCTCTCCGCACCCTCTCCCCGGTGCTTGTTGCTAAATCCCTGCCCCACCCCGAGCTGCAGAGATCAGATCCCCCCGGGTGCCCACAGCAGCGCCTCCTTAAAGCCCCGGGTAATCTGGCATTACACACGCTCGGGGACAGCAGGCTGTAAAACTCCGCCGGTTTCCAGGGCCCGGCGCTGCCTGGCTCAGCTATTTTCTCATCTCCAAAGGCTCCTTCCTCCTCCGAGCGAAAATGTGCTGCTCACGTGTTGCAGGCAGCTCTGACTCACAGCAGCCTGGCTGTCTCCATGCTCTGAACACCGCTTTGCCCCTGGGTACCAAACCTTTCCCTGCCTCAGGGCTGCCCCAAACACATCCTGGGGGTCACCCGTTCACCCCTCCCTTGCCACCATCTGCCTGCTCTGCACAAACCCCGCAGTCAGGGCTGGCTGCAATGAACTCATCTGCTGCGTGACTCTGTATCCAGCGAGATTTTGGAGGCTGTTTCGCTCGGCTCTGTTGCTTCCTCCCTGCTAAAATTGGATCCTGCATCGGATCTGCGGCGCTCCTGATGGGGAGGGATAGCAAATCCTTTGGCAGAGCCAAATATAAAGCAGCCATTGAGCCGTTTCCATCTGTTCCTTGCCAGACACAGCCCCCAGCGCGCTGCTGGCGCTGCTGACACTGCCCCGGTGCTGGGGGAGGCACTGCAGGGTGTCCCAGCCCCGAGTCCCCACCCAGGGCACAGTACAAGGGACACCAAAGAGCACAGAGCAGGTCCTTGGAGCCTGAGGAAAGGGCTGATAAGGCAAAGCCAGGCTTTGAATGCTCAATGGACTCAAAACAGGGCACCTGACTCGATAAAAAATGCATTAAAAGTGGAAAAAGGGACTGCCTGTCTCACATGGTCACTAGCATCAGTCCTGGGATGCAGAGTTATCAGTGCTGCTGTGATAAGGGGAGGAGTGCACACACCCAGAGGCTGAATTCCCTGGGCTGTGGGGCCACATGGGTTGCTATTCCTGCTCCAATCCCATGGGGAAAGCCCCTTCCTAAATAAGGATATTGTGCTCCAGGAGGAACATTAGTGCAGTCTGGTTTATATCAATAAGTAAAAATACAATTCTCAGGAAGAATTTCTTCACTGAAAGGGTTGTCAGGCATTGGAAGAGGCTGCCCAGGGAAGTGGTGGAGTCACCAACCTAAAATTGTTCAATAAGCAACTGGAGACGGCACTCGGTGCTCTAGTTTAGATAACGTGGTGGTGTTGGATCAAAGCTTGGACTCGATGGTCTTGGAGGTCTTTTCCAGCCTTAATGAATCAGTGATTCCAATCTTCCTGAAACACTCTGGGAACTCCTGATGAGCAGTGTTACAGCAAGAACAGGTATTATTAATTCCTTCGTCTCCAGCTCTCTGGGTGAAGACACAGCCCAGAGCAGAGACCCTGATGGGAGCAGCCCCTCTCAGCCCCTCAGCTGCACCAGTGTGCTGTGAGGGGTGACACTGAGGAGCCCTGGGCTCTCAGAACAGAGCCAAATTCCAATTCATGTTGTGCTCTTGTGACATGCCAAGCATCAGATCCCAAATGCACCACAAAGAATTGATCTTAGGCTTTTACTCCTCGTGTCTCGTCTTTCCACTGTTCCATTTTTGCCAATTGTTTCTTGCATTATTAATTATAAGCACAGAAGGAGAATGCCTGCAAACACTGTGGGGTAAACACTTTTCCAGCCAAGTGGGAGCAGACCCCAGAAATGAGTTTTAGGCTGCAGAACAGATTGTGAGTTACATCAGGCTTGTGGCAGGCCCTGGAGCAGCTGAGCTGCTCCTACCGCCGATGGAAGGGTTTGACACAACACCAATAAAATCACTCTCCTGAGGGAAGCGAAAACCATTTCTAATACCGAAGTGCAATCAGCATTCTTCTAGAAACAAAGCCATTCAATGGCTAGTTCAGATTGCTCGTCTAGGAATGAGGAGTACAGAGGGAATGAAACATTTAATCCTGAAAACACATTTTTGCCCCAAACACTCCCAGGCATCCCCTTGCATTCATCAGCTCGGGCTGGGTGTGTTTCCAGGACATTCTTTGTGACCAAGCTAATCTTGTGTTTGACTGAGGGTTCAACAAGCAGGGACTTGATTAACTTGGCTGTTGCGGTGCTGTCAGAGGGCCAGGACTGTACAAACAAGCGCTCCTCAGTGGGTTTTCAGAGCTGACCCAGTGAGGCCACAGGCAGAGCAGCAACAATGCTCCTGTATCTCACCCCAGCTTTTCCCCACAAAGTTCTTTATAACATCAGCAGGATGGTATTCCTGGGTAGCCTGTCTGAGAAAACGAAATTGAGGCTGGGAAAAAAAAAAACAACCCCACTGATTCTGTTATTGTTATCATTCATCAGGCTACTTTTTTCCGTAAGAATTTATCCTCGTATCACAAATCAGTAATTCCTTCTTGTTTTTCTCACGTGTATCTAATGCTGCTCATGCAATGCTGTGCTCGTGCCTGCAAAGTTGATATTCCCAGTCAGAACGGGACCCCATGTGCCACCACAGAGGTGATTCAGGGAGGGAATACGGGATTTTTCATGTTCTAAGGACTGACCTAAGGATTGCAAAGCAACCAGAGCCGGGGTGATGCCCCCACTTCCTCCCTCCCTGGACCCAGCTTGCCAAAGGCAGCACAAATGCTCCACTTGTCTTGCTGAGATGCTTTTGAAAGCTGAGAAAGCTGATTTGTCACTGCTGAGCTCCTTCTTGAGCCCCCACCACAGCTGGTGCCGATGAATTTCTTGTGATCATGCTGCCAGGCTTCAGGACCAGACTGAGATTTGTGCCACAGGC
The DNA here is from genome assembly GCA_013397935.1 of Dasyornis broadbenti. NCBI lineage: Eukaryota > Metazoa > Chordata > Aves > Passeriformes > Dasyornithidae > Dasyornis > Dasyornis broadbenti. Next base: position 252,686 of record VZRN01006441.1, on the reverse strand, counting down.
TGTCAAATAAAAGTTTATCATGGCCACTGAACCAGGAAGACAGAGCCTCAGAGCACCACAAGCTCTCTACAAAGCTCCTTCCCACTAGCTATGCCTGTCCCTGCTGTCAGTCTTGTAAAAAAACAACCATTTCCCTTCTTGCAGGGCAAGGCTTAGAAAGTCCTGTCCAGAACTGTAATGCCCCATGTAACCCTGTGCAGGAAGCTGCAAAACTTGCCTGAAAGTGTTGTTCTTGTTCCCAGATCTGTTCCTGACCTCTCTACATTTATTTTCCGTGGCTATGAAATTCTCTTTGACCTAATTACAATTCCCACTTGGCATTTTGGCACTAGAAATGGAGATGTGGAGCTGCTGAACAGAAAGTGTGTCAGGTGCTCTGTGGTCACCTCTGCCTCTTGGAGCAGAGAGGAGCAGACAAGGGCTGCAGGCACTGGGATCATTTTACATCTAAGCCAGTGTTTAATTCTCCTAATAGCCCCAAGATTGCAGGAGCTCAAAGCTGTACACCAAGGATTAAGAAACCTCCTAAATATGGGCTTGTTGCAGGGAAGGTGAAAGAACAACAGAGTCGCTGAGAACTGTTCTTGAAAAACATTTATTTCTGTAATGGAATTACAGCGCTGACTCCCAAACCCCACAGTTCCTCCCAACATGTAATTCTGGGGACAGTTACCTTTGATGGAAAAACAAAAGCCTTACAGAGAAGCCCCCACAAACAAACAGTTTGGTACCAAACTGTGCCCAGGTTCTCTCCGGGCCTCTGCTGTTGAATATTTCAGCCCAACTGGGATGGAGCTGCCCTGCTCCATGCCTTGGTCCCAGCTGGAGGATGTTCACTGCCAAAGGCCCCAAAGAACTGAAGATGTTGTGTTTAACTGCAAAGTAACCAGGGGGGTCACGGGCAGGGAAGGATTCAGCGGCTGCTATTTTTTCAGACATCATTGAAAAAGGAAATCTATGCATTTCAGTTTCACCTCCTGAGCCCCAGCATTAGGAAAGTCGAATACAAACCCAGAGACCAACGTACACAAAATCGTGACCAAGTATCCGGACATTTCTAAGCCCCTCAGTTTACTGTGCCTCCAAAAAGCAACAAAACCCACTCTAGGATCATGGTGGATCTTATTTTTAAGAGGGAGGGACAGAGATGCAGCACAGAGCAGAGCAACTGTCAAGCAATGTTTAAGGCAAATTTATTCCCATTTATTAGGAGTCAAAGAATTTTTTTTGTTTGTTGGCTTTGTTGTTTAAGCTGTTAGATAACGTCTTAGCTGGATATTTATGCTTAGATGATTTAATCAAAGTTTGAGGGAAGTCACGTCAAGCTGATCTGAGCCTAGAACAGCAAATAATGTTATTCCCAAGAGTATCAGTCAGAACAAATTTCTCAAAAACTAAAATAATTGATGTTCAGAACTCCCCCAAAACTTTCTTCCCTCAGAGACCAGGTTGAGCCCAAGTAAAACACACAGACATGAAGAAGGACACAGTGGCAAGCCTCTACAAACACAGTAGGAATAGTGAATAGGACCAAAGCAGAGTCAAACCTAGATTCCACAGGTGTGAGAACATGGACAGAGTTATGAGTAAAAAAGGGGGAAAAAAAGCAAAACAGAGCCCCAGAGAGGGATGTTTCAGAGACAGAATGGAAAATAAAAGTCCGCTGTATGCAAAAAAGGGAGTTCTTAGGTGCAGCCACAGAAAGCCGGGGAGTTCAGTTGCCTCATCTCTCAGGTGTGTTAGTTTGTTGTGCCTTTGCCCTCCCTTAGAGATCCAGGTGATGGTGCCAGGAGGTTCCTGCCTTTACTCAGTCTGTGCATCATAATTAGCCCCCCCTGCCTTCTTCAGCTCGTTCTTGATGTAATCCTCGTCCAGCTCTTTGTGGTCACTGATCACAAATTCTTTGGCAAAGTTCTGCAAGAGATAAAGAAAAGGCCGGTTAAAAAAGGGGGATATTCTCCAAGGAGCTGAATGAAGATGGATTATCCAGCTTCCCTGGCTGTGTGAGCTGCATGCCCTGATCTCCTGTGGCTGGGATGATAAACAGAATGCTGTGGATGAGACACAGGACTAGTGAAGGCAAAACCCGACACTTAACCTGGAAAAGGCTTATTGTATCTACTCCTGCAAGATCCAATCCTGCCCCGTGCAGCAGCTCTTCCTGGACAGGCACAGGCCAGGTTAGGTCAGGTGTCCTAAGTAGTACGTGGAGTAAAACACTCAAAATTGTTGACCTCCTGACCGCCACTGACCCTCTGCATAATCCTGGGCAAGTCACTAATCCTCTCTGTGCCCTTTTTAGGACCCCTTCTCCTAAATACAGCAGAGAACAGCACGGTGTGACACCCTGCCAGCTGAGGGGAGCGTGCCTCCGGTAGAGATTGAGTAGCATCCAGATGGTGCCAGGAGCAAACACAGCTCCTCCAGGGGATTTTCTGCCTCCTCCCTTCATCTCCAGCACACACCATGGCCAGAGCCAGGGCACTGCCCCAGACAGGCGGCTGTTCCCAGGCTCCGCTCTGATCCCAAGTGAGCTCTGAGGACAGGCTGTATGAACACCCTGCTGTGCTGCCGGGCAGCTTTCTCCCTGCTTGAGAGCCCCCTGCAACTCCTGGGAGCTGGGCAAGCCCCGGGCAGCGTGCTGGGATGGGAGGCTGTGAACAGAGAAAACCTTTCTGGGAGCAGAATGGGATCCCAGGGTGTCTTTAGGGCTCCTGTGGGGCGGTGGCACCTCAGGGATTTGTTCCCTTGTGGCAGCTGTCCCTGCTGCCTCCCAGCAGGGCTGCCTTGGCATCCATGTGTGAGCACAGCCATTTCAGCAAACGCGCTCTTTGCTGCTTGCTTTAGCATTTTCCTCCCCTTCCTAACCACAACTGAGAGCACTGCAAGAGTCTCCCTTCCCCCACCCCACAGAGCTCTAGCCAGCGTGACAAACACAAGCATCCATTGCACTCCACCAAAAATATCAATTAAAATCCCAACTGCTCTGCTGCGACGTCTCAGGAAATCCGTGATGCCCGAATCCCTGGGCAGCGAGTTCCCCAAAAGGCGACGGGAGCTGCCTGGGAGAAGAATGCTCCTTGTCCGGGTCTCCCTGGCACTGGAACGGCCCTGGCACATGCGAGAAGGGGGGTTCTGATTGCTTTCATGGCAGAGTTCTTTATTTGGCATCGTCTCAAGGGTCTCCATGTGGGATCAGAGTCGGGTGAAGGAGGGGGTGGAGGAGGATGCAGCTTGAAAGAGCCTCAGCACCTCTTTCACGCGGTGGGAGAAATGGAAGGGAGAGGAAAACAGCTCCCTCCCCCTGCCAGGCTCCCGGGCTGCGGCTGATCCTGTTTCACACTGGAGGAAATCCTCGCTGCCCAGAGCTGCCGGGGGGAGGAAGCTCCAGGAGCCTTGTCTGCTCAGCTTTGGCTGACGAGCAGCTACACAAAGTCCTCACAAACAACAACCCTGCACGGCACCGTTTGCTCCAGTGCCCGCAATGGTCCGATTTTCTGGCCATGGCAGACAGCACAGGCACTCATCCATGGCTTGGCAGAGTCCAGGGAAAATGGGAAAGACACTGCTTTTCAGAGAAAAACAAATCAGGATTTTTTTTTTTTTTTTTGAGATGGGAAATAAAGAGGCAAACTGCCCAAACTATCAGATTTAGTCATGCTCACAAGTGTTCTACTTCCAGGTCTCCAGAGTGAGATCTCCGCAAAGCTCAGCTCTTGCTGAGACCAACCCGAGGATTTTCAGCTATTTGATGCTCACTGAGGTGTGCTACCTACGTGAGGTTTGAGCTGAGCCTTTTCGATTCCTTTTCTATGCTACCAGCTTTAACAAATTCTCCTCACCTCAGGAAGCAGATTATCCAGGACTCCCTGATTTCAGAGCAAGCCTTTGCCCTGCTTTAGTGAGAACTGAGGCAGGCCCATAAAATCATTTCTGAGAGGGATTCCATGAAAAATGTGTGTATTTTGTAAATGCAGGGAGGGTTTCTTTCAGTGCCCACTCTGCAGAATCCAGCTGATTCTGAAATTAAAACTGCAAGTGCACTCATGCCTGAACAGAGAATTAATTACATGTGCCACAAAGTAAATATTATTACTCAGATGCCTTCTCAACTAGACATTTCTCCAGATGACTCCTGGTGATGATCTGTGAGCAGCAGCCACGGTTTCACATCATCACCACCAAGACACCTTGCAAGGATTGAACAGTGTCCCCCTAGCAGTGGCCAGATGGGTTCTGCTCCCAGCCACCCTTAAATATCCTCTTAGCTGGCCAGGCCACCTCTTGTGCCAGATTTGAACCCTCAGAGTGCAATCTGGGTCGCTGCTATTAATAACTCTTGCTTTATTCCATTCTCTCAGGGTCCTCCTCCGCTCTTACCCACCACGGTGTCTCCTCCAGCCTGGCCCCAAGCGGTGAAGATGCTTCTGGTGAGTTTGGTGCCTGGAACTTGTGACTTTAACATCCTGCTTGACCCTTCTCCTGCCACAGCCTCCCTCATCACTCTGAATTCACTGTCTGAGCTCTGTGGGGCTGAGCTTTTGTTGAGGGTGCAAATCCTGAGGCACAGTGCATGACTCTGATGCTTGGGCCCTTGATTTGCTGACATGAGTCTTCATTTTACATCCTCCACTTCCTTTTCCCTTCTCCTGCCCCCAACCCCAGGCCTTCTACGACCACAGCAAGCACTGCCAGTGAATTCTAGGCTTTGTCTTCACCCCAGTCACCAGCAGCCTACAGATAACAAAAACAATGATGCCATTTATCTTTATCACTCTCACAACACAACAGTGACCGCAGCCTCGTTGCTTTGCCTCTCAAATCATCGAGCAGGACACAGAAATACTGAGGTTCTCTCGTGGCTCTCCAGTGCACCTCTCTGAGCAGCAAAGGGCCACAATTTTGCAATCCAACCCCCTGTGTCAACCTCCACACCAGGCTACAGACTGAAAGTCATGCAGGAGGTAAAAAGGAGCCTGCATCCCTCCCTGGGAAGCATGAAATTTGTGTAGAAAGCTCAATCCTTCTCTTCCAATCAACTTAAAGGGGGAAAAAAAGGGTGGAGTAGATATTCGTCCTCTTCCAAGCCCTGAATGTTTAGCATATGGGCCATAAAATTTCCCTAAACTGCCCAGGGGAAAATCTGTGTGGTGCAGATATTGTACCAAACTAGGTCTGCAGAGGCCCTTATAAATCCCAGCTTGGGAAGCCTGAAGCCAGAGGAAAAATCCTTGTAAGGTCTACAGACACTTGGGTTCTGAGCAGCTGTGGATGGTGCCAGGTAGCTGAGCAGCTTCTTGCCATTTTTTATTTATTTTGTTTTCATTGGGGCTTGCAGCAGCTTCTGCTGATGTTCAAAATCCTCAGTTCTGCTGTGCTTAACGTCACCACTCCCAATCTCTGGTCGTGTCATCTCCCAGGTTTCTTTTCCAGCATGGTGTGAGTCCCAGGCCTACACCAAACCTGCTCCAGCACTCAGCTGTCAGACTCCAAGCTCAGCAAAAACCTTCTCTTCAAATCTACTCCCTGCCAATTTTACATGGACCAGTTCCAGCCGCTGGGAGTAGCCAGTCCAAACCTCTGGCAAACACTTGTCTCAGCAATGGGAGCTGCATTTCATCTGCTCTGCAAATTCTCCCTGTCTGTGCTTCATCCCACTGGAGGATGACACAAGTCTGTGTGTCAGGCACAGGGCGATGAGGAGCTGCTGATTCTGACCCCCTGCCCTAGACTAGGAGTTCTTGTAAATCCATGTCCATTTGGCATGGTCACTACAGTAAACCAGAACAGGAAAAACAGTCAAAAAGGAGGATTTAGTTTGCCTTCCCAGCAGGATCTCACTCACCCTCACGAGTAAGACTCTCAAAGCAACTGTGATGTCGTTGTTCCCTGCGAGTTTGATTTCCTGACTGCTTCTCACAGAGCTGTTAAACCTTCTAGTTTAATTTAGCTATTTAATCTTCTGGCTAGGACTCTGCATTGACATGAGAAACCTAAAGCACATACAGGGAGAGTTCTGTGTGTGCTCACTCACGAGACACCAGCAGTGCAGTGAGGAAACCCAGAGGAAAAGGGAAAGGTGAGCAGAAAAAGATCTGGCCATGAGCTGCAAAGCAGGAACTCAGCAGAGTTGCTGGCATCACGAAAGCCGGGCAAATTCCTCACCAAAAAGAATAATGAATAAAATGCCATGAATATTTGCTCACAGAAACAGAGCTGTTTTACCCTGAATATGAATTAGGGAAATAACAGAGCACATGATTTTGTGGGGGAAGGAGTGCTGGTGAAAACAAAGAGTCAAAATCCATGGAAAATAAGTCAGACTGGCAAAGGCTGGGCAGTCCCTTTGCTGAGAGAGTCCTGCAGGACATGAATTCAGTCCTGTCAGGAAAAAGACCCCAATGCTGCCTAAGGAACAGTTAAAATCTCCTGGTAGGAAATGCAGTCATGGAGGGCACCCAGTTCACAGAGGGGAAGCAACACTCAGAGGGAAACCAAGTCCTGTTTTCAGTTCTTTGGTGTTTACACCAAAACCATCCCATTCCAGCACCAGGTGCCACTCCCAGCTGAACTACTTGGACCAGGTTGGAGGTTTGATCCAAGATTTCCAGCTGAGTTAAGGAGGAAAGGATGGAAAATAAATGGCTGTAGGGGGAAAAAAAAAAAAAAAAAAGCTACTGATTGTTCCTTAAATGCATTGTTCTACAATCATAGAGAAATACAATAAATGCAAAACCCATTTTCCAGCATTAAAGAGGTAATAAGGATAGGTCCAGATAAGCCAGAAGATCTGGCTCTCGTCTAGTACAGAGCAGAACTACAGCTATTTGTAGCAGATGAGATCCATACCTGTCATTTTACAGTTATTACAGCTAAAAATCAATTGTCCTTTCTTCCTGAGAGATTTTCTGGCAACCTCCTGCACTTGCTATCAGCACTGCTTCCCAAGCCACCTCCCTGTGGATTTCCCAGCACCTGTTCCCCCTTCCAAGGGAGGAATACAAAAGCCAGGGCGGCCCAGTTCCTCTCTCTGCTTTGTAATAGTTCATCCCTTTGTTCACAGCCCATCATCTGCTCTTCACCAGGTAATACCCCTCGTGTTTTCCTCGTGGCAGGTGCTTCCAGGAGACCGTGAATGATCCCTGTGTGGAACACTCTCTCTCCCAGGGATGCCCCGTGGTGGGCTGTGCTGGCAGGCGGTGCCTGAGCTGGCTTCACTTTGTCTCGCAGGGACAGCGGTGTTTGTTCAGCTCTGAGCAGAGCTCAGCCACAGCTCATCAACACGGCACAGGACATGAATCAGGAATCCCCTCACACCTTGATCTTAAATAAAGACCCGCAGTACCTTTGGCAAATAGTCCAAGACAGAGAGAACCCTTCAGGTTTTGCTGAGGGCTTCCCAGAGTGAAGGGCTGCTCTTCTGGAATCCCAGCCTGTTCCTTCTCTAGAGCACAAAATGAAAGCTGTACAAGAAGCTCTTTGTGCCACCCTTCCACAGGGTGAGTGCACCCATGGGCCCTGCACAGAGCCCAGCTGCACCTACATCCCCTTCTGGGATTGTGGAGAAAAGAATTCCCACCTTAAGGTATGATTTATTCCAAATGATGAACCAACACTGACTCACGGTTGTTGTTTATCATTACAGGAAAAAAAAAAAAAAGTGTATTTTTCTATGTGTAACTCACATCTCAAATAATCTTTGTAAAAATCAGAAGACTGAGAACATATCTGAAGGCCAAGGGAACTACTAAGAGTGAAATAGCTCCCTCCACTAAATTTCAGTTGTCCTTGTTTATTTTGACAGATTATCTGCAAGGCCACAGGCATAAAAAGAAGAAAATAGTTCTGCTTTTATCCCACTCCACTCAGAGGGATTCAGTTGCATATGAAGACTATTCAAAATACTTGTCAAGGTAATTTCTTCTGGACAGGAGATCACCATTGCCATGACATTCAGAAATGCTTTGCAGGGGTTTATGGACAAGGTTGCTCGGTAAAAGTGTATCCAGCACCAGTTGTACTGTTTTTGTGTTTTACTACAGACTGATTGGAATATGAAAGCTTTTAAGTAACAGCCAAGAATGATTAATGCTCCACCAGATTATTAACTCGAACAGACTACTAATCAAAGATGAAACAAGTGAAATTGCAAATTATATGTAACAGACCTGAGGGACAGATCTGAGCACAGCGCTCAGGAATGCTATTCAACTCAACAGGAATACATTGTCTAAACAGATTTTTAAGAAAATCTTGGGCTTAGTGACTCATATAAGAGTCATTCATTAGCACTCTATAATTTCATCTTCAGCTACAATTACACAGTTTCAGCTGCTTCCCATGAGCAGAAGCTTGCTCTCCTATCTCTCAGGTGTCATTCTGGAAGTTTCTTTGCAGAACAGACCCCTCTGAGTGGTCTTCATTCTGAAACATTTAGCACCAGCGTATCTTCTGCAAGGATGGGAGCGTATTATCTTCATTCTTCTCATTTAAATGTGATCTTCTGTATCACATAAACTACCAAAGAGCTGAGGGAGGCTTCATCCTCACCCTTCATAGTGTCCTGTTGGGCGATTTCTTACACAGGCAAGAGCTCAGTTATTGAGGGAGATTAATTGAATCAGCCCGTTCTCCCAGAGCATAAACAAGACCATTTCCCAGGCACTGGCGAGCTCATTCTGTGTTTCATTGGAAGAGCTCATCTTGCTTTACACACTTCTCCAGAAGAAACATTCTAAACATCAGCATCCTCTCCATGCCAGCCAGGTTTCCGCTGTGCTTCTGTGCAGCCTCCCACGAGTCCCTTCTCTCCTGGCTGTTGTTTGTTCTCACTTGGACCGAGCACTTTTCTCTTTCCCCTGCTACGCCCAAGGCCAAACAAAGCCTGCTCCGATCTAGTTAGCCATTAAGAGCCCTTAGTTAATTGGTACCATGGGGACTTCAGACCTCGGGTGATTAGCTCCACCAATTCACCGTGCAGAGACAAAAGGCCTCCCGAGAAGTTTAAACAAGGGTGTGCGTTTTCCTGTTTAATTTTACCTGCTTGACTTAATACTGCTCTCTACCATTCAATATTGTGCTATTTCCATGTCAAGCAAGGGGATGGGAAACATCTTACTGGTGACAAGGAGGGGAGTGCATAAATTCCCTCCTCATGAAATAGCTGAGGCAGCCTTGAGCTCAAAAGGTGCTTCTTTACGCCTGAGTGCTCAAAGGGCAGATGTCAAGCCTTCCTAAGAGGAAGGCAGACAAGAGGAAACTGTCTCCTTTCTAAAGGATTAACCACTAAGTTGGAGGATGATCCAATCCTTCCCCCTCTCTCCCTCCAGTTGGTGTTTGTCCAGCCACCAGCGATGGGAGCTGGTGGTCAGGAGCAGAAGGAACAGGTTACCTGTACTACTTCTTTGACCAGAGTCTTGTCAGTCCCAGTTTTGGCTCTCTGCAGGCCACTGACATCCTCTCCAATCCAGGTGATGAGGGCAAACTTGACTCTCTTGCTCATGGCATCGCCGGTGGTGAATCGGACAAAGCCGAACAATCGCACATCATCTGCAGAGGCAAAAAGGGGATAAAGGGGTTAAAACCAGAAACATTCGCGCCGTTTTCTGGGGTGAGCTGCTCTCAAAGACCAAGGCAGGGCACTGGTCCTGTTTTACAATGCCAGCGTTTGGGAATCAGGGGGCAGTACCGGGGCTCTCCTCATATGCCCTGTGTTTGCAAGGTGTGCTTTGCCCATTTTAGCTCTGCCTCTTCTGGGTCCTGAGTTATGGGAGGAAACCGGCTGTGCTGGACACCACACATCACAGTGGAAATGGCTAAAATACAGCCAGCAGGCAGGCCAGGAGCACAGAGCTAACCCCACTTACACATCCAGCCAAATGGTTCACCTGCAGGTCTGATGAAGAAGGGAAGAAAGTGATTTCCTAGCGTCTCTTTCTTACAGGATAGCAGGATTAAGGCCACATTTCACACATCACCAGAAGCTGGCCATTGTGCAAATCTGATCCTTCCCCTTCCTTCCATTCAGGAACGCTTCTGGCTCACTTGTAGTACGAGTTTACAAGGAGGAGGGGAGAAGAAAAAGCAAAAGAAAAATCTACAATTGCTTGTCCAGGTGTGTTTTTCTACTCCTCCCAAAGCCCTGGAGAGAAAAGTGGTGGATTTTAGAACTGTGCTGACCTTTGTTTCACAGCTGGTTTGTGCTGTATCACGCCAGACTAATTTAGCCTGGCCATATGTGTGACAACCTTGCAGACTCTTATCTCAAAGAGTTCCTTCCTCCATCTCCTGGTGACTCATGGAGCCAGGCAGTTGGAAACCTTCCTGATCAGGGGCACCATCCCCCTTCCTGCACCCCCAGCCTCCCAGGGATGCTGGAGCCTTCCCCCAGCAGAGCAGACGGACACTTGTGCAATTGTGGAATATTCTTAATCATGGCTTCTTCATCTCTCAGAGGTCACCCGAGGCTTTTTGAAGGCGATGACTCAAGCCAGAAGAACAAACCTGCTGTTTGAGAAGGCTCCTGGTAATCCTGGCTACACTTGCTGTGGCCAGCTCAATGTGCCTCAGAGCGATTTGCTGGGCTGACTACTTGCCAGGTGAAAATGTAAGCTCCAGGTGTAGGAATGAGTGCCAACATCCCCAGCACCTTCCACAGCAGCCAGGACAGCCCCAGGAGCTCTGGAGACAGGGGATAAGCAGCTCTAAATTGCTCATCCCCAGAAAACAAACTGCTAGAAATCAATGTTAAAAAAAATTACTGGGATATCCTTTGCAAGCTGACGTATCTCAGAGCTTCTTTAACACTTTGATTTGCCAAAGTGTGGATAAAGGCATTCCCCTTGGTAAAAGACTTTTTTAAGTCTGAAAATAATCCACCTCTGCTCTCCCCAGTTTGTTCTCTCTGTTCTTTTTTTTTTTGTCACTGACAGGTACTGGGAAAACTGGAAAATGGATGTAGGGGGTGTGTGTGAGCCAGTACAGCGTTTAAAACAAACTCCTCTGAATATTTCAAAATAGAAACAAAGAGAAAGATCTTATTGAGAGGAAAAATCCAGATGGATCTTTGGAAGGAGAGAAAGAATCGTACTGACGGGGCAGGTAAACAAAACTTCTCCCTCAGTTACCCTGTTCCTGGTGAGTGCAAGAAATGCATGTGGAGATTCCTGTTTCTGACAGTAAATCCTCTTCCCAAGATTGATTAGAACCATAAATGAAGCGACAGCCAGGAAATACCCAAGGTGAAGCGAGACAGTAAATCCCCATAGGTTACAATGAACAGCTCCAGCAACAAGCCTTGCTTTCCCAGCTCCGGCAGCAAAGGAGGCCACGCTCTGCCCAGGATTGTTCTGTGGCTCCTGTGGGAACACAGTGCTGGAAGGCTCTTTAATGTCATCGAGTGCTGGGACCTCCTGCCCTGTAACGGTGACACAGCCCTTCCCACGGAGCCCTCAGCTCCCACCTGGAGCCTGTGGGGTTTTCATCCCTGCCCCTTCTACCAAAGGCTGTTACAGAGCCTCAACACTGGAATATGCCCCTTTATGATAAAGGTAGTGGAAAAACACAATGAATGTGAAAAAACAATGCTTTTTCATAGCGGCACAGATAGGAGATTCCAGGGATGCCCCATGCTTGGAAGTGTCCAAGGCCAGGTTGGGCAGGGCTTGGAGCAACCAGGTCTAGTGGAAGGTGCCCCTGCCCACGGCAGGAGAAGTGGAACAAGGTGATCTTTGAGGCCCCTTCCACCACAAACCAGTCTGGGATTCTATGAATTTATCTGTCAGAATAACTTCCATTTCACATGAACCCACAGCTCACTGGCAGCAGCAGGATTTGCTCCTCAGCAGAAGAGCTTCAGTGCTTGCCCATCCTGGTTAAAAGCAGCTGTGTGGCACTGAAGAGAGCCAAATCCAGCAATTCCAGCTTTCATCCATGAGATCACCTGCTCCTCAGTGAGCATGAGCAACTCTTACTTCACCCCTTTCAGTCCCAGTACGTTTAATGAGCACCTGAGGTTGGACTTGGCACTCTGAGTCAGACTTTGGGCAGACTTTTCCTGGGGCTGCTTCACTTGTGGGGCCTTGAAGGGTCACACCCCAGCTGGGTCCCTTCTCCTCCTGTCTCCCCATGAGTTTATACTCCCACTGGAGGCACAGCAGGCTCCTCGGCTGCCACGGTTTTCAGCCCCGTGTATTTAGCACAAACGCGGTGCCTCAAGTCGCTGTGCCCGCGTGTGAATCGCGGCAGCGTTGCAGCAGCTGCACACAAAGCCGAGAGGGAATGTGAATTGGAGCCCTGAGCAATTAACGTGTCTCTGTTCCTAAAAGGGCATCAGGGACGGATGGAGAGGTTTTTAGCAGTAACTCAGCCTGGGTATAAGCCTCTCCAACTGCAGGTCAAAATCCCTGAGCAGAAAGGGCTGAGTTTCACAATTAGTCTGAAGCGTGTTTGGAGCGATAAGGGGATCAAAACGCGAGTTCTTTCATACCCGCAGATTTCTTCTTTCACGGTTAATCAGTTCTACCCTGCCAGATCAGCTCCCCACGCTGGAAGTCATCAATGCCATCAGTGCCAATTCGCTGAGAAATCTCGAGGCATTAACATCCACTACCCCCTTCTCACACGAAACCGCTCACGGTGGTTTTAGGAGTTTGCTGGGAGTGAGGGGAGCAGAACAAATCATGGAGAGACAGCATGGATTTCCCCTGAAAGAGGAAATCCTGCCTAGTGCTGTGCAACCCCCTTCCCAGTCACTGAGCCATGCATTTCAGGGCAGAGAGAAGCAAATAACCGATCTGGGGAGAATGGAAATAGCAGCTTTGTTTGAGAAGATCTCACAAGATCCAAACAGCAGAAATTAACAACGTGAATTTAATTAATACCACTACGCCTTTCACAATGGCTGGACAAACAATGAGGAGCACAATGAGGAGCATCACGCAGTGTTTCTCTCCAAACTCTTTACTTATCAGGCAGGCAGCATTTTCCAAATATTCTGATTAAGCTGCCCTTGGCTGTCAACAAAGCTCGATTCCATGCTACAGAGATTTCCTTCATGGTGCTCTTCCTTTTTTTCTACATCCACTGAACCACTTTGGTTCAGCTGTACTGAAAAATTCCCCATCAGATTAAAATGCAGTGACTCATCAGTGAAAGATAATAGCTGCAGGAGAGAAACACGCCGTCAAATCGCCATGGTTCTCAGGCTGAGGGCTCTGAATGGCCAAGCCAGGGATGTGCCATGATAAAAACACTGCTGCCAGCTTCACCTGCCCGCTGAATCAAGGTCACATGCAGTGAGGCAGGTGATGGACTGACCTGCTTTTGTGCTCTGCCCAACAATGAATTGCCACAGCGCGTGAGAGGTTCCACAAGGATTTAATTTGTTTGCTTCAATTGGATCAATTTTAGATTAATTTGTCAATTTTCCACCTCTTCAGTCAGCCCTGTGGTCACGTGGCTACAAGTGCAGACAGAAACGTTCCCTATCTCCTCCCACACTGTTTTTTCTTCTTAAGCCCTGACTGAAGCCCACGGATCTCGTGCAGTGCTGCCCTGTGGCACCCTGATGCGTTCATTAAGTCATCTCAGATGAGGCTGACCCCAGGGCCACCACCCCAGGGCTTTGCTGTGGCACCAAACCTCCTTCATGTCACTCGGGGTGGCTGATGTGAGTGCAGGGACACAAGGGCATGGGGGAAATGACCCCACAGTGGCTCCTCTGGCTTTCTGCGGTCCAGTGAAGCCCCCGGGGGGGCTGTGACAGTCACGGTTTCTCTCCTGACCTGGGTGTGTACTGGAGGACAGAGTGAGACCAAACACAGGGTCCAGCTCTTCCCTGAAGGGAGGAATGGTGGTGTTGGTTGGCCAGAAGGGCCAGGCAGGCCCCAAAACAAAGGGCAGGCAAAAGGTGAAAAGCTCTTTATTCCCTGCTCCCGTTCCTCCCATGGGGTGGCAAAGGCAGAGCCACAGCCATGACATCATAATGAAACATCACAAAACCAAAGAGTTACCATCCCTGCAGACCTTGACCTGATGAGTTACCCCCACAAAAATCAACGGGAACATTCCCCAAACCCACACCCCGTCCATAGCAAGGGCCAGGCCAAGCCCAGCCCCAGCTGCAGCCACGATGTGGCTGTGACCCTGCCCAGAGCACGTTCACACCGGCACGGAGGGCACAGGGGCAGCGTGACAAACTCCATCAGCCACCCATGGCCCCAGGTCTGCCTCTAAATAGCCAGCAAGGGAAAGCAGGAGAGATGAACAGTAAAGTGCAAAACAAAAGCAGTAGGAGATTGATTTACAAGGCCCATTTTAGCAACTTAAGATGCAGCCAAATGCAGATAAGCATCTATCCCATTATATGTCCTCGTGTGTGTTTTTACAAATCTTTCCTACAACCTTGGTGAGCTCTCAATGCAGAGCTCCTACATTTTTATGTGCTGCCCAGGCTTTATGGGACAATTGATCTAAACCCCCAAAAAACTTGTGTTTTCATTAGGAGCTGATTCTATTTCTATTTTCTAATATTTTATGTCAACCCCAAATGATTTTATAGGGTATTTATTTCAGGCCAAAGATTTTCAGTTCTTCCTGCTGCTGAATACCCAGTGTGGTTTTGGTCTGATCTTTTCAGACACATGAATAACTATCCCATTTCATGCTGTCATTGCAATTATTTATCTGGACCGGGGCTTTCCAAATAAAAGGCTCATTATTTCTTTTGTCAGAGATGCATTGAAAACAGCTGTTCACATATGGCATGGGGTGGGGGGGAATACAATCGTCTGACCACTCCATTGCTTAATGGGAGAATGCACTCTGAAAAAAAAATGAAATTAAACCACAGACAGAGCCAATGTGATGCTCTGCTGCTTCATAACACAGACACTGAGGCAATGTCCAGGGCAGTCAGGTATCACTGACACACACAAAAGTTTCCCAGGATGTCATTTCAGTTGTAACTCATTCTGCTCTTCTCAGCAACAGCATCACCAGCCCAGTTATAAGACTTTGGAATTAAAAACAACAACAAGAAAAAAAACCCACCTAAGAGTTTTCACATCCTTCCGTACAATAACCTTCAACTCTTATCTGTTTCTGGCTTCAAATGCACCAGCTCAGCTGGTTTTTTTCAAAGTGTACTGATGGCACCGAGTACTAACCCCCAAATTAATGCTTCCTCTAGAGCCAGGCCATCTGCAGAGGCAGGAGCTGTAACTGGGCAGTAAAATGGATCAGAAGCCTTGAATTAAGTCCTTGTTTAATGGAGAGCTAATCTGTGCTGTTACACCCAACCAAAACAGTCCTTAGCCAGGAGACACAGAGGGTGTCTACTCTGAGTGTTTAATGACCCTGACACAAGGACTGTCCTCAGCTCTGGTCCCCAGACTCTCTGGGTCAGACAAGGGCCAGCACAGCTGGGGCATTGGTCATTAGGCAGGACTGCAAGGGGAAGAGCCACCAGCAGCCACCTCCTAACCAGGTAAGGATGTGCCAAACCAACCTCCTTGGCTTTACTTTGGGACAGGCTGCAGGAGAGGTGCTCACACGTGTGGGGTGGCCTTTGGAGCACAGAGAAGACGAATGCCTGGCTCTAAAGCAGAGTCTGCTGCCTGCCAGCCAGTGTTTGAGTTGTCTTGTGACAAACAGACCTTGACAGCGACAGCACGATAGCGACTGACATGCAGAAATCCAGGGTCCAGGGTGTGTTTGCAGCATCACCCTGGCACCCTGAACCAAAGGGCACTGAAGAAGCTCTTCTTTCCATGTTTCCTTCATTTAGGGGTGGCAATTGCTGTCCCCAGACAGGGGAAAGGGAAAATGCAATAGTCGGATGATGCTGTTTGTTAAACTTCTCTGCTCCTACCTGAAGTTTAGTGATGAGCTTAGATGCGGGTCTGATGTGGGATGTGTATCTGAGAGCAGAGCAGTGCAGGAGTGAGCCCCACAGCAGGGACAGCAGCAGCTCTGGCTCAGGGCATGGGCCTCAGCACCCCAGCTCAGCACCACATGAGCTCCAGCAGCCACCCCGAAGTGTGGCTGCAGGTGTGCAGAGCTGGTTTCTAGCACGGCCTCCCTGAACTGCTACTTCCTCTAAAAGAAACAATTTCAGTTTCTTTCCTTTCCCTTTGTCCTCAACCCCACTGGTTCCCCGAGGAGGTTTCAGAGTCAGTAATGGGCTGGACATGGAAAGGGTTACGGATGGAGGGGGAAAAGTAAAAATACAGCCCTGCTACCCCTGCCCCTTCCAGCCCTCCCTAAGCTCTGTCACTGCACAAGGCAGGACATCCAGCAGTGCTCCAAAGTGGTACAAAAGCCCTTGCTGGTCTCAGAGCCAAGGGAATCAGCGCACAGTGACCCTGCCCCTGCTGCCATCCAACGCCCAGGAGGGGAGCACCGTGTCCGAAGGTGCTTTTGAATAAGAATGGCTCTTAAAGAAAGGGGCTACATGGATGTTTGCGGCTCAGAACGGCACTGAAACTGCTGATGCAGAAGGCGGAGCAGAACGAGCTCTGACTTTTTGCACGCTGAGGTTTTCAATCCCAGCTCCCGTTCTCACCTTCCACCACCAAATGATGCTCAGCTTCTACCAGAGGCAGCTGCAGCACTTTGTGGCTTTCAGGGCAGTGTTTCTCACACAACAGGAATTCAAAACAAGGAAGTTTATTCTGATAACAGCGCTTTTATAATTTTTAAACACATTTTCTGAAGCTGTTTGCATTGATAGCAGCTCTTCTCCCCTCCAGCAAAATGTGAAACGAGATGGAAGAGACCAGTGGGAAAGAGATGTGCCAAGAGGAAGGAATAATATTTAGTAGCTTGTCCCATCCCTTGCTACTCTTCCTCACTGACTTTGTTTCAGTAGAAATATTCCCACCGACTCTAGTTCTGCTTTCTTCCAGATGGGAAGGAAAGCTCCAACTTCACTGCTGGCACAAGGTTTGATTCCTGACTATGTCTAGCAGGCCAGGTGAAGGTTTGCTGCACAGATGGAGGCTCTAAAACTTGCATCTCTTCCTTCCCCAACTGCTGCACCGTAATTCGTGGGTGGAGGAAGATCCTTCCTAGCTCTCAGCCAAGGACAAGGCACCTCAATTTGCCTTTTTTTTTTGCAGCCTCCAACAGGTGTGCTCCAGAGGTGGGTTTGAGGATGACTTCTTGGCCCTGGTCTGCCAGGGAACAGCCCTCACCAGGTGCATGCCAAGGGAAAGGGAAAGAAGGAACGGGGACAGGGAGCAATGGAGCAGCTCTAAGGGATTTAGCTCCCCATTAAAGGCTACCCCACAAGGGCCCTGTATTTAACTCTTCCCTTACCAAACTTATTTCTAAAATACACTAAATTTCCTTTTTTTCCCTCTAGAAAAGCTTCAGTATTAGGGCCATACTTTGCTGGTATAAAACAAGATTTCCTTAAGCCCTGTCTGTTTGAATATGCTGTTTATAAATACAGGTTTGGCCCACGGCAGCGATGGCAAGAACACAAACGTGGCCACACTCCAGAGTGCAATGTGTGCCTCCCTCAGTTCTTCTACTCATCCTACCCAGCCCAAGCAGTGCCTGTGCTCTGCCAAAGCCCCTCTGCCTGCTCAGCCATTTCACAAAAGGATCCCCTTTGCCACAGAATGGAGGAGAGGAAGTTCTTAAGGGGGTGCCATCCAGAAAAAAACATTAAAAATCAGCTCAGACAAAAAAAAAAAAAAAAAACAAACATGGGCTCCGTAAAGACAAGGAGAGAAAAGAAATGGGGAAGGCTCCCCTGCAAGCCTCAGATGTCTGGAGACACCGGAGATGCTCAGTTATGTTGGCCAGGAGCGGAGACAGAGAGCGTGGCTCTCAGATACTGAAGTCACTGACCTCCCAAGGGAACCATTAACCACTGCCAGGAACTTCCCAAGTGCTGAGCCCCGGGATTCCCTGGGTTCCAGGTAATTGCTTTTTCCCTTCTGCTGCCCGCTAAAAGGAGTTGAGTGGGAAGGAGTTCCTGCAGTGCAGTGCATCAGCTCTGCTGCTACCAACTGCAACAGGGCTTTTCTTAGTTTTGAGAGTTTTCCCTGCAAGATCTCAAGAGCAGCTGGAAACGAGTGGTTGTGTCATCTCAGCAAGACCCCACTGCGAGCATCAGAGCAAGGCAGTCTAAACCGTCTTGATTCCACGGCTCCTTTCCAAGGATTAAAATACACTTTTCTCCTATGGTACTTGCTGATTGATCAGGCCTGTCCCACCCTCGGTTAAGTTCTGGAAGTTCTCCCCTTCCACTCGATGAAGCACAGCCAAGCCCCGGGACTCACAGACCCACGGACAGGCACTGATATTTCCATGGCCATGGGACTGACTGGGTGTCCCCGGGAATTGCCCCGCCTTGAGAGGACAGAGACTGCTCAACTCACAATTCCTCCACAGTTCAGACACATCATTCTAAAAACACAAGTTAACCACAGCACTTGATTGTACAGGAACTGGCTGGGAGAGGAAGATTTTGTTGTAATCCAGTATTAGCCAAAAATGCTCCATATCTCACATCACTTGGTGACATTGTTAGCCAGCAGCCAAGAAAGGAGGAAAACTGAGATAAAAATCAAAACCCGCTTTTGTGAAACTCATCAAAAGTCACGGTCAGACGAAGTTAAACACTCCTCAATTTATTCTCATTTTCCCCAGGCTTTATTCCTCCCCTGAATGTTCCACAACCGGCAGCTCCACAATCGACTGCCACGTTTAAACCTGGAGCCGCAACAGTTGCGGTTGTGCAACGCCACATCCGCGATTGTTTGCAGGGCTGTATTGTTCGAGCCGGGCTTTGCAATGACCGCCCTCCGCTCAGGTTTCGGCTTCTTAAAAAACCCCAGCAAGCCTTCCAACTGCAGTTACTTTAGTGCTGTGGTTTTCAGAAGAATTATAGAAGTATTTCATTCCCAGTGATCTGTATGACCGCGTCTTTATAGTCACAAAAATTGAGTCGGTTTTGCCCTGGGATTGCAATGCCGAACAAGGCGACCGTTGATTATCAAGCGTTTTATCTGGTTTGTAACCGAGAAGCGGTGAAAGATTGTGCAAAGAGCGGAGAAAGAGCCCAAAAGACCTCAAGTCTAAGGGTGAGACAAAGGACTCGCTGGACTATGGACTTGAGGGAGTTGCACTCTGTGGGGCTGGAAAGCCGATCCGGCAGGACAAGGCAGGCACGGGGAAGCAGCAGCACCAACCCCAGTTCCCCCAAGTTTCCTCCCGTCCTTTCCCCCTTGCACCGGGCGGCAGGAAGGGCGGAAAGGGGCCAAAGCATGGAAACGGAGCTTACCTGTGCACTTCCTTTTAAAGGTTTCATAGTCTACCCCTTGGTCTCCAGGGACGATTGTAGAGCCATTGTACTTAAACGTCACCCTTCGGGGAGGGAAAAGACAAGGGGAATAATACAGTTAAGAGTCACCTTTCGGGATGGGGGAAAGGGAAGGGGAACAACACATTTAAAAGTCGCCCTTTGGAATGGGGGAAGGGAAGGCGAAGAATACATTTAACAGTCACAGTCTTTAGGAAGGGAAAGGAGGAGATGGGGAAGAACAGACTGCAAAAAAATGCCATCCTTCAGGAAGAGGGGAAGAGGAGAAGGGGGTAAGGTCTGTAAAAGTCCCCGTTGGGGCAGCGGGGAGAGAGGACTGGGAATCCCAGCGCACCGCTGCCCGTCCGGGGGGATGCCGGGGCAACCTACCAGTTCACCTCGGTGGCATCGTCCCTGACGAGGTTGTACGCCTCCCTGCACGCCTCCTTGTCGATTTTGGTGGCCATGGGGGCGAAGGGGAGGGGGACAGCGCGGAGCGGCGCGG
>VZRN01006441.1:209122-232503 GCA_013397935.1 Dasyornis broadbenti | reverse complement strand
GGGGCGGGGATGGCGGCTCCGGGGCCGGGGAGCAGCGGGGACCGCCGGGCCCAGAATCCCCAGCATCGCCCACAACGGGAAACCATCCCGGCCCCATCCCTGCGGGCGGCCCCGGCCTCGAACGGCGGCTCTGGGGTGACTCCGGGTGGTGAGAGCCGCTGCTGGCTCAGGTGTGCGCGGGAGCTGGGGCCCGGCTCTGTGTCTGTGTGTCTGTGTTTCTGTGTGTCTGTGTTTCTGTGTGTCTGTGTGTGTCCCTGTCTGTGCGCGAGTGTCTCGCCCCCGTTCCAATGCCGCGATCTCCCCCTGCCGGGCTCCCAGCGCTGCCCAGGAACATTCCCGCATCTCCGCGAGTCACCGCACTCCTGGCAGATGCGGGCTGTCAGGAAAAGGTTGCCTGTGAAACCGCGCTTCAGTCCCGCAGAAATAGAGACAGGTCTCTGCTTTGCAGAACTCGGCTGGAAATACACAGTACCAGGTGATGTCGTGCCCAAGGACTGGAGTTTTACAAACCAGTCCTTAGGCATTTTAGTGGGTTTCTACCCTAAACCCCTGGGGCTGGATTTGCAATTCAATAAAAACTACATTCCATTATCAAAAGCATCACATTATGTTTCTTTTAAAGTTTGCAGGGGATGATCACTGTTTCTTTCACATCAGTGTTGTCCATGGGAAGGCTGAGCAGTAGGAACCACTCTGTTACTGAGTGCTGTCAGACGTTCCGAGGGACGAGATCTCCAGGGCCAGCACTGCCTGCCAGGGACCCTTTCCTGCCACCCAGCCCCAGTCCTGCACGCAGCTGCTTCCAGCTCCGGCCCAGTCCCTGGATGACGTGAGGCTCCCGGAGCTCCGGAGCCCGAACACGGGTACTGCTGCAGTGCATCTCTCATTCGATGAGGTCATAGGGAACAGAGAAATATTTCTGAAGTCAGTACAAGTGTAGGACACTGGGTGAATCACACTAGGTATCTGTAGGCTGCAGGCTCTGGATGATAATATAATCACACGTTAATAGTTCTGGATTTATATTGATTTTCTTTTGGAATTGCTTTTAGGAACACTTTCATTTTTCAAAAGCTTTTATGCTGACCATTATCGGCTCATAAACATATTTTTTGTAGTCTGCATTTATCATCCATTGGCACTTGCTGCTGTTTATACCTGTAACACTGCTGGTTGTCCTCGTCCTTGTACCTTCAATCCTTGATCCTCAGCTCCTGATGTTTCCTGGGGCGGAGTTGGGTGACTCCAATGTCATTCTTCTTAGGAGGAGAGAACCTCATCCTTGTGCAGGTCTCTGTGACCCAGTGGCTGGAGCGTTTGGATTCTGTTAATTAGGGGCTTCATGCCTCGCATTTTTCAGTGCCAGATCCAAACATCAGAAATGCGCGTCTTCCTTGTGGGACCAAACCTCTTCTCTTTGCTTCTCTTCCTTGTCTTTCACACTTTCTCATGGATTTTTTTTTTTTTTTTTAAACACATGGAGGGATAAATATTGTGCTCAGTTTCATCAGGCTGTAACTGGAGTAAGGAAATGTCTTGCTTTTCTGACTTCGATGAGCTCTGATTTGCCTTTCATATGGCAATTCTGAGACCTCTAGAACATGGATCTTTTCATCCTGTCAGGAGGATGTCACTGGCCTGGCAGAAATACGTGTTATTGTCTCACGAGTCCTTGGAGAGGAAGCACAAGAGAAAGTGAGGACTTACGGACCTCCACAAAAAAACATCTCCAGCAGTCATGAAGTCCTGGGAATCCGGACTGACCTTCAGCTGTCTGGACTGTACGCTGAAGCTCAGGGAGGGTCTGAGAATATTTGGAGGGCGCTGAGCAAACAGGATGGCTCTGCACAGCCACGGCTCCCCAGGAGCACTATTTTTACCCTGAAACACACCCCTGCAAATGCCTTGTTCCTGGGGCTCTTTGCCATCTCCTCCACTTTTTGCTTCTTTTCCAGTCTTTCTATATGCCTGTCCCCAGTCCTGCTTCTCCATCCCTGTCTTTTCTGTGCAGGAGCAGAGAAATCAATGGAGGATTTTCTGTGCGGGAGCAGAGAGAAAAATGGACAATGCTCCCTTTCAGGAAGAGGCTGCTCTGAATTTTCAGGTCACAGTTAGCATTGGGGTTGTCAATTCACAGATCTCAGTCAGTATTGGGGTTGGCAGCAAAGTGGGATTTTATTCAGACAGTCGAGGGTCGTTACTGGGGTCCTCATGGTCGCAAGGGCTATGTGAGAGACCAAAGCTGGCAAAAACACTTCCCATCTCCAGACTCAACAGTCAATAGATGAGTAGACGCCCATCCTCCCCTCTGGTTCCCTGGGCGTCCAAGGAACTGGCTGGAGGCTGCTGCCCCAGCACTGGTGCTGTCACCTGCAGTGGAGGGCGGCTGAGGCCGGGGCAGGTGTTGGTGCTGGCACCAGGCAGCCCTGGCACAGTCCCCTGGTGTCACACACCGTGCACATCATCCTCTGCCAGCCACAGCAGCCCCGTCACCACCTGGGACACGTGTCCAAGCTGGGCTGTCCTTGGGGAGAGCAGATGGAGCCTGGTTACTCACACACTCACACACACACACACTCACTCACACACATGCACGCACAGAGCCTGCTGCTGTCCCGGTGGTAACCTCTGGAGGATGCCCAGGAGCACTGGCTTAGCAAAGGGCTTTTGCCCTTGTAGTGCTGTGTGGGCACCACTGCACTGAAACTGGGCCCGGTGGGTCTGCACTCAGTGTCTTTGCTTCTGACTTCACCCCTGAGGCAGGGAACCTTCAGCCTGCTGCTCACCGACAGGGTTTGATTAATTTTAAGCCTCCTGGGCCATAATGAATGAGGGAAAGCGCCAGAGCAGCACGTGCTGCTGGGGAGGTGCATTTTCGAGGGCAGGGAGTGCCATGCCAGGTAAGCAAGAGGAGATGGTGATGGGGTTTCTCGCTGCACCTCCCACATGCGCTGCACAGTTTATCAGCCCTGTACAAACACACCGTGCTCCCTGCAGAAAATGCCCCTGGCACTGGTACCCGTGTCCGCCTTGCCTCAGGCCCTGCCAGCACCATCCCTGACCCGGCAGAAACTGCCCCGAGTGGGTCCGTCCGTGCATCCCCGGCCCGGGGCAGGGAACAGCCCTGAGCTCCCGGGATGTGCTGTCCGTGCATCCCCGTCCAGGAGTAGGCAACAGCCCTGAGCTCCCGGGATGTGCTGTCCGTGCATCCCCGTCCAGGAGTAGGGAACAGCCCTGAGCTCCCGGGATGTGCTGTCCGTGCATCCCCGTCCAGGAGTAGGGAACAGCCCTGAGCTCCCGGGATGTGCTGTCCGTGCATCCCCGTCCAGGAGTAGGGAACAGCCCTGAGCTCCCGGGATGTGCTGTCCGTGCATCCCCGTCCAGGAGTAGGGAACAGCCCTGAGCTCCCGGGATGTGCTGTCCGTGCATCCCCGTCCAGGAGTAGGGAACAGCCCTGAGCTCCCGGGATGTGCTGTCCGTGCATCCCCGTCCAGGAGTAGGGAACAGCCCTGAGCTCCCGGGATGTGCTGTCCGTGCATCCCCGTCCAGGAGTAGGGAACAGCCCTGAGCTCCCGGGATGTGCTGTCCGTGCATCCCCGTCCAGGAGTAGGGAACAGCCCTGAGCTCCCGGGATGTGCTGTCCGTGCATCCCCGTCNTGGACAACACCGGGGAACAGCACCGAGGAGGGGAAAATAGTATTTTTTAACTGAGACATTTCCGAGGTGCAGCTCTCGGGATTGCGGTCCCTGTTCAGCACGAGATGCGTGCGAGCGGTCAGGAGGGGCTGGCGAGCTGCTGAACATCTTGCTGTGCCTTTGTTGCAGAAGTGCTGCGGATCGGGCGGTCATGGAGGGAACCCGGCAGAGCAGGATCTGCCGCCCGCACAAGATAAGTGAATCCTCAAAGGTTCGTACGATTTGTGATGCCTACCAAAAAAATCCCGCTACAGGAACGAGGAGGGTGGGGGTAGAGGGGCTCCTTTGAATGGACTGTTTTGGGGGAATGTGAATGTTCTGAGCTTTTAAAAAGAGATATAGAAATGGTGGTTTACCTGCTCAAGTATTTTTGGTAGAAGTTGCTGCCTAGTGATTAAGGAAAAAAAAAAGAAAAGGCAGCAGCAAATGGGCATCTGCTCATTGTGACTCATAACTTAGAAACCCACATCATTGCAGCACAGTAGTTTATACCAACAATTCAGTCATTAAATGTGATGTGTTTATGTTTTGTACTGATCCATCTCATAAAATCCAAGCTCGTTACAGACACAAAGCTGAGATTACTCTTTAGATTCAGGCTTGGTTTTATCCAAGATGGGAGTCTTGATCCTGCAAACCGTGGTGAGCCCAGTGAACTCACAGAATAGGAGTTGCTTTCTTCGGCTCGTGCCTAATTTTCTTTGTATCAAATCTCTGTCTGCACAATTACTTTGTTTTTATTTGTGAATTCACAGAAATCCGTCTTAGGCAGCTCTTTATTCAGGTCCTCAGAATGATTTATAACATGTTAAAATCAACTGTAATTATTATGTTCATAATTATTATGTTCAGTGTTTCATACCAGTTGTGTTGTAGTTACAGGAACTATGGAACAGGTACCTTGTACTACCAAAAAAAAAGCTGGAAAAGAGAAACTTTTCAGTGCTTTCATCTGTCTTACCAAACTTGAATAAGCCAGATCTCATTTTCTTTTGCACCACTGATGAGGAGTGGTTCTGCATTAACAATCTGAGAGAAATTAGATCTTTGAATCCAAGAGAAGCTGAAATTCTGCTCTAACACAATTGATGAAAGATAAATAGGACTAATTTTTAAATGCATCCCTACCAATATAATCTTTCCCTCAGTGCTGATCCTGTCTGCCACTTAAATGGTTTAGTCTGCATGTAATGATAATTTATCACATTAAATATTAATTAACTTGACAGCATTGTTTTATATGCTTGCTTAGACAGCAGCTGTCACTATCTGTTAAACTTGGAATTACTGGGTAATGCTAAGGCTGTTCTACAGAGTATAAATAGCTTGAGAAAGATGTTGAAGTTCGGTATAAAATTAGTCTTGGTTTTGAAATGTGCAGCTCTCAGCTCCTGTATCCTGCTCCCTGAACAAACGAACTTGCCCAGTGGCTGAAATACGTTGATGTATTCCGAGTGCCTCCAGTGCTGCGTGGAATGGTTTCATTTCTGATTCCTCGAGGAGCAGCAGCTCCACATGGCAGCAAGGATTTCAGGAGTGCGAGCTGTCAGGTGTATTTGCGGGCAGGATTATGCTGCTGACTCAACACCCAGCTCAGCACAGAGGGATCTCTGGCAAATCTTATATTCCGCTGTAATCTTGTTATGCATGATGGTGGTATTAGAGAATATTAGAGAGAAATGATCAGCCAGTTCTCAGGGATGAGAGGGTTTGGTTCAATCCAAGGATTTGGTTCAATCCTGTCCCCTGTGAGTCAGATTGGGGAGAAGGTGCTGCAAGTTGTTACTTCTTGTCTGTTCATCTGTTACCATCAGCTATCCTTGATTACAGCTGCCTCAGGAGTGTGGTTTATCCTTTGCCACGTTTATTCTTCTCCCCATTTCTTCCACCCCCTGGTTTCTGCTTAGGCTCCTGTATATCAGCTTTTCCCAGCCTCAGGAAAACAGAGGTAAAAAGCTTTACAGTCCTTAAGCCCCATTTTTTTTTTCTGTTACAGATCTCTGTCAGTTTTATTCCTCAGTGGAAGCTACTTTGTTGTCTATGCATAAATCCCTTTTTAAGTTCAGAGGTGTGATGAGTATAAGGCAAATTAAAGAGTTTTGACCCAGAAACCTTGTAATTATTGAAGCCTCTTCCCTTAAACCGGTTTAACTCTGCACACTTGAGTGTTCAGAATTACTCCAAGAGCAGGATTTTGGCAGCTTGGACTCCATTGTTTAGCAAAGAATATAAGGAAATAAAGAGAATTTGCTGGGATGTCATGCTAAGAGCAGCACATTTGGTTGTTAATTTGGGTCTCAAAACCCCCCCCCGGCTCTCACACTCAAACCGTTTCCATCCAGGTGGGCAGACGGGATCTCACTGGGGTTTAACCAAATCGGGAATGGCTTTTCCCGACAGCTGTGATCATGTGCTCTGTGCTTGGGAAGCCAGGAGAGCCACAGATAATTAGGATTTCTAGGAGAAACAACAGTTTGGTGGTGAAGGCAAGGGGGAATGCCTGGCAGGTTTGAGGAGATCTCAGGTCACCTGTGTGACCTTTTCGGGTGTCACCTCTGGGAATGCAGCCTGAGGGTTTAGGGGTGGACAAGACCCAGACAGCCAGGACTGTTCAGAGCTGACTTACGTAGGATACAAGGATGTGCTTCCATTCCACCCCTTCTCACTTCTCTTACAAGTTCTTACAGGCTCTGCCTGGTTTGGATTTGGTAATTAAAGTATTTGGTATTTGCATTTACCTTAACCTGGCTTTTATTAAGAGACATCACGAGGTAACTGACTGTGCCATCACACATTTAATTCCTCCAGAGGGTGGTCCTAAAACTTCACTTGTTGTGCTGGGCTGAGCAGCCCCCTCAATTCGTGTTCTGCAGGACATTTGAGGGGTAGCAGAATGTTTCCATCTTGCTTCATCTTAAGGCTGGTGACGTGAGTCTGTGAGAAAAGAGGCAAATGCTGGTCACCTCAAAAGCTCGGTGACACGTCCAGAGCCGGTGGTTAGAATGTGAGGACCAGAGGGATCCCAGAAGGGCACTTAATGGTTGTGTCCGGAGGGCATTTTCCCTTTTCTTTTAAAGAAAAAATGATCTGGTTGTATTCATGAAAACAAAACCCACCTCAGCCTCTGGAAGCAAGCAGAAGCCTTGTGGGAATCAGTTATCCATGAGTGGCTTTGCACATAAATAAACAGCTATTACTTCTGAGTGCAGTGTGTGTGCCTGGAATGATGTGGAAAGAAAGAGAGGGATTTTACCCTAACAAGCTTAGAAATGCAGAGTTCTGGAAAGATTTAAGAGGGGGTAGCTGTCAAGCAAGCACTAACCCAAACAATACATGGGCTGAATGAAAATTCAGAGCACTGCTGCGTGTGTGTCTCCCGCTCCAAATGCTCTGTGAGTAGCTTAGCTGGGAGAGCTCTGTAAGGAGTCATTTGGGGGACAAGGAAGAAAGGGAATGTCAGCAAGATGTCTCCGAGACAATGAGTGGAAGAGTTTCAGAAAACTGTGCCTGTATAACTCATCAGGGAAGAGGTTTCAATGCAGCATTGTGGGGGAGGGAGGAGTAAATTATAAAAGAAGGGGTGTAGGAAGCAGTAAAAGTCTCCCTAGGCCTTTCAAAGTGAAGGTGAGGAGCTTGGGCTCGTACTGTGTCACTTGCCAGCTCTTTCATGTCAGAATTTATTATAAACGTGAATGTGCAGCACAAACAAGCTGTCTCTGACTAATGTATGACTACATTTAGTGGAAAAACACATTTCCCACTGAAGTGGGTCTTGGTGCGGGTGCCACCTGCCTGACGCTGTTTGTGTTTTCCAGGTGTACAGGTGGGATGACCACTCCAGCCTGGTTCTGCAGAGCCTGAACGAGCAGAGGCTCCGCGGCCTCTTCTGTGACATCGTGCTGGTGGTGGATGAGCAGAGGGTCCCTGCTCACCGGAACCTCCTCGCTGTGTGCAGCGACTACTTCAACTCCATGTTCACCATCGGCATGAGAGAGGCCCACCAGAAGGAGGTGGAGCTTTTCGGAGCCTCCTACATCGGTCTCAAGGCTGTGGTGGATTTCCTGTACGGCAGTGAGCTGTCTCTGGACGGAGGGAATATCGACTACGTGCTCGAGACAGCTCACCTGCTGCAGATCTGGAAGGTGGTGGACTTCTGCTGCGAGTACCTGGAGAACGAAGTCAGCGAGGAGAACTACCTGTACCTACAAGAGCTGGCCTCCATCTACAACCTGAAGCGCCTTGACTCCTACATCGACTCCTTCATCCTGCAGAACTTCGGCACGCTGTCCTTCACCCCGGACTTCCTGCAGAACATTTCCTTGCAGAAGCTGTGCCAGTACCTGGACAGCAGCGACGTGCAGCAGGAGTGTGAGCACGACCTGCTGCAGGCCGCCCTGCAGTGGCTCACGCAGTACCCGGAGCGGGAGAACGAGGCTTACCAGGTGCTGGACAACATCCACTTCCCCCTGATCCCCAAGAGCGACCTCCTGCATCGAGTGAAGCCTGCTGTGTGCTCGCTGCTGCCCAAGGAGGCCAACTGTGAGGGCTTCATCGAGGAGGCCGTGAACTACCACAACAACGTGACGGCACAGCCGGTGCTGCAGACCAAGCGCACGGCCCTGCGCACCTGCGAGGAGCGGCTGCTCTTCGTGGGCGGGGAGGTGTCGGAGCGCTGCCTGGAGCTCTGTGATGACACCTGCTTCCTGGACACCAGGAAGGGACAGTGGGTGGCAGAAACCCCTCTGCCAGCCCGGAGGAGTCACCACTGTGTCGCCGTCTTGGGAGGCTTCATCTTCATAGCCGGGGGCAGCTTTTCACGGGACAATGGAGGGGATGCGGCGTCAAATCTCCTATATAGGTATGATCCCCGCTGTAACCAGTGGATAAAGGTGAGACTTAAGCTGTATTATTTCTCTGTTCAAAGTCCTTTATGTTTAGAGTGTTTTCTCCTTTTCTGGTGGAAGGACAGGGCTTGTTAGAACAGTCAACATGGCAGCACTTCCAAATGGAAAGTCAAGTTAGTTAAGCTGAAGAAGCAGCTGCTTGAGTCCTTTGTGGGACTGCTTAAATTACACAAACAACAAAAGATTTTGGGGCAGATATTCAGCTTCATTTGGGATTTGGGCATCTCCTCTGGGAAATCCCTGATCAGCATCCAGCTGCAACTCTTTAGATTACTTCTGGGAATAATGCTGGAGTTGACTTAGAGGTGATTGCTTGGTTCATCTTTCTTATGCAATAGTACATATAAATCAAAAATGGGTGTGATGTAAAAAGAAAATGTCTCTGACATTTGTCAAATATCTCTGTGCTAAATGTCCCTTAGAACAAGCTCTTCACTCCCAGTCCTGCCATGAAACCCTGTGGCGGTGTGGGCTCCTCTATGAGCCTCTGGTTCTTATGTGGACACTTAAGGTTCCCATATGAACCAATCTTGATTCCCCTGGGAATCAGTCATCCTGGTAGGCTCAGCTGTGGTTTTCGGTGATTCCAGTGTATGTTCCTTGCAGAGTTTGGGAAGGAGGGCCATTTGTAGAGTAACCTGTCTCTCAGATGCTTCCTGGTGTCCCCTTGTTTGCAAATGGATGCTACTGCAGAAAAACAGAAGTATTTTATGAATATAACAGTCAAAACCTTACCAAATAAAGGGGAAGGAGCAACTGCCCCATCCTCAGACACGAATAGACCTTAAGTCCCTTGCTTACCAGACACTGGAAGATGTCAGCAGTTATTTTCTTTGCCAGGTTGCCTCCATGAGACAGCGACGAGTAGATTTCTACCTGGGAGCAATCACTGACATGCTGGTGGCTGTTGGTGGCAGGAATGAAAACGGGGCACTGTCTTCAGTTGAGATGTACAGCCCTCAGAAGGACTCCTGGACCTACATTGCAGGACTGCCCAGGTAACAGAGCTGATTGGGAAGTTCCCCTGGGTTGGAAGAATGGAGGCAAGGGGAGCTCATGTGACTTTAGCTGATAAATGGGAGCCCTGGAAGGGAAGCAAGGGGATGCAAAACCAAGGTGGCATCAGCCATAACAAAGCACAGCAGCATTTGGGATCTGAGCAGGCAGCGTGCCTCATGTCAATGAGGTGTTAATTCTCATCCCAAGGTACATCTGAAAGATCTGATAATTTCATTCTTCTATTCTTAAAAAGCTTTTCCTGAGGCCACTTGGAGTTGAATATTTTCGGAGGCACTTTTCACATCTTGACCAAAGGGGTTTATCATTTCTTTGGCTTTACTTTGTCACCTAGGTGTGATGATTTTCCTTGTAGGGTGTTTCTCTGTGTTTGGCTGCTCAGGCTGGCTGTCACACCTAAACACATTTACCTGATAGGAAATAGAGAACCCTGGCAAATGTGAGCTCTCTCTCTCTCTCTCTCTGTCTGAGTTGAAACTTGGCTGTTCTGCTTTTGAGAGGTTTAAGCCCTGCAGCTCTTGTGGTAACAGACAGGACATTGCCGTGTCTTGAATCGACGTCAGCGCAGTGACTGTGTAAGGACAGCATGACAACATCCATTTGCGAACGGTGACTCAGATTTAGTGATGTTTCACATCTCTGGGAATCACAGGGACGCTGGCTCTATGGATAGTGTTTCCATGATGTCTGAAACCTCAGCAGCAGTGCTCGCTTTCCCAGTGGCATCACAGACCATGTTCCTGAAGCTTGGTTTGAGAGTTCAGGGTTTGTCGCTGTTGCTCCCCGAGCTGCAGAGCTGCAGAGCCAGAGGCAGCCAGTGAAGGCACAGAAGCCTGTTGCCCAGTTCTATTTTGGGCAGGTGCTGCAATGTGAGGCTGATCCAGGCTAACAGCTGGGCTCGAGTGCTCTTCACAAGCAGGATGCTTTTTTATTTCTGCTCATATGGGCAGATCCAGCAGCTGGGGCTAAACACCACAGTCCTTCCTGGGAAGCTGTGCAGGAGAGCATCTTCAGGTTCTAAATCCTTCTGTTACCTGGGGTCACCTGTGAGATATATCCTGAATGGGTATGTTTACTCATAAATGATCCTGGGGAAGCTTGCAGAGTTGGCTTAATCCACCCAGACTGTCCAAAAAGGGGCAGTTTGTCTGCATGTTCCAGCTGCTACCTGTGTGCTGGCTTTGGGAATTCTGCAGCTGCAGCATTTAAAGTGAACTTTGACTTGTGGGGGTTAATTTTTTATTAGATTGCCTGGCTGGTCTGCTTGGCTAAGGCAAAAGTCCCCCTTAGTTGACAGACCCTTCTTACCCTGCAGGGACTTGGAAAAGTTATTCCTGCATCCAAATAAATGATTCTGCATTCTCTCTTCTCATTGCTCTGTCCTTGTGTCAGCTCAGATGTGTGGTGAAGTAGACAGTTTCCCACTTTTCCACGTAGCTGCTGTCTTGCACGTTGATAATCTTTAGACAGATCTTAATGGACTCTTGGCACCTTTGGATTTTCTGTCTTTTCAGCCTTTTTTTCCCACTTGGTGCTGGACAGTGAGTTGTTTGCATGTTTCTTCATGGAAGGAATAATGCAAAAAGAACTTTATGCAGGTTGCAAAAGGCACAACTCAGAGGTGAGCAGCAGGAACCTTTCTGACACACGTTCACTGCTCGAGCTGGGTGAGCTGCAGCTCTGGCAGGTTTGGGGCTGATGGAAGGGGTTAGGGCAGCCCTTCCCTGAGGTGCTTCAGGTGGAGCTGCTGGAGCGAGTGCAGAGGAAGCACCAAGACGATCAGAGGGACGGAGCAGCTCTGCTGTGAGGAAAGACTGAGACAACTGGGATTGTTCAGTCTGGAAAAGAGAAGCTTCAGGGTGACCTAACTGTGGCCTTCTAGTACCTGATAGGGACCACAGGAAAGATGGAGAGAGACACTGTATGAGGCCCTGGAGTGACAGCACAAGGGGGAATGGCTTCACAGGGGCAGAGGGCAGGGTTAGATTGCTTATTAGGAAAAAATTCTTTGCTGTGAGATGGTGAGGCCCTGGTACAGGTTTGCCCAGAGAAGCTGTGGCTGCTTAATCCCTGTGAGTCTGTGATTTGCTGACAGTGGAGGAAGAATGAGAGAGGATTCTGTGATCTATTCAAGACTAAAATCATTCTAGCTACAGTTCGTGCTGCCTACTCCAGTCTTCCCTTCAATGCACTCTTGATCTGATCCCTGTTTTCCTCCTCACCACATGTTTTTGTTCCTCAAACAGATTTTAAGTTCCTCTTTCACTCAAATAACATCTCCCCCAGCCCTATTCTAGCAGCAAGACTTCATGTAGAGGAAACCAGAAGCTCCAGTCCTCTGCTTCCTGGCTGCTGGATCAGACAATGTATGCCAAACAAAACTGCCTCTTTCCTGTATTTTTCTCTCTTCTTCCCTCTGAAGAGAGCGCGTGCAGGTGTTTTGGTCCTCTTGGATGCACGATCACCAGAATCAGTCTCTGTGCTGCACCTCTGGGGACATTCCTGACTGCTCCAAGCCAGCAACTGCCTGGAATCCTGTTCTCTGGAGTGACAGGCACGCGTTGAGGTCATTCTGGGGCGTGTACTTGTGTCGTTCGACTCGAGCTCGGGGGGGTGGGACTCTGAGAAGTTGTTTGTTAAAGCTTCTGCTCAGAACATCCAGAAAATGGGGTTTTTGCTTCCCAAGGGTTAGAGCTTGCAGGGGAAAGGCAGGGGTTGTGTCCTTGAGCACACACGCCAGCACCAAATCCCATGTCCGTGTTGCTGTTTGCAGTCACGCTCCTCTAAGGAAGAGCTTTATAAGCTCTTTTTTATCTCCTCTTACCCCAGTCTCCTTCCCACCCTATATGGTCAAAACAACACGTTGTTTTCCCTAAGCACTCTCTTGGAAGGAGCTGAGCTGTTTTGACTGAACTAATGCTGTCTTGCTGGAGAAGAAAACAGCCTCTCGGGGCAGATGTTTAACGGGAAGATCTTCAGCCAAGTTGTCTAAAGGGTGAAACTGGTTCAAGTGTGCTACAAGGGAATTCGTTTTGCCTGATGCTCATTAGGGTCCTTGTTGTGGGATACCTTTCCCTTTCTTCAGAGAGGTCCTGTATTTTTTCCCCCTTTTCCCAGGCTCTCTGGGAGCAGTTTCTGTCATAGTTTCTAGCCCGGCAGGGAGCAGCGGTGGCTGAGAGCTTGGCAGAGCAGGAGGTGGAGCAGCATATTCTCATCTTGAACAGACCATGAAAAGGTCGAAATTAAGTGAAATTAATGGAGTGGCCCTAGGTTAAAGTTTGGCAGAACAACTGAAAGCTGTTGTGTGAGGAGCTGTGTTGGAACAGGTTGGGGAGTGATGGTATCTGCTCTGCCAGTTGGGTCATGAACGATCTCGCAGGGCTACAACAGGTGGACACGGAGATTCAGAGCAACCACAGCTCACCTGGACTTTGGCTGGAGTAGGGGGATTCCCAAAGCTTTATTGACTTAAGTGTTCTTCTGTCTCAGACAGTAAATGGTAGATTTTTCTAGCATTTGAACGGTGTTACTGGGTCAGGAACTAATTTTTCAGCACTGTATCTGGGTTAAGGCATTCAAAATTG
Source organism: Dasyornis broadbenti (assembly GCA_013397935.1). Classification (NCBI taxonomy): domain Eukaryota; kingdom Metazoa; phylum Chordata; class Aves; order Passeriformes; family Dasyornithidae; genus Dasyornis; species Dasyornis broadbenti. The sequence goes on along the minus strand of VZRN01006441.1, from coordinate 219,302 downwards.
GTGCCAGGCTCCAGCAGATGTTAAAATCAAATCTCCTTTCACTTAATGCCTCTGCTTTTTTCTGGCCACTCTTGTAGATAATGCTGCCAAAACGCTCAATGCTTTCTGTCGAAGGATGTCTGGACCCACTGTATTGATGTGCCTGTTCTGTTGCCCATTTAGAAATGCCCCTCTCTCAATCACGGGGCTTGTAGATGGGATTTATATTGATCGGTTTCAATTTATGGATCTATTTCATGCAAAAGTGAAATATGAAAGTGACCCTATTTAGGGTGAGCTTTCAGAAGTCAGGCAAAGCGAAACACCTCTGGTGTATTTCAGTGGGTAATTGTCCTATACTGGGCAGTAACAACATTGACGGTCGATTTGGTGCTTCAGATCTGATTGTTTCTGTCAAACCACTCTCGTAGCTGTTGCTGTTCCCTGGCCACAGCCATTGTGTGAGGCAAAAGAACAGCATCAGTGCTTTTTCTGCAGCTGCCTCTGCTGGGCTACATGCCTGTGTTTGAGAGACAATGGCTGTTGCTTCCTTACCTGTACAGAATTCCAGAGTAGGAAAACATTTAACATAGGTTAAAAAACTCAAGATTTTCTTAACTTAGAGTCATTTTTTCCCCAAATGCTGAATGCAGTGTGCTTGCCATCAGCAGTGCAATAACGCTGGCCTCTGGAGTGGATTCCATGTCCTCGCATCATCCTCCTTCTGACTCCTCAAAAGTCCCTGTCACAGCCTGGCCTCCAGGGAGCTGGGCTGTTACACATGGGTTTAAAGCCTGCTGCAGTTTGAAATGAACTGAGCTAGAGCTGTCCATCCCATCCCCAGACTGACCATTTTTAAGACCCATTCCTGTGTATGTAGAGAAACACAGGCTCTGACAAGCAGCCCAGGAGCCACTGGAGATGTACATTCCCGGTTCTTGTCTGGAAGAGGCCTCAAACAAGGTGGAGCAGCATCTCTGGGCACTTCACCTGCCATGGTGTCTCTGCCAGGGGTGAAGGCTGAGTGCCTGTGCTCAAGGTACATCATGTCCAACAGAAGCACTGAGCGTGAATTAACTGCTTCCATCATGAGGCAGACTGAGAGCTGGGGAAATTTTGAGTTGCTTTTTTGGATAAAGGCCATAACTATACCTAAGTCTTCTCTTTTTCTTCTTCCTGTCTTTTCCCTGAGAGGCTAAGAAGCAGAACAGCTGTGAAGCCACCTCTGCAAGATCCCCAGGACTGGTGCTCCAGCCCCTGTAATTGAGCAGACTGCCCTGGTCACTCAGCATTGTCAGCCCAAGCGTGTCAGGGATTTTTCTGTTTCTTGTGGCAGGAACCTATTAAAATATCTGATTCAGACAGGGATCAGAGGTTTCGGTAGGCATCTAGAATTATAATAACCACCTTTCAGCTTGTCTCAGAAGTGTTGTGCTTTCAGGGTAAATGTGGGGTTTCTTTTCTAGTCCATCTTTTCCCTTGGCACAGAAGTGCTGGCACTCAGGTGTGCGCAAGACGTTACGATACCATTTGTGTGGCTCAGAGAAACCATTACCCTGCGAAATAAAAACAGCTCAAGGGTCTCTGCACACGGAGTTCCAGCGTGTTCAGGCATGGTTCAAAGGCTAAGGCAACGCTAACAGAGCTTTGTCTGCCGTGGAGGTTGAATTGTCTCGAGTGCCTGACTACAAAGGATGGTGGTAGAGGCTCGTGAGTGCAGTGTCATGAGTACATTGCTCTGTGCCCTCTGTGGGCTCCTTGTGCCAGCCAGTTTGCTGTGGCTGGTGCTAAATCTTTTGACACCCCAACTCCCCAAAAAGAGATAAAAAAAAGACGTGCAGGAAGGATATGTTCAAAGCAGCTGATGCTGCTCATCACCTTGCCTGTCCACTTGTGAGAGCTCAGAGGGGTTTGGTCAGGAATAGCCTAGTGTGAAGTTAAGAACAGCCTGGAGATTTAGGTTTGTAGAGGCTTTGTTTTACAGGATCCAGGGGAGTTTCTCTCTGCCCTGTGGAAGCAGCGTGCGTAGTGTTGCTTCTCGTCTATCATCTCATTTTCTCTTACTTCAGACATGATCTGTGATGGACTGGGGTCTGGTGCCTTGTCTTGGGGTGACCAAAGGAGTTCCCACCTGTAGGGCAGTGGTGGTAGAGCAGACATGGCTCATGAAAAGGACACTGCCTGTGTTGTGACTGCAGATGAACCAGGCTGGGAGTGCCTGTGGGTAAGAAATGTGACCCGTGATCCTGAAGCTGTGCAAGGGCAAGGCAGCAGCAGTTGGTTTCTCTTGGTTAATCCCTACTGGTAAATCTGAGAGGCGTCATGATTATTTCCCCTTTCGGTCACAGAAACCCTTAACTGAGATGTGGATTTTTTCCCTCTCTGTCCCTCTCAGACTGATCCAAGCCAAGCACTGGAGCCGGAGAATGCGAGTGAAGGTCATGCCAGTAGAGCAGGATGGGTTATTTCTGTTGTGTGACACACTCTAGCGGATGCATTAAAAAGTGATTGTCATACCTCAGTGCTCTGTAGCCACCAGCTATCGAGAGGATGATTTAAAAGTGGTTGTCAGACCGCGGTACTGCAGTGCAGGGTGAGGCCGTGCGACTGAGAGGAGTTACTGGGTAACCACAGGATCAGGGATCCTTCTGCCTTTAGTTACTGTTTATTTGCTTCTTTAGCACCAGTCCCTGCTGAATGCTTGTGTACCTTGATAAAATCCATAAGGACTGTTGCTGTTTGCCTGCCCCAGGTTTACCTATGGCCACGCTGGAACAGTCTACAAGGAATTCGTGTACATCTCGGGAGGCCATGATTATCAGATCGGCCCCTACAGAAAGAACCTGCTGTGCTATGACTACCGCACGGATGTCTGGGAGGAGAAGAGGCCCATGATCACTGCCAGGGGGTGGCACAGCATGTGCACCTTGCAGGACAACATCTACTCCATCGGCGGCAGCGATGACAACATCGAAACCATGGCTCGCTTTGACATCCTCAGCGTGGAGTCCTACAGCCCCCAGTGCAACCAGTGGACCAGAGTGGCCCCTCTGCTGCAAGCCAACAGCGAGTCGGGCGTGGCAGTTTGGGAAGGCAAGATTTACATCCTGGGAGGCTACAGCTGGGAGGAAGCTGTCTTCTCCAAAACAGTCCAGGTCTATGATAAGGAGAAAAATAAGTGGTGCAAAGGGACGGACTTGCCCAAAGCGATTGCCGGAGTGTCCGCGTGTGTCTGCGCGCTGAAACCCAAAACAGAGGACAAAAAGAAAAAGACAAAAACAAAAAAACATCAAGATCGAGGAAGATGACCACTCCCGGATAGCCACCCTTGGATGGTGGACTCCGAAAGGACCTTGTATTTAGACATTTCTATCTAACCTTCATTTTTTTTCTTTTTAAACAGGGTGGGGGGCATCTTCTGAATCCTCAGAAAGTGTGCACTTGAATGTGGTTTTTGGATTAAACTCATGTTTAAGGTAAAAACAACAAAAGAAACCAAAAACTCCCCCTCTTGCTATACAAAGGGTGATGTGGCCAGAGAGGTTCTGCTGCTCTCCTGAATGTCAAGGCTTAGGCTTTTCCTTCTGTGGTTCATGGCATTTCCACACACATCGTATTATATCGACGTTTTAAGGAAGTTTTTAAAAACAACTTTTATACTTTTTTATACCACATTTTGCTAACTCAGTCTCTCGTTTGCCACGTGTTACGTTATTGACTATAGAAGCTGCTGCTCTGTGCTTGTGACCCCGCTGTTGGCGTCAGGAGCTCCTCGTTTGATACTCTTTGGTCTCTGTGTGGCTCGGCCAGGACGTGGTGCAGCTGTTGGAGCAGCGCTGGCATTCCCAGCATTGTCAGGCAGTCAGCTGGAATTGGGACTATTGTCACAATTCCAACTTCCCCAGAGCCCAGCTCGCCAGACATGCTCATAAACACGCTTTATTTCAGTGACTGGTGATCTGCTGAGTGGATTTCAAGGGCTTTGGTTTAAAGTTCAGCTGTTGATCATTGCTGTTATTTTTTCCTCAGTTCTCTCCCGTGTCCCTTTCCATGTATTTCAGATTTGCCTTTTCGTCCATCTGGTGTATGTGCAGGTGATATCCTGCTAACCTCATTCTTTCGTCTTTTTTTTCTTTTTCTCCCGTAACTATTTACCTCAATAATTGGAAAACACTAAGAAAACATTTTTGCACTTAATTTCATTTGAAACTCTGGTAAATCTAAGACCTACTACAAGCACATGTGTATTGAAAGAGGTTAACTGAATAAATTTCTGGAGTGCAAGGAGGTTATAGGTTGTTTCTTCAATGCTAAGAAAACTAGATGGAATTAATTTACTGAAACTCCTTGAGATTTTTTGGTATTTTTTTAATTAAAAAAAAAAGCCTCGTGAGTCAGTCTTTCATTTACATTAATGCATTTATTTTACAGCCTTTGTATACTGCATGAGGTAATGGTTATTCTTTTTTAGCCTAAAAATAAATTTAAAACAAAACCAAAAAACTCAAATCGAACATTTTGGTTATGACAAACTCATTGACAAGTTGTTTGGGGTTTTTTTAATATCTAAAATCCTTGCTATGTTGACTGACAACTACTTAAGTTTTTGGGGACATTTTCATGTGTAAGTATAGAACAAAAATTTCAAAAACTTGCTTTGTTTCTGTTACTGGGTTGCTTGTTACTATATCCCCTCTTATAACGTGTTTATGTATTACATTAATGTCTGGGAACAATAAATCCAGTTTAGAATATTCTATTCATCACCGTCTGACTTGTGTATTGATTTCACTGAGGTTTTCCTTTTTGATTAATTGGAAAAAATAATCCTGTAATCATTTTTAAGTGGAATTGATAATGGTGGAAATACATCAGTAGGAAGGTAAATTTAACAATAGAAAGTAGAAATAGAACTTATTTGACTAATTCGTCTTTTCTGCATTGACTCATTCATTCCCTTTCTGCTCCAGACAGTGAGAAGAGACAAGAGGGAATGGCTGCCCACCGACAGAGGGCAGGTTTAGATGGGATATTGGGAAGAAATTCTTCCCTGTGAGGATGGGGAGGCCCAGGCACAGTTTCCCAGAGAAGCTGTGGCTGCCTCACCTCTGGAAGTGTCCAAGGCCAGGCTGGACATGGCTTGAAACAACCTAGGATAGTGGAAGGTGTGCCTGCGCATGGCGAGGGGGGATGAGATGAGCTTTAAGATCTCTACAACCCAAACCGTTCTGTGATTCTGTGAAATTCCTTTTCACATTTTTGAGCTCTGACCAAGGACCCAATCCAGGTTTTGAAGACAGCGTTTAATGGGGTGTAGCTAAACAGTTATGATTTCTTAAGGACTTCTTACATGAAGTTAAACTTCATTGACAAAAGACAGCTTCAGTGCTCATCAAAGCAAGCCTTGTTTCCCCTGGTCTGTGTGCTGTCTCTTCAAAGCCAGAGGCTGTGAATGAGTGTGGGACATCTCCTGTGTCATTAGAGGTCACTGGGGGATCGTACCTGTTGTTGCTGGAAGCATTTTTCCACTATTAAAGGAACAAGTGATCTCCATTTGCACCTCCCAAGCCCACGGTAGGGAGCACTGCTAAAGGCACAGTGTGACAGAGTGCCCCTGGATTTGGGATGTTGTGTATCCAGACATGGCTGATCATCCCTCGGGAAGTGTTAGCAGATAGCCCAGGGAGCTTGGAGATCACCACCGCTCCCGAGCGCTGCACGGCTTTGGGGAATTGGTGTGCTGGAATTTCTGAAATATGAAAGGGAGAATATGTGTGACAAGAGTGCATTGCTGCTCTGGTTTTTGAGGTCTGAACAGTCCTCTTGGTGAGTAATTAGGGTCAGTAGAGGAGGGGTGTATCGTCCTGGTTCAGCCTGGTTCCTGAACCCGCACATCCCGCTGCCTTCATCCCTAAGCTCTGTAAAGCATTCTACTCTTGCCAGGAAGCACAGCTCTTTCTTCCTGCCCCAGGGAAAAATAACTGCTGCTCTACCTCATTTTAAAAAAGGCTTCCATTGCCAAATTCTGAGGAAAGCTCGTTTTACCTGAAACAAAGCAGCTACCAAAACTCTCAGGTTTGCTCTTCCCACACTTCCATGCCTGTATTGTGGCATTGGCATGTTGGGGAGCTGCTGCATGTAACTCCGGCGTTAGAGAACAAATACCTCGAGGTACCCTGAGGAAAAATTACACCTTGGTGTGAGATGCAGTTGTTTTGAAGGCTTGAGAAAGAAGATGGAAATATTTTTGTTCTCCACTTGAAATCTTAAATTGAGAAAAATGTGCTGGTGTCTTTCTTTGTAAGAGATCAGACTGCATTCACTGCTTTCTTTCAAAGCAGTGCTGATTTTCCGTATGCTGTTTAGGATTCTGGATTCTTGCGTGACAGCAAAAAAGGGGTTGTGTGTCTAGGGAATGTAAAGAAATAATTTAACCTTCAGTACTCTTTCTGAGAGCAATTTAACTTGCAGAAGACAAGCCCAGATTTGAATTGGGATTCTTCCCTTGCTGATAGGTCTTAGCAAAGCTCTGACCAGTAACACAAAGAAAAAAAAGCTGGCATGACAAGCTTTAAATATGATTTTATTTCAGCTTCTTGAGCTATTTCAGTTCTCATGACTGTAATAATGAGCAAGATGCTAATTATTCCTTCATGAACTTATGGCTTTGGGGTGTCTTGGGGATCAGGTCAGGGCAGATGGAGAAGTTCTGTCACCGCACTGTGCGAGTTAGAGCACAGCTCAGCTTCAGCTACTCACAGCTTCCTCCTCCTTCCTGGCAGCTCCACACAGGGAGGGACACAGCCCTGTCACGGGGTTGTTGATGCTACACACATTTTTTAGTCCTTCCTGGAACTCAGAGGAGCTTTGGGAAAAACATACCTTTGTTTTTATCATGATGGGTTTGGTGACAGAACATGAGGGAAAGATGGGATGGAGACTTGATGGTTCTTTTGAGGCTCCAGAACTGAAAGAGATGATTGAATGAATGAGAAGAGAGGAGACTCATATTTAAGATAAGGATTAATAAGTCACAATTAATTAGCCAGAACTTCTGCATAGATAATTGAAACACTGAGTCAAGCATTTGCATGATCTACTGAAGATCTTGTCCACACTGAAATCTGTTTTAGATTGGCTTGAACTAGTCCATGTTTAATTTTTTTTCATCAACGAATTTGTTACAAATTTCCAGCAAATTTAGGAATATGGGGTTTGAAGTCAGGTTTGTATGAACCCATTTTTGGAACGGAACAGCTGCAGTTTGTGTCCTGTGCTACCTGGCTCATGGTTCCCACCTGCAGAGCCATTCTTGCCCTGCTGATCTCATTCCCTTTGCCAACTCCCAGTGCCTGCTGCTGGGAAAGGGCTCAGAAAGTTCAAAAAATATGCAAGCTTGATGATTCTACAATCTCCGATGCTGACCTGGAGCTGGCTGGTTCTCTACTGAAAACTTAAAATATCCTATTTTTAATATGAGCCAACCGACCCTCTCTGAGATGCAGCCAGGGGAGGTGACTGCTGCTGACAAATATTTTAGGTAGGGAAAGCCCTTACTGGACCTAGAAGCTGTTGGGATAAAGCTTCTGCACCTCTGAAGAAAAATACTTGGGAGCTCCTGAAACTCTTGGCACAAGGAGGAAACTCTACAACGACATCACTAAACCTGCCACAGTCATCAAGCAGTTCCCACAGTGCTGCAGGAAGGTATTCCCTCCGTCCCTAAAAAAGTGGATGTGAGGGTCCCGAGTGCTTCAAATCCCCAAAAGTGGTGCTTTTGGTGCACCTCAGAGGTGCTCAGGAGTCATGTGTACACATCTCCTGAGCACTGCCATGAGCACAGATCTCATGACCCAGTGAAATCACATGGAGTCCCCAGCACTTTGCATTTCCAGTAGGATAAGAGCAATTACAGCAGGACCTGGGAGGCAGATACCTTGGGAGTGGTTTACCCAGCTGCTGTCACACAATCCTTTGTTTCCACAACCGTGGACCTCATTTGCTGTTGACAAATTCACACGATGTTAGGAATATTACTGCATGAATCTTAAGAACGTGGATACACTGAAAGAAAAATACAACACTGTTTTTTTTTTAATTTGGAAAAGCACGTTGTTGTTTTGGAGGGATAATTCACAGGCACTGGCATAAAGGATGGAAGAAAACAGCTGATTTATGAAATGAAAGCAGTAATGAAATAACAGGCCACTAAAACAGGCAAAAATTAATAAAACAGAACTGAGGTGGAAACTTTGTAGCCAGTCAAGTTTAATCAAAGCATGGTATTACAAAAAAACCTTAGATTATTAGAAAATGTTACGATAAAGTGTTAACAGACTCTATAATTAAACTATACTAAGATGGGACAAAACTGAACGTGTTTTAAATGTTGCTGAATGGGACAGCGACATCCTTTCTGCCCACCTCAGCTTTCACCCTTAGCTCTGAGTTTTAACAGTTTTGGTATTTGAATTTTCTGCTTTCCAGGCTGAAGACACTGTGCTCATTTGTATTTTGAAACAGTCAGTTTACTTAGGCAGCATTGTGGGCAGAAGGGAATTTTGCCTTCAACCAGACGAGCTACATAAGGGTTTTCACTCCATTATTTACCTTGTAAATTAGACTCCCGAGGGGAGAGGGGCTTTCAGACGTTTGAAATGCTGTATGCAAAACGCCTGCACATTTGTCTCCCTTTTTTGTTTCTCCCTTTTAATATTAACCAGCCATTTTCACTGCTGATTCTCTGCCTCAGGACAGCACAGCAATACTTGCGAGAGACAAAAGCGAGGGAGCGGCAGCTGGGTGTGTCAGCTGGAAGGGCAAAGGCTGATAGAGAAAATCATTTACTGTCATCAGCACACAGTAAGTGTTGCACTTCACAAAACAGGAGGGACATGTCCTTGTCGTGGAGACGAGGAGGAATCTTCTTCTCACTTTCCGTGAACAGCCAAAGACACAAAGTTCTTGTGTCTTCTCTTCCTTTTTCTTCTCTTCAACTTTCTCACTGATATAGTTTTCTTTATCACTTGCTTCCCAGCCGAAGTAGACTTTTGCAGGACTTGGTAGTTTGTTTAAGGAAAAAAATATGGAGTAAATTAGCGATTAATTTGATGGATTCTTGCCTGGGGGTTTCAGTATTGTTATGACTCAATCCTCTCAAAATCATGAGATTGGCTTAGACATTGTTTCTTTTTTTTTTTTTTTTTTCCCAGATACAAACACTGAACCCATTCTCACCCTGGTTATTTGGGACAGAGGTGTAACAGCTTGGCTCTGGCATCATCTGGGCACAGAGCCTACCTGTCACCTGCCAGAGTGACCCTTGGCACGTGGCCTTCTACAGATGAAATTTGGACATTAGGAAGAACTTCTTCACAGAAAGGGTGATAAAACATTGGAACGGGCTGCCCAAGGAGGTGGTGGAGGTGGCCAAGGAACAACTAGACGTGGCACTCAGTGCTCTGGTCTGGTTGTCAAGGTAGGGATTGACCACAGGTTGGACTCGATGGTCTTGGAGGGCTTTTCCAACTTAATTAAGGAATCACGGAATTATTTGTGTGTGAAGGGATCTCTGGAGATCACCCAAGTCCAACGACCTTGCTAAGGCAGGGACATCTGGAGCAGATGACACAGGAACGTTACCAGGTGGGGTTGGAATGTCTCCCTGAGAGGAGGCTCCACGCCCTCTCTGAGCAGCTGTACCAGTGCTCTGCCACCCTCAACGAACAGAAATTCTTCCTCATGTTGAGGTGAAACTTCTCGTGTTTAATTTATGGCCATTGCTGCTTTTCCTCTCGTTGAGCACCACGGAAAAGGGTCTGGCACCATCCTGGCACAGGGTGCCCAGAGAAGCTGTGGCTGCCCCATCCCTGGAAGTGCCCAAGGCCAGGCTGGACTGGGCATGGAGCAATCGGGTGTAGCGGAACGTGTCCCTGACGATGGCAGGGGGTTGGAAATGGATGATCTTCAAGCTCCCTTCCAACCCAACCCATTCCATGATTCTGGGATCCTTTAGGCACACACACTGGCGATATTTTATATGCATTAATGAGATCCCCTCTCAGCCGTCTCTTCTCTAGGCTAAACACGCCCCACTCCCTCAGCCTCTCACAGGCGAGATGGCCGGTGCTGTGTTCCAGGGAAGTTTTTCGGGATCCTGGCCACTTTTCCTGCCCGGAGCCGCCCCGCTCCCTCAGGGAGG
>VZRN01006441.1:158552-208537 GCA_013397935.1 Dasyornis broadbenti | reverse complement strand
CGAGAAGGGAATAAGGAGATTTGTAAACTAATCCTCCCCCCTCCCCCCCGCCCAAACACTCGATAAACCCCGGCGCATCGGGGTGCAAAGGGCTGAGTGTTGCAAGATCGCCGTGCACGGGGATGCGTGTGCGGATTCTCTGGATCCCACTGGCTGAACCAGCCGGGAGATTTGTGCACGGAGTGGAAAAAAAACTGCAGTCGTGGTGGTTTTTCGCTGGAAGTTTACAGCTCGATTCCTGAGCTAATCCAGTGTGTGCTTAGAGCGAATGACTGAATGGGTTCGCTTCGGTGTTTGTTTCCCTTAAGGTTTTTCTCCCAAAGAGCTCGAAAGCAGGAATGTCAGGAGAAGCGTGTGGAGCACTGAAATGTTTATTTGCAAGAGTTAGAGGAACTTTGTTTTTAGCAAATAATAAAGTTTAGAAAACTATGGTGGCGTTAAACATAATTTTGTTAAGAATCCGTGTCTTCTGTCATAGAAAACACATTTCATAAAATGTAAGTAATTTCGAACAAGGTGATGCTTTGTTATGAATTCTGTGGGTTTTGATTTTATTTTCTGAATGAAGTTAAGGTACACATCAATTGAAGTTGGGCACTGGTGGCACTGACTCTGACTTTTCCATTAAAAAAAGTTTGTAATCGGTGAAAACTATACTGATATTTCTTGTCCAGCTTGATTTATTTACGTTTGGGAGAAAAATGTGACTAGTTTTGTTAATGTGGGTGTTCTTGAGGCAGTTGCAGTTTCTGGAGTTTATTTGAAATTTAGGAACAATTTAAAAATTTTGTATCCTTCCAGTTTTATTTCAAAGTGAAGGAAACTCACTTACTTTTGGACTTTTTTTACTGCCCCAGTGAATGATTTTTGGAATGCAGATATATCAGAAGGATTCAGTGTCCCAGCTCAAGAGTTGTTTCACTCCCTGCTTTCTCCCCAGTCAGCAGTGCATGTGGTCAGTTAGATAAGCTGGGGTTTACAATGCAGCTTTTCTTATAATTTAGAAGAGTTAAGGATATGTTTTGGTCTGTACATAATTATGCTGGTGTACCTTCAAACAAAACAAAGTTAAGCTGATGATTTAATTTATGGGGAAGTGCTGCATAGCTGAAATTAAAACTAAGCTGTAAATTCATCTTTAGTAGCAACTTGAGCATTCACAATTTTAAATCATCCCCCTCTATAGGTAAAGGAAGATATTCAGGTCCTGTGAGGCTGCTGCTTAAATTATAATGTATTATTTCTATTATATAGTTTGCGCATAATTTGGAACATACGTAATCTGGAAACACATTTGTGAGATATTGTTTAGCTAATGATTTGCTCATGTCATTAAACACAGCCTATTTTTGTGGTTTGAGGGGTTTTTTTAAAATTTAAACAGTTTATTGAGATGCTGTCTGGGATTTATGTGAATACATCTTCCAGAACAGTGTGGTGCTCTAATGCTGAATTAAGGTAACAATGTTTTGGACCCTTTTGGATGAAAAGCCAGAAGATAAGTTCAGGGATGCAGTTTTACATGTAGGTGTTTCGTTTTTGTTTTAGGATGGTAGTGTTGCAGATCAGTAGGAAAAATAAGAAAGTTTTGGTAAAAATTGCCTGTTCTGAGCGTAAGATAAATAAGATTATTGAGTCACTATGTTTGTGTCGTGATGCAGGGGTGGACAAAAATGCGTTGTTCTTCCATAGCTCTAATTTGGGTCTACCATCATTGAGGCATTTTTTGTCACACAGGGGGAAAAAATGTCTTCAAGAAAATCCTGCTGCTCCTCCAGCTAAAATGCAGAGTCAGGTTTCTGCCAGTGGATGGATTCATGGAGTAGTGGGCAGAAATATTTCGTCAGTCAGTTTGCACATTGTGACAAATGAGTCCCGAAACACCGTCATATCCAGTATTTCTAAAGGGACGTTGATTTTGGATGGCCAGCTCGTCAGCAAGCACAAGGGTGTTTGATAACACAGTTTAGATATTGCTGGTCATTCGTACCTCAATTCCATGTCACTATTTCATAATCATCTAATGAGAGTGTTGCTGTCAGTCTGCTGGGTGTGTGTGCTGACTGTATTCACAATCTGTACTTTTTTTTAAGGTGAGCCAGAAGTAAACCTGCTGTATCACTCCATGACACTAAAGATGTTAAGCTGATCTAGTTAAAACCACTTGTCATCAAGGGCATCTAAAAATCTCTTTTAAAAAAAAAAAAAAAACCAGCTTAAAAACTATTTCCCTGTTCGGAAAGAATAAAACTCTGTAGGAACTGTATAAACAGTTGTTTTAGCCACTTTTTCTATTGTTTTTCGTAGAAAGAATTCATACAGACACACCATTTGTAAATCCTGTGAAAACAAGTTAAGCAGAAGAAAGGATACCATAGCAGAATGAATCATTTATGCTTGTTTTGTTCTTTCACCATTACTGTGGTGTCAAATGAACTCGGTGCCATTTTAAATGTACCACGTTGCCCCCAAACCCAGCTGAAGTGAAAACCAGGCGAGTTTGAGCTCAGAAAAAAAAAAAAAAAACTGAACAAGCTCCTAAGCTGCTCATCCTCACCCAGGTTGTGTCTGGCCTGGCAACCAGAAGAACTGGAACTCAGAACATGGCATGCAACCTGACTCCCTGAAATACTGCACTGCAAACTGCCGCTTTTATGGCTGGCTTGGAGGGTTGCTCCCTGGCAGGGTGTAGTTTGATGTTTCCTTAAGCCAGGGCTCTTTCTAGAAGACAAAAAAAATAAAAAAAAAGGCAGTTTACAGGCGTTTGTGCTGTGCTGCCTTTGCAGTGCATTGCCTGATGTGGTGATTAGGAAATCGATGTCTTGAAAATAATGTTAAGGAAATGGTTGTTACACAGCTGGATGAGTTTCTTGTGCACATGTGTAATGTTGGAGTGTCCTCACGGGCAGAAAGAAGTGTCTGGGCACAGGGCAGTGTGGATTCTGTCAGGTGTGTGATATACCCTGAAGATCTGGGGACACCCTGAACACAAAATAAAAGGTGGCTCTGTAAAAGGACTGCTGGGGAGTGGAATTGGAGAGAGGTGTGTGAGTGCAACATCTTGCGGCTGCTGCTGCTGCTCAGTTGCTGTCCTGTGTTTTTAAAGGGCTGAGGAAGCTGGATTTGTCTCTCCCCCCATTTTTTTTATTTTTTTGTTTGAACCTCACTTCCATTGCTCAGAAGGGTCTGGGTTCATCCTTTTGCCCATGGTATTCCAGGCTTCTGTGATCTTGAGAATTCAGGCTGCAGCTGAAGCTGGGAATTTCAGGAGCCAGAAGGGATCATTTGCCTTTCTAAAATGTGAATGGTGAATCCACGCAGAGTAAAGTGGGAGAATGTGGGTTGGGTGACTTAAAAAAAGGAAGTCTGGGAAAACTGACATAGAACTTAAATTTGGAACTATATGGCAGCATGCAAATAGGCTAAAACCCACAGGTTTTGTGAATCACTGCTATTTATTCTGTGAATTCTATACTATAGAACTGATCTGGAGACTTCCTAGAATGGATCCAGCCATTTACCTATTAATAAATCCAGTTTCTGTAGGCAGTTGCTCAGACATACTGGTCTTTCCATTCATGTAGCTGTTAAAATACTTGTAAAGTTAAGTGGGGTTTTGTTTATAGGTAAACTGAGCAGTCTCATTTCTATTTAGTGATCGGCACACAACATGCTGTGTCGTACAAAACTGCCAGATCTGTTATAATAGAAGTTGCTGGCCTTGGGCCATTGGATTATAGTCATTTGTCACTCTAATGCCATTTCAGCAATGTAGATGTTCATTTCCAAAGAATTAAACATGCTGGAACTGCGGTTTTTCTTTTTGATGGAAGTATTTTATGTGTGATCATTAAACATACAACTGGGGATTAGGGAACAAAGGGTTATGCTTCATGGTGAAAAAAGTGTGTGTGTGTGTGTGTGTACATGTGGGTGTGTTTGTATATTCAGACATTCTATAATAGAATACTCTGATATTTCAAAGTTAGGGTTCTAAACCCTGTTTTTGCTTTATGAAATTGTAACGTAGGCTTTTAAGACTGTGTTTTAAGTATTTCCAATAATGGGGCTGTGTTGGTTATTTTTAAAACACTTGAAAGGATTCTGTTGTGTTCTGTTAGTGCTCATGTTAATATATTCATTAATGCTTTAATAGAGTAAAACTTTGAAGTACATTAGTCTTTTCATTTTGTATTTGACTCTGTAATAATTTATTTGCAGATGTTCTTGATATATTAAATGTGTGTAAGAACTTTTCCTTCTTGTTTGACAGCATAAGATTTATTGATTTTCAGTGTGTGCTACAAGGTCTGTTTTTCTTCACCTGTAGTTAGGCAGGAGGCAGATTAAATCACAGTAACCCTAGCAAAGTGTTTGTGTAAGGCTGCTTTGAATCATACACCTTGTGAAAAAGCATGTGTTCTTCAAATCAAGAAAGGCTTGTTGAGATTCTGTGCTAGTCACCAAGGTTAGTGCCGTAGGAAAGAAATGTGCACAAGCACTTTAGGGAATTTTACTGCTTGTAGTATTGTGTGTGAATTCATATTGTGGATGGAAGCTTTAAAAGAAGCATTGAATGTTATTTGCATTGGAATTACAGTAGGAAAGAAAGGGATATAGATCAGCTGCCATCGAGGGTAATGTTAACACAAACTGGAAAATCACTTAAAGGAGCTGAAATTTTTTTACTTTGTTAAAAGCGTAAATACCCCAAGTGAGGCTCAGCTTTGAGGTGGAAGAGAAAAATGCATGATCTGTAAGAAGCTGTAAAGAAGAGCATGTCTCTAAAGGTTGTGTGAAAAGATGCATTTAAAAAAACATGCAAGAAAGTAGGTTTTCTTCAAAGAATTCTGTGTAAGAAAGACTTCTTATTTTGTTTGAACTACACTGAGCAAACCAGCAGAAAGAGCTGAGTTATTCCCTCAGTTCACTGGGCATGTTTTTTCATACAACATTAAGAGCCTGCTGTAGTGATTCACAGATTTCCTGCCTCATTTTTCTCCATGAATGTTGCAGGCTGGCCATGGATTTGCCACTGTAACTCAAAATACAGAAGTCATGTATCATTCATACAAAGAAGTGAAGGCTTTTGGTGAGAAAATATTTTGTCTTGTTGGAGTGGGATGCCTTTGTAGGTAGTATAGCAACCCTTGAATTCTTGGTGCAAGCATTAGGCTGGACTTTGTTTAATGTTAGGGACAGGCAATTAGTTGCATTCAAATAATGGTTTTGGATCATGTTACTTAGGAGGGTATTTGACTCAAAATGAGGCTGGGACATAGTGTGGGATAGTCTTGTCATTTTAAATATGAGTAGATATGATAAAAAGGAGAGGGAAGTCAAGCAGAAAGAAAAAGTCATTGTCAGCACAGGTAACAGCTGAATTGCAAAAAGAATCAAGTTCTCTTGAGTTCCAGTGTACTTAGTCTATCCATTAAATCTTACGGGTTCTAATAATAGCTAGCTGACCAAAGAAAGTAAGAAATAGCACTCTCATGTCCTCACCGCATGGAAAACCTCACTTTCTGTTCTGCCGCTGCCTTTGGGATACAAAACCAAAACCACAACTGTTTGAAAATATCTGTGGAGCACTGTAGTTATTTGAGACAAAGTTGGAAAAGAGAGAAGACTTCTTGAGGCAATTTCCACTTATCCAGGCAGTACTCGCTTTCTTCTCATCTAAAGGCTGTGACCATGGACCATTGCCCTTAACAAGAAGTTTAAGCTTCCACGAATCACACATAGAGAGAACTTCCTAACAGAACTCAAGACGACTACAAAAAAAAGGATTTATGCAGTTAATGTGCTTTCAGAGCAGGCAAGAATGAGATACAGAAATTTTTCATCCTGGTGTTGCAAGCGACAAAAAATGTAAGTGCAGCAGAATCAGAAGTGTGAAAGAGGAGCAGTCAGCTTTCAGAGCAGAAGAAATAAAGCTGTTGAGTTTGCTCCTGTCAACAGGTTTGCATTCTCAGTCTCTAGAACTTTGCCTTAGTCCAAACACAGCACTGAATTGTGGTGGTCACCCTTGTTGCTGTGAGTGAAGGTAGCAGATGCTGCCATGGTGTTTCAGATGTTGCCACGGGTCTCAGTTTCCTAAATTGGAGAAGATAAAGGCAATGGACTTGTATTGCACTTAGAATTAATGATTGTCACATTTAGGCCAATATGATTTTCTGATTTGGTGTAATTGCATCCTTAAAATAGAGATTTCCCTGAGTGTTCAGCCCTACAATGATGTGGTGGGGCAGTTGTGCACATTTTTTGCTTTGTGCTCCTGGCAGTGGGAGTACCACAGGCTGAAGTTGGGTCACAGGGGTTCCCCATGCCCAGCAGCAGTGCTCGAGTAGGGGCTGAGCTGTGTGGCCTGTGCGTGTACAGTATCTTCATGGCAGTGTGACTTTACAGTTGGTCTGAATTCCTCATGGGTTTTTATAGTTAGAAGAGAGATAAGCTAAGAGCTAAGGTGTTCTTTAGCCATTTTGTTTGCAAACCATTTTTTTAAAGTGTGTGTGCTTTAAGTTAATTTATTTTGTGACAGCTTGAAATAAAAAGCACTTGTAATTAGCAAACAGCTGTTCATTGGTCAGGTCTGAGTGTCCAGCACATCCAGTGTGTTTACTGAGTAGCCAGCAATATTTGAGAATGGCAGACATCACTAATGTGAAACTTAAATCAGTTGGTGTTTTCTAGTTCAGTTTGTATTTTCTGTCTTATTTGCAAAACAATCATTTTGAACAATCACGTGAGTAACTCATTGCTTTACTGAACGTCATTATGATTTGCAAGATTTTTTAAATTAGATTTGGGACCAAAGGAGGCACTGTACAGCCCCACGAGAAGCATGTTCGTTCAAATACTGCCTAAATTGGTGTTGTTTGAAAGTCGAAAGTGCTATAGGTTCAGAGTGTGCAGAAACGTGAGGGTTGAGGGTGTGGTTTTATCGTTGTTGCTCAACCTTGTCCGCATTGTGGGCCAGATGGCAATTTGATAGTCCTTCTGTGGGGGTCTCCGAAACCATGGATGGATGAGAGAGAGGATAGAAGGAGGTGCTGCAGTTGCAGACGAGCTGGTGGAGCTGTGGGGTGAGAGCAGGGACACTGCGACAGAGCCGCGTTTGCTGCCTGCTGGGTGTCGATATTCCTGTTCAGGGATGCCTGGATGAGCAGGCCAAGGAAGTGGTGACTCAACTCCTGCCTGCGTGGAGGGTACATGAGCTATGAGTGTACTCTGATCTCTGAGCACTGGGGGCTTTATCAATTTGTCAGTGTATTCTGGTTTAATCCCTTTTTCACCTTCAGAAAGCAAAAGAGTTTCAGTATCTTTGAGACTGTAAATGTGTTGGCAAATGTCTGGAGTGCTGCATTGTGCATTCTGTTCATTCATATGTACGAGAGAATTCTGAATGCTAACAGAAAACCATGTACAAGGAAAGACATAAAGTAGCACCATTGTCAGTGTTAGTTTTTTGAAACGAGCTACCTAAAAAAAAAAAGTTTAGAATTGTCCTGCAGTATACCCACTGCCATACTCATACCCCATGTTGAATGTTGTCACTTGAAAATATGAGTGTTTAATATGCTTCCTCTTTGGGGTTTGGTGGCAGCGGTGTATTAATCTGTGCATTTGTTTTAACAGCTATCTTGCATCTACATAAAATTGTTTTGCAGATACTTAAGCTCTAAAACTGTCTCGGGAGGCGGTGGCATATGTGTGGTGTCCCAATTTTCATTTTAACTTGCAAACCCCTTCAAAATACAAAGTTACTGTCACGGGCTTTGCCAGATCCTCTCAGGTTTCCACCTGCCACACATAGGACTGGTAGAGGAGGTGGATGGCTGAGAATTTCCTGAGAATCAGAACATGGGGTGGTGTCCTCACGGGACATCCCCCATCCATGTGTGTCACCTGGTGAAGTCCTGGAAGGGGCTGGAGTTCCTTCAGGAGGAGACACAGTAAGAAGCTCTGTAAAACTATTGCTCTCAAACTTTAGCTGATATAGAACTTAAAATATTGGAAACTTTATTATGTAGTGGTAGTTGTGTTTCATTTCTGTGATCCCATGGGTCATTTACCAATCACTGTGTTTTTCACATATTCTCTGGTTTATTTTTGGCTGTTTCTCTATGAGATAACCCATTTTTGGCAGGTCACAGCTCACAGAGGGGAAAGTCTCATTCTTGCTTGCTCCTTGTATATTTTGCTTGACACTGGTTCCTCACTTCTTTAGCACTCCTTCTACCAGTGGAAAAATAAAAAATAAGCTGGATCATTTTTTCTAAATTTGAGTGTAATCACCTCACTGATCATTCAGCCTATGGAGAATAGGTGAGACTGCGAATCTGGCAAAATGTTCTAAGCATTCAGCTCTTAAAAAATTTGGGGTTGAGATGTGAAGTTAGGCCAGCAAAAAGTCCTGGGCAGGTGGGTTTAGCTGCTTTCCAAAAGTGCTAATCTGTATTCCTTGTCAGGATGGAGTCCAGATAGCTAATTTTTGCCTCACCTAATCTTAGCCATCTTAAATCCTGCCCTGAGTAATTGCTTGTGAAAAGCATTGTGTGGGTGACTCGTCTGCCCAGGTGCTGTTAGAGATAGATTTTAGTTTTCCACAGTGTTTAGCTACAGTAATTCAGAGGCTATGAATTCTTTTCCCACTCTTTTTTATATTCCAGTGTGTTTTCCAGCTTGCTTGGCAAAGAGGAGCAGTAGTTTCCTTTCTGCCCAGGGTGAAATCACTCTCTGAGATGGGTCTGTATTGATCCTTTGTGGCATTAGTCCTGTGAAGATGAGAGTAGTGGAAATAAGCAAAGAAAATACGAAACTTACACAGACTACTGGGAATCCCATGAAGATACAAGCAGTCTGAATTTTTGTGCAGCTTTGCTTTAGATTGCTGTAATTTAGAAGTAATTTTTAGTATAATTTCCATATTTTAAATGCCATCCTGTGTGTCAGCTGCTATACCTGCAAGGTTGGCACCTTCACCTGCATGGAGAGGGCACTCACTGTTCAGGCACATGGAGCAGCTCACAGGAGAGGGAGTATGAGATACAAACTGCAGTAACTGAATTAAAGAGATTCCTCGCAGCAGCAGAAGGATTATATGACTCCAGAATTTTGGGTGACAGTTCAAGCTTTTGGAGGGGAAAGTGGTCTGGCAGGCACAAAAGCCGTTCTCAATTTTTTTCTTCTCCTTTGCTGTCTCTACCAATTACTTCATATCCTTTGTCAACTCTGCATGTAAGTCTTGTTCCTCATCTTTGGCCTCATCAAGCCAATTGTAATATTCTTGAATTACTTAAAATATGCCAATCTTTAGTCTGTTTCGTTTCTTAAAACTCAGGTTCTTGCACTTTTTACTCCTAGAGCTCTACTTCTGTTTTTTTTTTTTTGTTTTAAATAACCTCATCCAAGTCTAGATCTATTAGTTTTACTTCTTTAAACCATGTTTTTGAAGGATAAAAGTAGCCTGTGATGTAAATTCGGGTGTAGTGAGCACAGAAGAAAGGTTTTGTTTTGCCAGGGCAGTGCCAAGCACCTCTGCAGTTTTTGAGCTGGAAGCCATTCCAGGAAAGCTGGTCTTTGTTCCAGCAGCCCAGAGCATCCTGCCTGGCCAGGATAGCAATATGCTGGCTGCTGGATACTACGGACTGTGGGGATGGTAGGAAAGATGGATGTGCTGGTTTTCCACCTGGAGGAACTGAGAGAAGCTTGTGGAAAACAATCCTGCAGGATCTTGGCTGCTAGAATATCTGCTAAATAAAGGTTCTGTAAACCACAGAAAAACGTGGATTTATGCAGCGTGCCTGGAACTTGGATGGACAGCTGTGAGGTGTCCCAAGGCAATTTGCTATTTAATGTGGCCAAAGCAGTGTTCTCCATATGCAGAACTGATTTTACCACTGTGTTCTTAGAGCTTCATCCCACTCTAGGTGTCTGGCACTGAAGGTTGCAGCTCTAATGATTTTAGTTTGGGGCCAACACCAAGGGTTTTCTGGTGGGAGGTATTAGGTAAAATTACTAAGGGATTGTTTTGCCTGCCCCACCTGTAATAAAATAGTAGTTAAACAGGCTGTGTTCTTGAGGAACTTCATGTTCCGACTTCTCTCTCCTCAGAGCTTATCATGCAGTAGTAAATCAGAATAATTCAAGTCTTAATTATTTTCATTCTTCATTATAGGGAGAGTTCCCAGTTTGCACATAGACTCAATGACTAGTTCAGTGCAAAAGGAGCCTGCAGAGCTTGAAGTAAATGTGTTTGCTGAGTTATGAGCAACCAGCCTGGAGCTGGTGTTTTCAAGCTTTTAGAGGGTGTGAAGGTGTAGAGACTTGGCCAGAGGTATTTTCCCAGCCACTGTTCTTGAGTTCAGAAGTGAGGAGGGACCAATCTACCCATTTTGGAAGTATTTATTTTTCATTTGATACTTGTGAGGACTGCCAGCTTGGAGATTATGATAGGAAACTATTTTAGTTTGGCTTGTATTTAGGTTTAACGTTACAAGAAAACAGATAGGAAAATGTTACTGCTTCTCTTTATCACAGGCAGATGTTCTGTGGGTTTGTAGTAGTGGTAGAAGGGTGTCAGAAATTCCTTCTCTTGTTCGCCAGAGAGCTCAGAGTTGATGTAATCACCTCACAATTCAGTTCCTTTCCCTCTTACTCTTGTCTGGAATGCACTTTCCAGGTATTCCTGCTGTAGTCCCAAAATGCCTGCTTTTCATTGCAGCTCTTGTTTCTCAGATGTGTATTCCTACCTTGGGTCCCAGGGGTGCATGGAAGTATTTTCTTATCAAGAATACCTGATGCTGTCTTGTGGGTTGCAAATTAATGGGTGTATAGAAAATGTGGATGCAGTTCTCCTGTCAGGGGCCATTCCTTTATGATCACATGCAAGTGCTGCAGTTGCATTGCCCTCCTTATGCTATGATTATTTACAAAATAAGATCACGCCTGTTTTGGTGTGCTTTTTCTTTGTTGTTTTGTGGAACAGAAAAATACCAGTCGGGGAAAATCTGAAATGTGAAGCAGCAGAGGTTGTCTGCTGGCACAGTCCTGGAAATGGGAAAACAGGGAGTCTTTCTGGAGCAGCTCGCTCATAAATGCAGTGGTGTCTGTGTAACATGGGTTGGTTTTTATTCTTCCACTCCCTTTTTCTCGCCCCTGCTACCCGTACTGACCGTTTTATAGACAACTTCCTTGGGCTGGATGCACTTGGTGGCAGCTGCCGTTTGAAATAGAGTGCCAACAGGCACCTCATTATTGCAAATAGAATGAGGAGCATACATAAACAGAACTTGTTTGGGTGTAAGAAATTGGCTCGCCTTTTGGCAGGGTTTTGTATGGTTATTGTTCAGTTTGTTGCTCTGATTTGGAATACGTTATATAATTGATAAAAAGAGCACAACCTGCTCTGCTTTTGCGAATATTTGAGTTAAAATATTCAGGATACACTTTTGAGATCCATTTTGTGCCCACTTAATTACTCCAGGCTTGTGGGGACTGTTTGGTCATGAACCCTGTCCTTCCAGTAATGTGACAGTCACAACTGTGCTTCTCTAGTTGCCAGAGATCTGGCTTATCCTCTGAGCATAAAATGACTTTTTGAGTATCATAATATTTTTTTTTTTCCCCCCAATAAAGTAATAAAACCCCTCAGATTAATTCATGTGAAATGTGTAGAAATTCCGTAACTTTCTTCAGCTGTAATAACATCTAAAAAAACCTGATTTGGGGAAAAAAAGGAGGGAAGGTACAGTCATGCACTATATTTTTGAACCTTTGATAGCTTAAATGGTGGGCAGGCGGAGTTGCACTGACTCATGGGCTTAGGTGACCTACATTTACCTAGCTCTGATCTTTCTCCAGGCGCTATGGAGATGTGTTCATGTTCCAGTTTTCAGCTGCAGGCTAATGATAAAGGACTGGCAGCTTCACTAAGAGTTTGCTCATGATTTGTTGCATTTTCAACTGTTAAAAGTTTTAATATGCAGCTGCTCCACCTTAAAGTACAGCTTCATTTCCATCCATTTGTGTTTATGAAAATGGGCTTTATTTTTTCATAAAGAGAATATATTGACATAGGATTTTTTATGAAACTGCTTTGCCTAAAATATTGCTATTTAGGCTGTGATACAACTGCAAATACATGGCCAGTGGTCTTCATAGCTCCTAGTTATGGGCTGCTGGTTGCAACTTCAGAATCTAAAAAAAGCCCAAACAGCAAACCTGGTTTTCAGTTTCACAGTTTTGTCTGTGCTTTTTAAAGCATTTCAGTAATAAGTTCCTTGAGATTTGGGAGTTTGTAAAACCTTGTTGTCTCTAATAAAGTAATTATCTGTGTACTAAGACTTAATGAATTTCAACTCACAGGAAAGGACAACCTGAGGGAAGGTTGCTTTTTCCTGCATTTTCCACAAGGAAGCTGATAAACCTCGACAAACTGGGAGAGAAGTAAAGGGTGAGGAATCAATACCTTATTTGCTGCTGGGATGACCAACGGGAGAGTGTTTTCTCTGCTAGTAAAACTCAGGTGCAGTCATATCCATGAGCCCTTTTTTCCTTGCCAGAAAACACACTTCTGTCTGAATGCTTCCTTTTCCTCCTCTTTTCCAGCCTATCCCAGAGCTGTAAGAATAAGTCCACTTTGTAGGAGTAGCTTGGTGGGCAAGATTGTATAGCTTAGGGTATACATCATCTATTTCATCAGTTCAGTTTAAATGTGAACTAGTTTGACTTGCTCGAACTTCTTCTTAGATACTTAGTGGTGGCAAGGAATAATCCCGCTGTAAAAGCTGTATTTTTAACTCCTTTGTGGAAAAACAGTTGAACTGGGAGTATTTGCAGCATAAACTAATTTGACTGGAAGATCTGAAGCTGTTGGGTGGTAGATGAAAGCCACGTTAATGTTTTCTGAAAGCCGAAGTTGACACTTCATTTTCCTGGCTTTCTTGCAGCACAGGTGATCCCAGGATGATGATGCATCAGCACTGCTATTTCTACCTATTTTTCTAGGACAAGCAGCTGTGGAACACGTACTCATCCTGCTTTTATTCCTCCAGGACAGCGTTCGTGCTGCTAGACAGGAACACCAGTGGAGATTTCATTTCAGGCAATGGGGTAACATCAGCATTCATTTTTAAGTGGTTAAGGGGACCACAGCAAAAAATAGTTGACATGGGGGGAGCTTGCAGGTCAGGTATTTTAACCCTTGGGGTTCTCTTTCTCCCTCCTTGGAATTAGTTCCATTGCTGCTGCTTTTATCTGCATGGTTAAGATGCTGTTTGGTGATCAGAGTTATTACACAATTACAAAAGTACTTTTACTTTCATTCCTGAGTGGTAGAAAACAAATTTTCTTGTAGATATTTTTTGGTTAATTTAGTTTATGTAATTTGTGTTAAAATTTACCTGCAGTTAATATCTTGAAGATGTAAAGGTGATGTTATTGATGAAATGATTTGTTCCAAGTGCCGTAGAATCTGCTGGAGTGCAGCTGGATGTTACACTGCTGTAATCACATTGCAGAGATTAAGTTGGAAACTGATTCCAGTTTTGTTGTGACTGGAAACACCAGCAACTGACAATCAGAAGGATTTGGTATTTACTCTAAGGAAAGTGTTTAACATGACTGTTTTTCCAAAGAGAATTAATGCTGGGAGGCAGGGACTCAATGCAGGGAACTTGATTCCTTGCAGCATGTCGGACTGAACATGGGGCTCAGGAACGGGTTGGAAATGCTGTACCAGCTTGAACAGCCTCATCCATTCAGCATTCCTGACTTGTATTACAGAAATGGTATATTGAAAACACGTTACACTTTTAAGAATTTTCTCATCTGCAGAGTATTTGTGTAATATTCTAATCTGAAAATTTTAACTTCAGGAAGAGAGTAAAGGTGCAACTCTTTTTTAATCCTCTCTTCAGTCACACAGGAAGCAGTTCAGAACTACAGTTGTATCTGATTATTTCAAATATTTTTATTTGTACTTTTTTTTTTTAAATTCCTGAAAGCTGTATGACAACACTTTATGTTCAATGCTCCCACTTTAATTGCAAAATCTTGATAAATGGAAATAAGGTAAAGAAATTAAATCTGAAGTACTGGAACACCCATATCACCAGCTGCTTCATGAGAAAAGAGCCATTTTAGAATTGCGTATGTTTAATTTTGCAGTTTTTTCTTTAATCAATATACTGGTTGTTAGTGTCAGTATCTGAAAGGAAATATTTTGGGTATATAATTTTTAAGGTTTATTCAAGCATTGTTAGTTTTATTTTCATCCTTGGTCACATAGATGTGACATCTGCAAGAAGGCATTCACATTTGAAAACTCCCAGAAGATCATAACTTGTGTATGTTGAAACAGTGTTTAAAAACCAGGGTGGAAAGCAGCCCTTGTGAATAATTGTCTCTTTAAAGTGATTGGTTATGGAACCTCAATATGGAAAGTACTGGATGGAAAATACATAAATACTTGATTGTGCATTGTAAGCAAAGGATTTTATTCTGTTGGTGTATGTTTACTCGCATTAGTTAAATCATGTTAATTTTAGTATGTTTATTAACATATTGTACATCTCTGGTAAATGGTCAGTTTGGGTTACAGTTGGGAATTGCAAAATAGAATGGATCCATCAGTATGTTTTGGGTTTGGTGGCGTTTTTCCATCCCAAAGGAGCAGTTTGGTAGCACTGACGAGGAAGTGGGAAAGGTACCAGAGGTAAAGCTGTCCTCTGTATCCCCCCCTTTCCAAGAATTCCACAAAGCCTCATTCTTTCCACACCCCCTGCCTCCCCCGGAGGAGGTTATTATTTTCCATCTGGTTTTTTATACAGTTTCAGGTGAAAGGTCTCTGAGATTTGTTTGATACTGTTCTGATACTGCTTTTAAGGTGTGACAGAAATCATGCTCCCCAGGCTGAGGTGTCTGAAGGGACCCTTGAGCACACTCAGTGCAGGGTCAGCGATGGCTCTGCAGAGTTAAATAATTCAGAGAGGAGAGGGAGGAGTGCAGCGTGAAATACGTGCTCCTAAAAAAGTGAGAGGATTCCTTCCCAGGAGCCAGGACAGACAGCTTTTATATGGGCTGTGGAGAGGGTTTGAGAAGGAGTGGGAGGTCAGATGGGACTGAATTAAGCCTCTTAGGGATTAGGTATCTTTAAAAGTAAGTCTGGGTGTATCATTAATTCAGAAATTTTCAAAACTTTCACCCAATATTCTCTTTAGGTTTTCTTCCAAATTCTATCTTGGTGTAAGACTGGATCTCCTTAGCTTTATTTGCGCTCTCCTGTGAGTGAGCACTGACACCGTTGGCTACTGTTTAACATGCTTTTCAAGCAGCTGCATTTTTGTCGGAGGCCATAAATCAAAATCAATTTTTGAAGTCAGTAATTGAATGCTAAACAGTATTGGAGAAAGCTTGATTTTTTTTTTTTTTTTTTTTTTTAAATTTTCATCTTGAAGTTTGTGGCGAGCTATTAATTAAACTTCAACTTTCATGGCTCATATTTTAATATTTTGGGTTTGTATGTTGTCAGATACACCCAAGTTTGTGTATTACCAATGGGAACAGGCCTGGCTTTGCTGCCTGGGCCGGGTGAGCTCTGTGCTCACGTGCAGTGCCCGACCTTCACTCAGGGACCTGTGCAGTTGTTGGTGCAGGTGAAAGGCTGTTCCTGCCCTGGCACAGCAGTGATGGTGCAGGACAAGCAGCTTATCTCGAGCACAGCACAATCTCTCACCTGCTCCAGGGCTGACCCTGAGCTGTCTGTGTCTAACTCCCACTTTTCCTTGGAGCTTGTGAAGTGCGTCTGTTATCCCCGGCTGGGACCTTGAAGTAGTGTGACGTACAGGATCAGAGATTGAGACAGCAAAGGGCAGGTTGGGCATTTAAAGGCATCAATTTGATGTAGTTGTAATGGGTGTGTATTTCTTGCACACTTGAAAATATTAAAATAGGAATTGAAATCATCTGGAACGGGTTTGGCAAAGCTTTAACACGTGCTGACGTATCTCTGCCATGTGTTAAAGTGTTATTTATAGAGTGAGGGGTAAATTAATGCTGACTGTGAGTAGCATGGTAAGTTGTGTACATAATTTAATTAAATGTTTGATGGTCCAAGTATTAGATTTTATTTGTCAGTTTGGAAAAAAAGGCATATTTGAGAATTTTGAGGTTAGGTGGAGTAATTTCAAGGGTACAAGCTAGGACCCCAAAAGCTCATGCTGATAATGAGGTTATTTCTTCTAAGGGTGTGTTGCTTTTATAAAATCCTAGTGTGCTCTTGCTTAAAATTTTTTATTGCTTGGGCATTTCAGGTGCAGGAAAAATTTCTAAATTTGAATTAATGGTTCAGGGTAAGTACTGCAGCAATTCTGATGCTGTTTTAGAGTTAAAACAAGTATTTTCTTACACCGATAACTTGTAGAGTGCCAGGTACACTGATGCCTCGGGATGGATGGATGTACAGCAGGCAGGGAGTTACAGTGTTTTTCAAATTGCTTAAAATACACTGGCTTTCTCCCCCTTCTCTTTTTTTGGTAGGGATTGTTATACTTGCCAAGGGATGTGATATCACAGTTCTTTTTCACTTCAATGCATAGATGTGTCTCGAAAAGGGTAGAAAATTCTGTCCAGCTTCCAGAAATTATTTCTGGAGAGTTGAGGCTGACTGGAGGCAGAGGAGGTTGGTTAAACTGGGCAGGTTTAATGTCATCAGTCCTATGGCCATAGATTTATTTCGAAACTGTATTTTTCTCAGTTATTCTGCAGGGATCTTTTAACTGGTAACTTAATGCACGTGTAAAGCACTGGTAAATAAAAACAAATCAGATCAAATTCTGTGTATTTCAAGCCCAAATGGGATGGGTTTTTTGAGGTTTAGTCTGACTAGGGCTAGTGTTTAGGTTAGATGTTGTTAAATGTTTAAAGTCCTTTTTAAATTATGCAGAAAGAGTTGCATAGAATTTTTCTATATGAATACACCATTAAAACAATTCATTAAGATAGTATTAATGGTCACTTTGTTCAATTTTTGTCTTGTGTTTCCTCATTTAAAAAAGAAGCACTTTCTTTTGTCAGAAAGAAGTACCAGGCCTGTGATACTTTGCTTAAAAATGTTGGTAAATGAAATGACTGTATCATATTATTACATGAAGGAACTAGGGTTGGATTTATATAACTTTTAATAAACTACACTTGAGGTTATTGTTTTGTTCTGTTGCGTGACAGCATCAAAAATATCTCCTAAAACATAATTTAGTGACAGGTCAGCAAGTGATTTTTTTAGGTTTGTTTTTGAAATAATGGTAAATTCTAGGTCATATATTGCTGAACAGAAACGCCTTGGTTATACTGAGAGCATAAACCAAGCCTGAGTCCTGTGCCAAGAACTGTGAAACCACTGGAGTACAATTTAGGGATCTGTTGGGTTTGGGTGTTGGACTCTCACTTGGTGGGCAGCAGTTGGCTGTGGGAAGAGTTTTTGAAGCATTAAATGTTTAACTGTTCTTCACCCTTTGAATCACAGATGTTCCAGTTTGTTTTGACTGTTGGAGCTGTTTGTAGTCTAAACCAGATTACATTACTATTTTTTTTAAAACCCCGAAGGCCATTAAAATGGGCATACTCTGCCACACATAAAAGTGGTGTGTGTATAAATCACTTTTTGTGTAAGGAAACTATGGTTTGTAATTGCTGTGGAATTTGGCTTTCAGTTAAGGTTTGAAATTTATGAATGTAGATGGCTGTGAGTCGTGTAAACAGCAAGTTCCATTGGAATAAACCACCTAAAGCCTGAAAAAAAATGCTGTGCTTGAAATACTGTGTGTGCAGTTCGTGGCAACAGCCTGTGCTTCAGAAGAGATGATTTCTCAGATTTTAGAAATTCTTTTTTCTGGCTCAACTCCCACTCTGGTTTGTTGTGTCTTGATACAGCCAAGCTAAGGATTTACCATGAGCAAGACTTGACACTGCTGAAAAAGCTTTTCTGGTGGGAGGGTGGAGGAGAGCAAAAATTGCCCAGAATGACCCTGGGAGAACACAGAGATGAATGGGAGTGGGGGCTGTAATGTACTGGGCCAGACTGACCTGTGTTTATCCACAGCATTTCTGAGTAGTGACTCTTAAAGTCAGTATCCTTCCACATGCCCAGAGTGGTGTTTTTCAGTCGTATTTGTCTATTTTGTCAATTTACTCAGCTCTTTGTTCAAGTTTTCTGTCCTAATATCTCTGTCCTGAATGTTTGGGTGCTATTCATTCAATTACAGCTGAGGGTGGAGTTTTTAGAAACTTCCAGGTGCTGTGAAATGCCAACAGATCAGGCCTTTTTATTGGTAATCTTGTGTTTTCTGTAAATTAAATCTAAACTCTCATTTTAGTGTAATTTTCTTTGTACTTTTTGTCAGAGAATATTTAGACGGAAAATATCTGAAAAGCTGCAGGAAGATAATGTTTCATCTTAGGTTTGTTAGGAAAGATGTTTCATCCTAGGTTTGTTACGGAGAGTTTCAGGCAGAGGAGTAATGAAATTGATGATTTTTGTGTATTTTCTTACACCTGAGCAGTTTAAGTTCTTTGTGCTCTCGGGTATCCTGAACCTTGTGTAACTCATCAGTTTAGCAGAATTCTGAGGAAGTAATGATTCCTTTTTTTTTTTTTCTGTTGTGAGGGATGGCTTTAGAAGGCAAACCAGCCTTTGGCTGGGGTTTCCATGAGCTGGTGCAACTCCTCACCCCACACATTGGTTTTAAAGTGGTCACCGGATGAAGAGCAGTTTGTGTTCACCTTCAGTGGGAACCTGAAGGAAAATGCTTTGTATACAGTTTTAGAGCCTTTGTTAAATGTGTGGAAAGGAGCTAAGATGGGAGTTGGGATGCAAACAGGTAGAGTTTCTGACTCCCAGCACACAGGTTTTTTTGAATTCTAGTATCTTAAAGGATTTTAATATTGATTTATTAATTGTATTGAATATAAATAGCTCTAACAAAAATATTTCTCTTTTATTTTTAGTATATTTTTGGGGAGTTCAGCCCTGATGAATTTAATCAGTTCTTTGTGACTCCACGATGCTCTGTTGAGGTAAGATCTACTTTAAACTTCTTTTAGAAATAACATTTGAAAGCTCCATCTCCTTGTGTGAATTCAAAATACAACAATACAAATACTTTTTTATCATTCACTTGGCTTGCTAATTTACATACTGGAGATACTGATCAGTAGTCTTTCCATGTATGTGGATATTAAGTCAATTTTTAGACATAAATTAATGATTCCACCTTCTGCTTGTCATCTCTTGGAGCTGGAGTAGCTGGCAGTAGTGACAGGATGTTGACAATGTGTTTTCCAGCCCTATAACTCAGCTTTGGTGGCTTTTTTTTAAGGGGTGGATACCAAGAACTTTCCCAGCAGAGTTCTTGGTTGTAAGTGGGTTCCAAAGTCTTGGGAGCCTTTTGAAGCACAGGAATTCTTAATATTTTTGGCCAGGTGGAGCACTGCTACCCCTCAGTGCTGTGCTCACAAGGAAGGCTGTGTGTGAGCTCTGAGAAGTGCTTCAGTAACGAACTAATTAGAGAGACAGAGAGAGCCATAGGGTGGAAACAGTTGTCTTTGTGTGTTTGAGTTCATTACATACTCACATAGCATTGTAGGCTCTTATTCTCTGTAGTTCTTGGTAGAGAGTGATGAAACCATTTTCCTTTGTAGGGAAGAGTATTCTCCCATTGTCCTAATCTCCAGACTTGGAAAATAATTTTCCTCTGGGTCCATTTCCATGTATTTCCTCCAGACATTTCCATTCAAACATTTCAGTCATGCTTCCATCCTGTCCTCTCAACATAAAGGAAATGAACACTCAAGCTGTAGATGGGGAAATCCTTTTGTCACACTTTACAGACCATTGTTAATGTGACTTACTTTCCTGTAGCTTAATTTTCCAAGGATAATTAGTGTAATAAACTGCTGAACAATGAAAGGGCATGAAGGGAATGGGGTGGAGTGGGGAGTCAGGGAAGTTCAGAAAGGGAAAAGCATTTCAGCTTTTTTTGGGGCGAGCTGTGTCTCTGCTCTGTAGGAAGCAGTGCAGGAGAGATCTTTAGGTAATGCCTGTTAGTTGTGATGACCTTGCTGTTTTCCCACCATAAATGCAGTCACAGCAGTGGGACATTTTCATCCCATGTACTGTCACCTGAAGTGTCCCCTCATCAGCTGTGAGTTCTATCACTCACCTTGAGGAAGATGAAGATGTCATATCTGACATTTGTCAGTCATTACATGACTTCTGTAAAACTGTTCTCAAAGTATGAACCTACAGCATCAGAACCAGTATGACTTCATTTTCTGTCCCAGTGTACCACTTACTGGGTAGCTGTCAAAATAAAGAGCTGTTGAACAATGTTCCTTAAGTTTGTCCTTGATCTGGTTCAGTTCAATGTTTTAATTACCTGGATGATGAAATAAAAATGATGCTTATTAGTTTTACACTAATTGGTGTAAAAAATTGGTCTGAAAAAGACAGGGTGAAATTCAAGAAGGACAAGACAGAGACGATAATGCTGCAGTGGTGTTTGACACACATCCTCTTGAGGACGTGTACTGGTGGCCCTCTGAGGTCCCTTAACCACGGATCAAAAGGAAGCTCAGGCAAGGAAATAGTTTAAAGCTAAAGGTTGTCTAGAATGTCCCTTTTACATCTGACATTGGTGGCACATGTCCTGTCAGATACCTGTCGGCTTAGGTGGTTCAGATGACCCAGTTATATCGAACGAGTCAGCTTTGCAAAGGTGCTGTTGATTAATCAGATGTGTAGGGGACTGAGAGAATGGCTACTTTTTAAAAAATTCTTTGTATTTTCTGAAGGTCTTTGATTTGGATAAAAACAAAAATTGCAAGGTTTGTCGTAAACTGTTTGTTATAGACATTTAGAGTAATTTTTATAGCTCTGACTGAAATTATATTGAACTTGTGTTCAAAATTAATATGGATAGTACGTTGGGGAGCTTGACCCACTGATTCTCATTTTTGACTTGAAAAGATGATATATTAAGATGGAAATCCATTTATGAACCTCAATACAACATGTGTTCTTCCTATATACTTCGGCAATGGAACTTCAGGAATTTATTTTTTTGCCGCTTCTGATGTGCTGTTGTCTGCAGTGCATTAAGAAGGCAATATGTAAGTATTTGTGGCTTTAGAGAATAGAAAACTTCAATATTGAAATTTCATTTGTCACACCATTAGAATTACTGTTTAGAATAGCATTGTAAAGCTGCACTGTACCCTCATTGTTCCATGTGACACTGCAGAACCAGTTCCACGTTCTCCAGGGAGCTGCTGGAATGCAGTGCAGCAATGGCTGCCAGTTCATGCAGGCACAGGAGAAGCTTTCAGCTGCTGAGGAGGTTTAAGGGCAGGTGAGGGGGGTTAGAAATTGCCCACCTGTGGTTACACCATAGCAAGGGTTCTGTCAACCCCTGAGTCCATAAAATGATGCCACTGTCTATATGAGATGTATTTACAAACTATGTGCTGTGATTTCAGTCTGCTTAGGCTGATCAATGTGTTCAAGAACCCACCTTAGCTGAAACATTTCAAGGGCCACACTGGAGCAAGCTCAGAGTCAAAAGGTTTAGGTGTGATTGTTGGCTATGCAAAATTTGTTTCATCCTTTCACAATTTGGTCTGTCTTGAGTTTTTGTCTAAAAAGAGAATATGGTCCTCATCCTAAGATCGGGGTGAATTGATGAAGAAAGATCCTGATGCTGGGAGGTGAATTGCTTCAGAGGTTGGTGAGCCTGTAGTGTGTAACCAAGATTATCTTTCAGTACTTGTGGTTAATCTGCAAGGACACCTGCAGTGTGGGATTTGATAAATATAGAAAGATGAGTTCAAGGCATCCTCTCCGAAAATCAAATCTCAATTATGATGTTATTTTTAAAGGTTTTGGATGTTTCAAATGAAACTGATATCGAATGTTCATAGATTTGCTTTGCCTTTAAATAAGTTTCATTTCTTTTTTGTACAGCTCCCCCCATACAATGAAACAGTTTCATGTGGTATTAAATCCACAGGTAAGTTTCATGATGGTAAGAAATCAAGATTTTTTTTTTTTTTAACTTCAAGGTTGTGACACTTTCCTGAGATTTACTGTAACCTCTCTTTAAATGCAATTGTTAGAACTTTGCTCAGCAGCTACATAGGCATATATTAGGCAGGTTGGTCTTTAAACTCCTTTATTGAATGACATCTGTGAGAGGTTTTGAAAATCCTGCATTGAAGTTCAGCTAATTACAGTGGACATCTCCTTGACTGTGCTACCACACAGTCTTGCTGAAACACTGTAGGATGGAGCTGTGAAAATGAGGGGGCCTGAGAGCCATAGCATGAGTATTTACTAAGTTAGAGCAAGACTGCTCTGCAAGTAGTGCTGTGTTCTGTGCTCCCTTTGACTCTAATTTCTGCCTGGCTTGGCTATTTTTCTGGAGAATCCTGGTTTGGTTTTTTTTTCTCTCTTGATAAAAGTGTGACTTGATGTGAAAATACATTACAGAGTTCTCCTTTTAAAGCTGTAACACTCGCAGGTCTCCTCTGCCTCAACCCAATACCTGTTACAGCCTGACCTTACTTCAGTTACCAGAAGTGGACAGCTAGGAAGGAACTGCCCTGGGATCATCACTATACAGTTTAAACCAAACTTCCACAGTATTTTAAGCAGCAGGTAAATTAGTTTTTGGTTTCCTCCCTGAACCAGAGGAGAGCAAGGAAGATGAGATGTACCGAGATGAAAATAACTGCAGATCTCCTTAGAAAAATCATGCAAGTATCTGACTGAACAATTCTCAAAAGAACACCAAACTACACGTTAATGTTTAAGAACACCTGATCGTTATGCTTAGAGACTTTGGCCTTGCATTTAAAGATAAACCAGATAGGGAGTCATAAAGAAGGACCAGAGGTCCCATTTGAAAGCAGATCAGCAACACTTCTGACAGCTCAGGAGTTTTATTTAGTACAGGACCAGTTTTAGGACCGTGAGTAGTTTCAAGTAGGAGTAGAAAGGTTCTTTAAAAAGACCATATGGTGTGAATTGTCTGTTGGTGACAGGGGCATCCAGTGTTATATTGCTTTGTCTAACTGGATTTAAGTTTTGTTCTTTCAGACTGAGATTTTAATGTTCACAAGCCATACAGAAAGATGGTTTGTACAAATGTCTTTCAGATCATTCCTAGACCTTGAGAGAGCCCCTCCCAGCCCTGAGATTAGGTAATAACAGCAAATTAGGTTTTGCTTGAAAAATGTCTTTTAACAAGCTTGCACTGTACTGTGCATGCTCATTATCACTGTGATGGCTGCATAGGAAGCTGTGCAAACTAAACTGGAATGCTTGGTTATGCAGAATATTTGTATTTATATATGATGGCACACACATTCCATGTTACCATTCCCCAGAGTCTTAATTTTTTTCTGTACTTATCTTCAGTGTTTAACTTTATTACAGAATTAGAATAGCTGTTAATACCTACTAGGAATAAACAAATCATGGCTTAAGCTCTAATATGCAGCACTCTTCTGTTCACACTAATTAGTACTGTGCATTCACAGATTTTGGGGTTGTACATAGACTGTCCTTGGAGCATCTGTTGGTGCTTATTTCAATATGTGTGCCATGTTGTTCATGGCAGAGAGATCTGTTTCAGTCCGTTCAGAAACAGAGCTGTGAACTAGATTGAAACAAAGATGCCCTGAAGCAAAGTGGGAAGTCAAAACAAATAAGAAAAAAAATTACCTCTTATTTTTCTCAAATGAACTTGACAATCTTACAGCAAATGAACTTCTGCCAGTCATTCCATAGACTAACTATACATTAGCTACTGGTATTTATTATTTTAATCCTGCTGTAAGGTGTAAAAATTAATTGCTCAGCTGTAACTTCCTAATTTGTGTCTTAAATGCTCCAGTATCAGTTGTGCTCTGGGCAAGGTTTCAGCCTGTGATGTTCATTGTGCCATAACTGTAAGAGATGTGTTCTGTTTTCTGCTCTCCACTAGCCCTGAGCAGGCTCTTGTGATTGTTTAGGGTACAATAAGCTGATAAATTCACCAAAACTAGAAAAAAGGCTCCAATGGATTATGGTTTTTGCCAGGTTAGCTTTGGGTCACACAAGTGCTGGGAGCTGGCTGGGGAGAGAGGAGCAGGAAGGGGGTACAAGAGGTGTCATCTTTTACTTTGAGCTGTGATAGACTTCACTCGCTCATGAAGGGAAACCACATTGTTTATTTTGAAGTGCTTATTATTTTTAACTTGGATTTTGGAAAAGAAGTAGTCCTGGTTTATGTGATCTGGTAGGGTCTTGAAATATGCCCAATAATTCATTTGTATCAGGGCTGGAGGAATATTGGGTGTTACCAGTTGTTGCCTGTGCTTCACGCTGTTGTAACAAAGGGTACAAAGAACCAGCTCTTGGTTCATGCTTGAGCTAAGGAGTCACTCCATAAACAGATGAACTGATGAGGAATGGTTTTGTTGTGGATTTACATCCCTTAAACCCCCTAAATGTAGCGTTTGCAAGCAGATGAGGCAGTGGCTGGTTTGGAGCTTTGTGTGCACAGGCAGCTCAGGCTCTGTGGCACTGACAGCCCCTGGAACAGGAGGTGCTGCCTGAGATCTCCCAGCCCTTCCCTCTCCAGTGCATATCAGGCACAGCTTCCCCCTCCCTGTCTCCAGGCTGCTGATTTTTGAAAGGAAACTTCAGCTGTCTCTTGTGGTTGGTGATGGCTCATCAGTGATTGCAGAAGTGGTTGGTGAATGGCAGATAGACAGCGTGTTAGAAATGCTTTCTCACAGGGAGAGGGGTAAAAAATTAGAGAATTTGAAATTCAGTCTCTAGTTAAGATGATTTAGATAAACCAGATGTGTGTGGAATTTTTCTCTTTTTTTATTTTTAACAAGTCTCTTTTAGTCTGATTGGCAGCAAGATTGAAACTGATACGTGATGTGTGTGCTTCTCATTTAGTCAGGTTAATAGATCAAAGCAGAATAGCAATTAATATCTTTATAATGTGTTCATTAAATCATAATATGTTGGTAGTGCATGGATAAGTCAGACCTCAGCACACACTGAATGTTTGTTACTCCTCATTTGATGTTGAAAAATACAGATTCTTGTTCCTTTCACACTTTTTAAAGGTAAAATGTTTGTTAGCAGACTTTTCTAGAAGTATCCAGAGAGTTTCAAAACTGTCACATTGACAGTCATATATCAGAATATTCTCCACTAGAATCCATCTTCCCATAGGATTATTTCCTTAAGTGTGTGATGTCTTTTCTGGGAACTGTTGGTTGCTTTTTGTTGTGTTTAAAAAAATTCCACCTCATTTTTAGTGAGTCAGTGGTGTACTTGAAAATACGCATTTGTTGACATGTCATACATCATGTAAGTTGCACAAAATCTTAAAAGTTGAGTGCTGTATCCACTTCTATTCCTTTGGAATTAATATCTAGTGTTGTTTGGTTCTGTAGTAAGTCTTAAAAATTGGAAATGTGAGTTTTAGCCCCCATCGTTGAGGTAACACGAAATATTAAAATGTAATGTCTTTGAAACTGTAACGTAGATATCATAAAGACCTACAGAGCTTTAAAATGTCACTTACCTTTAATATTCCTGAAACTGTTTCATTAGTTTTATATCTTTACTTGATAGTTACAGAAATAGTTGTAGCTGAAGTATTCAGTGTTACCAGTTAGCACACATACATTATAACAGGAAATAAATTCCATGAAATTGCAGAATTTGGTGACTGAAAATATTTTCTGATACTGCTGCCTGCCATGAGAATATTTCTTAGTGCTATTTTAGTTCCAGGGTAAATAAATAAATCAATAAGACAAATAAGCCTGTTCGTAGTTTTTCAGTACAATTCATATGTACAAGTTGAATGCTGATTTATGTTCAGGAGTATCTGTTGTATTTAATGTCATAAAATCCTGGAGTCATATATACCATACTCTCACAAAGTAATTAAATTCAATTGTGATAAAATTTAGGAAGTTATCAATGAGCCTGGTGGTTCAAAACCTTTATTTGCAGTGAAATTAAGTAAAAATGAATGAAAATATTTTTCAGTTATTAAGGATTCTGATCAATCACACCAGGAAAACCAGACCCAGCCCCTCAAAAACCAAACTATACATGTGGAAAAGTTAAAAGAGGCAAAGGTTTAGGTTTTGTAATTGTCAGTGGAAAAGACTGGCTTTAGAAAAAGAGTGGCGTTAACTATTGCACCATATTTTATAGGCGATTATCCAGTAATTAATTTAATGCAGATTATTTCTATAGACATTGGACTTTAATAGTTTTTCTTAAGAACTGAATTTAATAGGGGTTATGTGCAGGAGCCTTGCAGTGATCTGGAAATAACATAACTCTGGTTAAGAAAACCTGAATCATGCTCTGTTATCTCTAAGGAAATGATCTTTTGAACATCTTCAGGATTGAGAATTAATTTTGTTTGGGGGAATGTAGTTTGTTTTCTGTATTACAGGAAAATAGGAAGGTTTTTTTTCCTTGCTTTTGTAGCTTTTTGATTCAATGTGATTCTCTAACTGAGATTTGCTTTCTCTTGTCCAGGGGAGGAGTATCAGAGAATTGAATTTGGTGTTAATGAAGTTATTGAGACTCAGTCATCTGTCCTAAATAACACCAACTACAGTATTTCAAGTACTCTGAATCCTCAGGCTCCAGAATTCATTCTCAGCTGTGCACCTGCTCAGAAAACCCCAGATGATGCTCTCAGCGACACCAACTACAACTCCATTGACTGCCAGTTCAGTGACCCCACCCTGGCTCTGGACAGCGGCTCCAATGCTGAAAACGACGGCTTGGCTGGAGGCCTCGGGCAGAGGGAGCGGAAAAAGAAGAAAAAAAGACCCCCTGGATACTACAGTTACTTGGAAGATGTCCCTGATGGTGTGGCTGCCCCGGAGACGCTGGTGAACGGCCATGCCACCTCCACGGGACTCAACAGCCTGGGCACGGAGGACACGGAGCTGGCAGGAGACCTCCCCTCCCTGGCCACGCCAAGGACTTGCAGCAGCCCCGCCAGCTCTGTGGACTTCCTGGCCGGAGCTGCGTGTGCCGAGCCCGGCCCCGGTGCCGCAGCGGCCGGCAGGACTGCCGGGCAGCCCGAGGTATGCCGCCTTCCTAATTCTGAACAGTTTTGCCTCCCCTCAGAGGCCGTCAGAGATAGCCCCCTAAGGACAGCTGTTGTACAGTCTTATGCTGGTACTGATACTACTGAAACTCTGGGCGTTACTAATGGACAAACACTTGAATCCTCTGGTGAGGACACAGCTGCCAATGGGGTAGAATTGCACACTGTGGAAAGCACTGACTCAGACCAAGCTAAGCCTGAGGAAGCTTCACCTACTACTGAGGCAACGGTCCCGCTTGCAGGATCAGTCCCTGTTAATCAGCCTGCAAAATCGTGGGCTAGTCTTTTTCACAATTCCAAGCCCTCTGCTTCCACATCTGTGGTCTATGTTGAGACTAAGTATACCCCTCCTGCCACATCTCCTCTGGTCCCTGAAAAACAGGTTGAAGTCAAAGAGGGACCTGTTCCAGTTTCAGAGGATCCTGTAGCCATAAAGATTGCAGGTATAGTTAATACACACGAGTGGATGTTACACTGGAAGGGTATTAACTGTGCTTGTAAACAGGAGTGTGCAATATTGATAGAGAACATTCTTCTGGTAATGAGACAACTGTTCAAACACTGCATGAAGGATGCCATTTGAATAAGCCAGTTTTGTATTCCCCTGAGTAAACATTCCAACCAGGCATTGCCATGTCATTATCCCAGATACGGTCAAACTCTTGCTGCTTGTCAAACAGCTTGTCAAACAGTCTGTGGAAGTGATCTGTGGTTTGAAATAGGCTGCTTGTGTTCAGCTGTGTGTTGTTGTAACAAGGAGAGTATGTTAGAAAGGTTTGTTCTGAAAATGGTGTGTTATATTATCCAGAATTGATCATTTTGTGGTGTATTCCATTGCAAGAAGAGTGTTACTATATTTATACCAAAGTAGCTGAAATTCCTGGACACTTAACAGCAGCTGAAGTGTAATGCCTATGTAGGTCTTGCTTCAGAAATTTCAATTCAGGAAATACCGTATTTACTAAGATGCTGTTTGAGAGGTATGTCCTTGCAATTTTAGCATTATCCTTTTAGCATTATGAACAGTATTGCTTTATCCATAAGCAATGCTAGCTATTCCCTGTTCAGGAATAATCATAAGGAGCTGTCCAGAGGGGACATCAAGAGAGGGAATGAGTGCTGTAAAGGCTTTCACTCTTGAGCCTGTCATATTTGTGGTCCTAATGAGAAATGCTGGAAGGTGGAGGAGATTGTTTGTGCAGATTCAGCCAGAAAACTTGAAGTTCTCCCAGTTTGGATGCATTTTGTGTCACTGACTCATGAGTGTTGGAACCAAAGTAATTATTTTAAATCTCTGAAGTGGTCCATGTGTGAGAAGATTTGTGCAGAATCCTGCTATTTATGCTGTTAGCTAATTTACAAGTACAGTGCTGTTTTGAATCTGACAGCTTCGAGTCAGATTTCCACTTTTAACAGAAGCTGACCTGGAGATGATGTTCAGAGTGCCCAGAAATAATGTGCTGCCTCTCATCCCTCCTTACTCAGCAATGGTTTCATTACTCAGAATTGTCTGTTGAGAGAAAAGCTCTCAGAATAATTTATATTTCAGTGTATTTTCCACTTAGATGTCACAAACACTATATTCAAACAAACTGTATATATAAAAGAAGGTGATTACAGTCTGTATGAACCCATGTGGAGAATGTTGTAGCCTTAAAATCTCAAGGTATCATTTGGTAATTAATTTAGCTTAAAACTATTTTGTGACAGTCATAAAGCTAGGACTGCTTGCCATAAGGTTTTTTGTCTTGTTCAAGTTGTTCCAGCTCTGAGTTAACTTTGTAGACTTTTACTGTTTCTGTGCTATTTTTTGCCACCAGGTGGGAGCAGAGCTTTTTGTTTTGTCTTTAATGTAGTAAAACACAAATGTAACTTTGACAGAGTTTTCTTCGGCACCTTCGCTATTAGCTTGCTGTTTGGGCAGAGGAGTAATCTGAGTATAGACAAAAAGAATTCATCTGCTCATTGTAGCTCATTTAGGTAGGAGTTATTGCTGCAATTCTTGTAATTCAGATGCTGCTGATTTGGGTATAAAATGTTCCTTGAAGTTCTGAATGCAATGTAATCAGTGCTTTGCTCTGTGGAAAAAGGTGTTTTTCTTTATTTTCTGTACTTCAGTGTTCTCTGTCCTGTTTGGAAAACAGGCACCTCAGTGCTTTGTTCATACACCCACACTCAGAAATGTGGTACAAGAGTTTCAGTCCATGATTTCCAGACAGATCTGTTGCTCTGTTCTGTACGTGTTTAATTTCTAATCTCCTGCCTCGATGAACATCACTGTGTGAGGGTCTGTGTGTTTGTCAGAGAGAGCTGCTGGTGTGTTCCTTGTTTTCCCTGTGGCTGAGTTCAGATCTTCCTGTTGGATTTGCTGGGAATTCACCAGCTTCAGCTCATTCCAGTGGGGATGAATTTTTGACCACAAGTGCCATAGGGTGCTGGACACAGGTAAAATCTACACCTGAGGTATCTTGAGTTAAAAAGCAAAATTAACAAATCAAATTAACAAAATTAACAAAACAACCCATTGTTGGAGTGCTGAGGTCCTTCTGTACAGTTTTTATTTAGAACAGGTACTCGCCACACAAGCAGATAAGTTACTTTTCCAGGAACAAATTGTTGGTTTGTACCTCAATTTCAGCAGTTACTACAAGGGAGGTTAATGATTTATAGGCACCTTGAAGATAATTTAATGCTGCTTGATTCCATGTGCTGAGATATGTGGTTTCTTTGGCCTCAAATTTATACAGAAGCTACACAAAATGAGCTGATCAGGACTAGAAAATAAATAGAACAGACAAATTCCATGTTAAATCTTGATGAGAAACAAACAAGAGTTAATTTTAGCAAGTGTCCAAAATGTTCCTGCTGTGCAGATGCTGCCCTTGGGTGTTTAGAAAGGGACAGCTGTAGTAATTATGCACCACAGCCTAATTTAGATGCTAGAACAAACATTTTAATAATTAATATCTAAGGGATAGTAAGGTTATAAATGGTATTTGTAAAAAATAAGACTCTTTTAAGGCTTTACTTGCCACATTCCAATTACTTCCTTCTGATGGTAACCTGATCATAATGCCTATATAATGTTGTGAATAAGCTAAAGAAATAAGTGATCGGAAAACTGTCAATTCTCTGAGTAGTCTTTTAACTGTTCTTGGTCATCTTAGGAAGAATTTCAGTGAGAGAATCTAAAACAATTTTCTGAATCATGTTTTCTTGCAGTGTTTTCACTGTGGATGATGGACTTAAGAGTGCCCATAAAATCTGTTTACAGCAGGCAGGATTTCAGATGAATTGAAGAACAGAAACATTTAAGATCTGACTAAATCCGGAATGATTGTAAATTAGAAGGAAGGGAATCCAATAAATGCAAGTATGGAAGGATACACCAGAACAGAAACCAAATGCAAGTATAATGTAAAGAACTAATGATAGAAGTATTAGAGAAAAGGATCTGGAGGTTCTAGGGAGTTGATGAGTGTAGTACAGCTGAAGAAGACCAGGTTGTTTTTTTACCAATGTGTGTTAATACCAATTTACATGGAAGACATGGAGGATAACGAATTCTGCTGTTGCTGTTGAGGCCTTGATGCAATGGCAATCTTTGGGCATTCCTTCAGAAGGAAAATTTCATAGTGCAGCAGAAAAAATGGAAGTAAGATTTAAAAACCATGTGGGCAGACATGGAAAATTTGGATTTACTTCGTCTCGGATGATACCGTTGGAGTGACTGTGGTTTTAAATCCAAATATACAAAAGAAATTCATGAAGAAGATGTCTTGGCAGAACTGTGAATTGCCTAGTGAAAAGAACAGAATTAGTTCAGATTGTAAGAAAGGTGTTTCAATATGACATAGTAGAATTTTTTCTTATTGTAAAGGTAGGTAAATGCTAAAGCAGGGAGTTGTGGAGACACCCAGGGTCTGGGGGGTTTTATAAACTTCACAAATGCAGCCTGTTGCACGTTCACAGTGCACTCCTACAGAAATGTTTTTATGTGGGATCATCCAGCAGTGTTGTCCTGGAATTTTTTGGTCATTGTCCAGATTCGAGGAAAGACCAGAGTGACAGACACAATGTTCTCTAAATCAGGGCCTTAAGCCAAGTGTTCAATTCCTGACTTGTAACCACCTCTTCAACATGGACGCCATATCCATGGGGCTTCTCTTTCATTAAACTTATCACTTGCTTTGATTAGGAAATTACCTTTTTAAGTAAAATCAGAGAGATATTTGCAATAACTAAACCCAGTGAATGAACTTCAGCAAAAGGCTTTCTGTTCACCAACAGAAATATCTAAACATGATAAAATGGTTCTAGATACGTTTCCAAATCAAGGCCTCATTTCACAAGTCAGTAGCCCTCCAAAGGAAATGAGTTTTCTGGGTAATGACATGAGCTTTC
Organism: Dasyornis broadbenti; assembly: GCA_013397935.1. Lineage (NCBI taxonomy): Eukaryota > Metazoa > Chordata > Aves > Passeriformes > Dasyornithidae > Dasyornis > Dasyornis broadbenti. The sequence goes on along the minus strand of VZRN01006441.1, from coordinate 176,927 downwards.
CAACAGGTTTTGAAATGTTAAGATTTTCTCATGGATGGAAGTGTATTTTTGTTCCACTGCTCTTGTAAAAGTTCTTTGGGTTACTGTGTAAATGTTAACTGTAAGCTGGAAATGTGGTATTGAATGTAATTGCTGTACACAAACCAAAGTTTTTGTTAAAAGAAGCAAAACTCACAGGAGTTGCACCGGAGCCTGTTAACAAAGCAGCTTTGTGACCACAAGAGGATGCTAAAGGTCCTGATAATATCTTTATTTAGCATGATGCAAAAATGGGGAAGAAGAGAACGAATGTCAGAGGTTACTGGTAGACACGACAAATAGAAACTTTTCCCATTGCTTTTATCCTTACTTTCAACAGTGAGTAGTTATGTTAACAGAAATATTGTATGTGTGAACACAGTTCAAATGTTGCTGCTCTAATAATATATTCTGAAGTACTTTAGCAGTAATTTAATAACATATTTTAGCCCTCATAGAAAAGAATCTTCTGCTGCATATCTGCTAGATCTTCCATTTTACATTTCTTTGCTGTCTGCTCTTTCAGGTGGCACATTCTTCGTGTAATAGACAGCTGAATTAAAATTTTTCTATTTTTAACCAAATTTTATTTGGTTAGAAGTGGTGTCATGTGCAGGAAATATGATCTTACAGAGAGGGAGATAGTTCAGAAGTAGAAGGACGTGGATTTTGTTTGCAGTTCTGCTACCTCCTCTGCTTAGTTACAGCTTTGTACCTCTGGTTTTCTACCTATGTCATGTTATTTTATCTGTTTAGTCCCTCTAGTGAACAGCTCAAACTCTTTCCGTTTATAGCATATAAGGGCTTTATAGGCCCTCACATTTATTATAAAAATAAATAGCTCCGTTGGTATACAATTGCTATATTTATTTGCAGTTTGTATTTTGTCTTATATCCATCTTGTCCTTATTTTGCAAATTTAAAATATACAAGCTCCAACATTTCCTTTAAACTGTTCTTATTTAGGTACCTAAATAACAAGTCAGGATTCCTGGAAAAGCTGCCTGTGTTGCTCTCGGTTTCATAACTGGGACAGACTAATGTGCAGTGGTTTCTAAGTTTTGAACTTGGGCCATTGCTGAAGGTTTTGAAAGCAGGAAAGAGCAGGAATTACATTATGTAGGGCTGTTATCTCGTAGATTTTGGAAGTCTTAAATGAAACAGCCTGTTCTGAAGAGCAGGGTAGCATCTGGCTGTGTGTTTGCACTGAGATGGTTTTCTTGTGTGATAGTGAACGGTCAGACTTCTAAACTGAGACTGCTGTGTTTGCTTCATCTCTCTTCAAAGCAGAAAAATGTGGGAAATACGCCATGAAATTGGTGACAAGTGAGTCCAGCTAATGGCATTTTATATCTGTGTATGTATCTATGTAGCAAGATAAATAAAAGGATCTGGTTTTAGGAAAACAAACATCCAAATCAATAGGTCTTGTTTTGAAATGACAACGATTGGTTTTGTACCAGCGTCTCCTGACCTTAATCCCGGGATGTCTTCGGTGGAAGAAAAAACGGCTGATTTGGAATGTGAGCAGTGGTTAAATGGAGTGAAAATAATTCGCTGAAGTTTCTGGGAATCTTGTTCATTGATTTGAATTACTGCGTAATGCTGCAGCAGATACTTGTTTAATGGCCACGAGAGTTTTGTTGATGCTCAATTTACTGTTTCTCATTCTGCAGAAATACTGGAAAATGTAAGACTAATACATAAACCAGTGTCTTTGCAACCCCGAGGGCTGATCAACAAAGGAAACTGGTGCTACATCAATGCTGTATCCTTCCCTGGGAAAAAAATTAATGCTCTTAAATTAATATTTATATATTATGTCTGTCAAACTTTTTCTGGATTGTTCTGGTAAGTATTTTATGAAAAGGTGTTTGTCTCCCCAGATCCTGCTCCCGTGGTTAAAATGTTGAAGTGTAGCAGCCAGAAATCCGGGGCTGTTTTGCATCATTGAACCTGGTGTGCAGGGTTCCCCTGCAATGCCGTTGGCAGTTTGTTACCTGTGTCAGAATATTTCAGAACTGTAACTTCTCCTGGCTGAAACCCTTCCTGTAAATTCTAGCAGTGTTTCCCCATGACTCTGTGCATCCATTTGAGTGGTTGTTTCTCTTTTGCTCTTGAAGTAACTGTTCTTACTCTTGGGCTTTGTTTTGCAGTTTAAGGGGGATCCATTTGGGTTTGTGCTGAGTAGGTTGGCACTGTTGAAACATCTGTGTAAAGCAGCATTGAATTAATCCTTCTACAACCTTACATATGGAAGATGAGCTTGCTCTTGATGAACTGGAGTTGTATTCCCCTGCAAACATAACTTTTACTCTGAGGAGCAGAAAGTACCTTCCCTCAGTGCTATATTATGATATTAATAAAAATAATAAAATTTTTAAAAATGATCTCCCATGTCAGCAAGTCTGACTGCAAGTGACACTTGGGGTACTTTAAGTGCTGATACTGCTGGTGGAAAATACTAAATCCCATTTCAAGACTGATCATGGCAGAGCCTAATAAACTATTTCCAGACCAATGATCATGCTTTAAACAAAGGCTTTATCTTATATAACCAGTTCAGCACTCATTTCGTTGCATATACTATACGTCTTAGCTCATCTTTTTCCAGTCTTGAAGTTTTACATGGGAATTTGTTTCAAATTTTGCACACTGTAGGGATCAAATCTCTCTCTTCAGCTGTTGAGATCGATGCCGTATTTTGTCATTTCCCTTTCCTCCCAGTCTTACAATACATTTCCTCTGTTCAGTTCTCTCACCAGCTAGCACAGACTGTGATGTTTCTAAAGTATTGCTCTTTCAGCATACTCTGGACTTTTCCAGCTTGTTCCTAGCTCTTTGCACTGCAGAATGTCTCCCATCTCAGCGGGTTTTGCTTTGGTTGCAGGGGTGACTCAGCACCTTTAAGTTTCAGCTGGTTTCTTCCTTTCCTCTCAGAAAATGTGTTCCAGATTCTCTCCTGCCAATTTTCAAATTGTTAATGTCATAAAGTATTTCTTATGAAAGTTCTTCTACTACACCTGGATGAGATGTTTCCTTACCCATTAATTAGGAGTTTTGCCATGATCAAAATGTCAGTGATCACTGTGTGTTACAAGATTCTGGGGTGTTTTTAGTCTAACTTCTGTACATTATTGGTTGATGTTGTGATGAAGCTTCATCCTCTTTTCCAGTCCAATTATTGGATTGAGCTACTTAATAAAAATACAGCTCTGTTTTGCATATAATTTTGCATATAATTGAATATTTGGTTACTACACAGACGCCATTTTCTGCATATTTCCTTAATGCCTCTGCACAGACCCTGCAAGCCTTGGTTGCTTGCCCTCCAATGTATCATTTAATGAAGTCCATTCCAATGTATTCCAAATCGCAGAGGCCCTGTACCTCCACACCAATGCTAGACAGTTTGTAAGTAGCTTGGGAAAAAGGAATAAAGTCTGGGATCTGACTAAACTCATTCAGAAATACCTAACAAATTGGTGTTAAAAGTTGATACGTATCCAGAAGTTTTGCATGTGTTTTTGGGTGATACTTTTATGATGAACTTGGTATTTTACAAGTGCTTGGCTTGTCAAGGAAGATAATTCTGTTGCCTTGGGAATGTCAGTTTTACACAGTGTTTAATGTACAAAAATGAACTGTGAGAGGTGCAAGGAGCAACCCAACACTTGGGTTTCATTGCAATGATCAGGTTGATTTTTACATCTGAACTTTACTCCGATTTTGTGATGACATTCTTTGATTTTATTTTCTTTTGGCCGTCAGAATGACAATGATCTAATTGCATTACTTGTCCAAGTCTTAACTTGCTGCTCATGTCCAGTTGTTCCTTCTGTTTCAGTGTTCGTTTAATGAATGAGTTCACTAATATGCCTGTACCTCCTAAAGCAAAGCAAGGTGAGTGGGAACAAAGCATAAAATGATGGGAAGAAGCCTTTGGGGTAAAGATCTGCGTTGGGGGAGGTGTTGCACCTTAGATTTTTTTTTTTTCTTCTGTTTGGTGAACCAAATGTACAAGTGCCAAAAGAACAGTTTTTGTTGAAGGTTCACTGAATTGTGAAGATGTCTTCTAAGAACATACCCTTTCTAAGAGAAACATTTGATACTCCCGGTATTTTCCTCCACTTCCTTAACATATTTCCAGCTGTTTGTTTATCAGATTGCTCAATTCTGTTCCTTAAATCCTGAACACTCTGATTTGCAACAAAATGGGGCCATAACAGGTCCCTTAAGCAGCTGGAGATTGCCTGCAGGAATATTATCCTGGCTTCTGGTTCCAGTGGGAAAACTTTAGGAGTGTCTGTTTCCTGCTAATGTTTAGGTTCAATGATGATTATGTAGTGTAGTGAGGAATAGAATATTTTTTGATGCAAATAAGTTGTCTTAGAAGTTTCAGTTGTTTAATCTTAGTTTTAAACCAAGTCTGTTGTATTGCAAACTTGTAGAAACAAGCACATTCCTGAAACTGTTCTTTATGTAACATGATAAGGAAATATCACAAGGAGCCGGTTGTTCCAGTGATTTCCAAACAGTTCAGACATTTCTGTGGTTTCTTTCTGTAAAACAAATCTTACTGGCTTATGCAACTTATTTTACTTGTAGGTCATTTTATTGTGTGGTTTTCAAGGATAGTTCTGAGGCCTTGTATTGCCATTAGGTGGAACATTCTGTCAGGCTGTTCCTTGGGGTTTTTTTTTGTGCAGTGAGGAAAAGTGATCTCTTAGAATTGCAAATACACAAAAGGTTTGAGGACGTGTTCTTCTAGTACAAAAGATACGCAAAAATGTAAGTAGCACTAGAGGCGTTCTTTTGTGATGGCTGTGGATATTCTTGTTAATCTTCTTAGAACTGTTCCTGAGGATCTGTAAGTTTATGCAGGGTGGTATGTTTTAAAACAGTGTTTACAGATAAGAGTTGTGTCTGATAAATTCTGAGCTCAAGACACCAAAATTACAATAAAACTTATTAGTAAAAAAGTGCTGGACTCCAAATCTAGTGATGTGTGAGGAGGATGTTAAGGTATAATGTATAAAACCTTTCACGTACTGTTACTTACATGAATTCTCTTTCACCTTGCAGCTTTAGGTGATAAAATAGTGAGAGACATCAGACCAGGAGCTGCCTTTGAACCAACCTACATTTACAGGCTCTTGACAGTTATAAAGTCAAGTCTGTCAGAAAAGGTGAGACTTCAAATCCTTGACTTCTGGAATTGCAGTGCAGGGCAGTCGCAGGGCTTAAAAATCTGCAAAGCCAAACCTCAGGATCTGTGCTCAAATGCCACTAAAATCAGCTCATTGATAGTTCATTGTAATGAAGCTCGACTGTCTTGGGACCTAAATTATAGGAAAATGTTAATTACAGGTTTGGCAGTTTGATATGTCAGAATAATGGAAAAATTACTGTTAGAACAGAACATCCCTTTCTATAATGAGTTACCAATTGATTTACGTTTAAGAAATGAGCAGAGGTTCATTTTTATGAGGCGTTCAGCTGAGACTGAAGGTCCAGAAACTTCAAAATACTTGTTCAGGTTTCATTTCAATTTAAAGAAAAGATAATAATTCAAACCATCCTTTGATTTGACCTTGGCTTGACAGCAACTTTTAACAGTGGTTTTAAAAGAAATGGAGGGAAAAAATACCAACTCACACGTTAAATGGCATTTGTATTGAGAAGAATGCAGAGATTCTTGTAGCCATTGTGGAGCTTATTCTCTGTATTTACTGCTTAGGGCAGTGTGGTTTTAACTGGCTAAAAATGAGGTGTTGTTATAATAAAATCTAAACTTTATTTGACGTTACAACTTTAGACTGCGTAGTTGCTGAATTAGCTAAATTAATAGGAGAAAGCTGCATGTCCAGTGAAGCTTGTCTTAAAAGGAAACCTTGAAAATGTCATAGAATTAATTGAAAAAAAAAAAATTTGTTCAGGGCAGGCAAGAGGATGCTGAAGAATACTTGGGATTTATCCTCAATGGACTTCATGAAGAAATGCTGACCCTCAAGAAACTTCTCTCTCCACATAATGAAAGTTAGTGGATTTTTTTTTTATAGCAAACAATTGATTTCAAATACTGTTTTTATGTGGTGATTCTTTAATACAGAGTAATGCTTAGAGTAGATGTTAAGATAGGGGTAGAATGCCATGTTTTAGAGGACTTGGACATTATCAAATAATATTTTGTTAAGATCTGGATAAAGTGAGTCCATTCTGCCCAGTTTATGAATGATCTGAAGAGTACTGGGTTTCTGGAAAGGCATCATCATTCTATAAATCCTCTGAATAAGTCATATCCCGGGTCCTCCTGAACAACAAAAGTCAGTATTACACGTTTTTACTGAGCCCAGCTGAGCATTATTGGGAGCTCTTGGTGACCAGTCTTGTCTCAAGCATAAATGTGCTTGTTACTCATAACATCTGCAGTGTCAGTGGTTTCTGACTCTCTCCATGGCAGTTCAAAAATATATCAGTGTCTTTTTCACTGATCTTTAAACCAGCTATTAAGATCTTTTTATTTTGAAGTGGAAACTTCTAGATTGATGGCTAATTTGTGTCTAACGTAAACAGCATAACTAAATTATTCGAAAATCCTTACGATCAAATTTGGAGGAGAATTTACTTCGCAAGAATTATTAGAATTTGTATGCAGAGTAAAATGCCAGTTTAGTTTATAGTGGCTTTAAATTGAACCCCCTTTATAAATAAAACAGAATACTGCAAGCCTTAGCCACGTACAGAATTCAGATCACTAATTATCCAGTTTCTTTTTAGTAGGGTAAATGTTTTAGGATATAAAGTCATTGCATATTTTGTTCTTTAGCTGTGTTCAGTTTATAGCCTCCTGACTTTGGCACTTGCAGGGAAAATATTTGCTAAGCCTTGGCTTCCCTGTAAAATACCTGTGCAGAGAAGGAGTTGTATTTAATAATGGCATCATTTTGTTTCCAGAATAACACTTGACTTTCTACCTTTCTACTCCATAAATTTACTACTAAAAATATATCAAAGTTTGCTGTTTGCATACAGTCATCAGTGAGATGTCTTCTGTTAAGACATGGATGTGTCCAGCTGGCAGCAAGCCTGGAATACGCTTGTTCTCTTTTATTTACACATTTTATCCTCAGAAAATTGTGTTGGGGTTTTTGCCTTTCAAAGTCTGTATCTGTCTAACAAACCCAATTTGTTTTTTCCCTTGGTCACTTGAAGAACTGTCGGTGTCCAACGGCCCTGAGGCTCAGAGTGTTCCCAAGGAAGAGGAGCAGGAGGAGCAGGGGGAAGGCAGTGAGGATGAGTGGGAGCAGGTGGGACCTCGCAACAAATCCTCGGTCACTCGCCAGGCTGACTTTGTCCAGACTCCAATCACCGATATTTTTGGTGGTCACATAAGGTACAGTACTTTTTCCTACAAGTTCTTGACTTACAGTGCCTGAATCTTTTTAGATGTCTTAAATGAACAGATTTTCCTGAGATCCCAAGCCGTGAATTACAGTTGTAGAAAAGGAGTTTGGAATATTTACGCTCTGAATATTGTCTAAGAATTTCCAAGCACTTCAGAGCTACCTAATTTTTTGTGACTTCTGAGGAGTCTGATGTTGTAAATAAGGAGACTGAGAGTGAATGAGATTTACAAAGAGTTAAATCTTGACAGTCAAACAATGATATAAAAAATTGTGAACTTTTGGTTATTCAGACCCTTAATGTTTCCCAGAGAAAGTTATGTTTCATAGTAAATAAATGCTAAAGTTAAAAGAAGCCTGGAAAAATGTAAATTGCTACAAGATGTTACTGGAATGAAAAGAATGTGGGATATTACTTATAAGCAGGTCTGATACCAGACAAAGGCAGAAAGTAGATACTGAAAGAATATTTTTTGGAAAGGAAGCCTTGACTTGTTTGGGGAGATGTGTAATTTAAAATGAAAGCAGAGTAAACACTTGCTAAAAACATTCTGCAAAACAAAACTGCTAGACTTGAAGAATTATTTTTAAATTGGAGACAGACACTTAATTGCTGGTGTTTGACTTTCTGCATTGCCAGATATTCAGTCTACAAGTGTGAATAATGTGGGCTAGTGCCTTCTGCCTGGGAAATGCTCTGAAATTATTTATTCTTCTGGGGTTTGAGCCAGACAGCTGGTAAATAAAATTCTGTTCCCCATAGAATTTGGCAGGTGGATGTTTGTAAGTATTGATGGAGTCCTGTATCAATGGCTCGCTTACCCAAGGTGGTGTTAGTACCCCAAGCATATTTGTCAGAATTGTTTAGATCTCTCCATGAGACCGTCAGTTTTTATATTAAAAATACTGAGATGATGCAGTTTTCTGTAGAAGTCCACAGAAAATGATATAAAGCAAAGGTCATACTGGAAAAAGGCAAAAACTTGCACTGAGCAGCAGAACCCCAGGATCTAATCCAACATCTGCTGGCACCACATTCACTTCTCCTTCACACCGGGTCACACAACTTACCACAGAAACAGCATCCCATGGGGTGCTGGAAAGCTTCACCCTCTGGCGGTGGAGATAGGAAGGATTAAATATAAAACTGCCGGTAGAATTCCACTAAATGAAAGCATCAGAAACTGGAAAACTCCAATGGGAAGAGCAGCGAGGGAAAGATGGTTTGAATTGGCGTATTTGGCTTGGGAAACGTCAGACTCGGGAAACTTCAGGCTTTCCTTGGGAGGCCTAAGTCTATTCAATGCCTATTTAGGCATAATTGCTGAAAAAAACCCAACCCCTTAAGTCTTTCTTAGCAAGGTGAGGCTTAAGTGCAAAAGTACAAAGTTTTCCTAAAAAGTTTTTAAGGTAAAATTCTTGCAGGGCCAAGTAATTATTGATTGAAAATGATGCATTTTCCCACATCCAGCTGTGTTTGTAATTACTCTAAATAAGGGACGTTGTTACAGAAAAATCATAATCCAGCAAAGGTTTTGCTATCAAATCAACTTCTGTGTATCTTGTGAAGAAAATACCCTGAAGAGGTGTTAGAACATAATTTCTAATTTTTTTTTTTTAAAATAAAGGTGGTGCTGTTTTACAAACCCCCTCTTTCCTCTAAGGGATCTGCTAATACAAAGCTGCACTGACTTCCTGTTAGTGCTTCAGGGCTTTGCCTGACTTGAAGGGGCTCTTTTGATTAACCTGAACATTAAAATTAATCTGAATATTAACATTTCCTACCTGACCTAGAAATATTCCAGCATGGCCATATGGGTCAGAGCTGTGTTAGTTAGAATTCTGGTTTCAAGCTTTGTAATGCAGAACGCCATCATTTACATCCAAGGACAAAATCTGGACACAGCAAATGGTGGGAAGAAAAGGAACTGCCAGTCCTCAGTGGAGCATAATTTATATTTCTTATTGCAAGATTTAAGCAAACAATTTCAAATCACTGTGAAATTGGTCTTGGTGAAGTGTCTGAAAAATTGGTGTGTTTTTAATGGAGAATCTGGAATCAGCTGTGATTTTTACAGTAGAACACAGATAAACAGTGGCACTTTTCACTTGGGAAGAGCCGTTGGGAAACTAAACTAACAAAAAGAGCCAGGAGGTGAATTGTTTTAAACAGTTTTATCAGAATTTTCAGTCTTTCTCTTTACACTTTGGATACTTACCCAATAACTGCATAAATAAAACAATTCAAATACGATTCAGAATACTGTTAGTGGATGTTAAAATATTTTAAATTGGGGTAAAGAGATTGTTTCCTATTGTTAAAAATTAATATTTCACCTGTGTATTTGTGAGTGTTGCCTTGAATTAACTCTAAATTGAGTTACTTAAGTAACTAATTCTTCATTGAATGTTCTATCTTGTTGAAAATCGTGCTTTTATTACATTTCGATTTCTTTTTTTTCTCTCCAGATCTGTTGTTTACCAGCAGAGTTCCAAGGAGTCTGCCACACTGCAGCTTTTCTTCACCCTGCAGCTGGACATCCAGTCGGACAAGATCCGCACCGTGCAGGACGCCTTGGAAAGTTTGGTGGCAAGGGAGTCTGTCCAGGGATACACCACAAAAACCAAGCAAGAGGTGTGTTCTCTTCACTCCTTTTTTACAGCCAAGTGCTAAACTTTTAATTGAAAAGGGTTTTCATAGAGCTCTGGCTTTACAAAGACTTGTTTGAACACACTTTAACAAAAGAGGCACAAACCTTTTCAGAGCATCCTGCAGCAGTGAAATGTCAGCTCTGAAACAAAGCCAGGCCTGTCAATAGCTGGGTTTTAAAGTGATGTCTTAATTTATTGGAGATTTTACTGGAGTATATCCTAAATTACCAGGCTGAACTGTGCTATAACATGTGCTCTTATGGTTGGTATCATAATGTACTGACTCCTGGGGATTGCCAGATGCTGTCAGTAAAGGAGCAGCTCTTCAGAGTCAAATTCTTTTCTATTTACAAATAATACATAATAATTGCAGTAGAAAAGTACTTCCAAGGAGGAGAAGCATGCCTTTGGCCTTGCAGTTTGCAAACTTGTGATAGAGGGGAATAATTAAACTTTCCTCTCTAAGGCCTTGCCTTGCTTCCTGTGGCGGGCTGTGGTTAAAGGACATCTCTGGTGTGCATGGATTGCTCAGAAGGGAATTTTGTGTGCACTGGAGGTTCCCTCTAACGTTCATGTCTGTATCTAAGTTTTCAGAATATTCCAAGTGAGAATAGGATTAGATAAAGGATGGGGGTTTTTTGCTTGAAAAGCTAAAGATGAATACTGGAAATTCATTTGCCTTGAATATTCAGAACATTTATTTCTCCAGTTGTTTTCCATATGAAAAAAAATTTGCAATTCAAGCTCATTATGATTTACCACAGAGATCTTGTTGCTTGCCATTCATTTCTTTGGTTTTTACTTCAAATGGTTATAAGTTTTTGACTGACAACCCAGTGCTCAGTTAGGGGTTGGATGTTCAAATTAGATGCTGCCTGATATTTCAGAGTTTGGATGGAAATACAAAGCATCCACAGTGTCTTCTAGATCTTTTTTTTCTAAAGAAATTCAAATTGAAATAGTTCTTGTATTAAAATTGTCGTAAAAACACGGAATATGTTGTCTGTAGAACCTTGGAGAGAGATAAAGCTTTTCCTCCATGAATTTCTATTCAACTTTTAGTAGGTTCTAGCAGAATCAAGCCATGTATTGAAAAATACTGAAAAATAATATGCTCATGGTTACCAATAAATTAAAAAATGGAGAAAAACCTTAAGCAGTTATTTTGAGAAATATTTTTATGTCTTCATTTCTAGGAAGGCAAAACATTTTTGTTCTGCAATTCTGAGCTCGTTTCCAGGTTTCCAAGCAGAAATTCTGTGGATTGTTTGGTTATAATTATATAAAAATCACTGTTTAGTAAGAAAAGTGTGGTCATAATTCATATTTTTCTCCTTGAAAATACTTGAGTTCTCCTTAAGAACAGCATTAGGATTGAAGATGCAGTGAGCTTTAAGTCATAAATGATTGTTTATCATAAATTAATACTGCAGTAATAACAAATCTGGGGTTTTGCTGCTAGCGTGTTTAAAATGAAACACCTTTTCCTCATTTGAAGGAGTAATTTTGAGCAGTTAAAAGATTACAGGTTTTCCTCCTCTCTGTGTTCACATCAGGTGGAGATCAGTCGAAGACTCACCTTAGAAAAGCTGCCCCCTGTTCTCGTTTTACACCTCAAGCGCTTCGTGTATGAGAAGACTGGTGGATGTCAGAAGCTGATCAAGAATATTGAGTACACTGTTGATCTGGAAATCAGTAAAGGTAAAAGATTTACCAACAGAATTTCCCCCTCTTCATAAAAATAACATTGTATTTCCTAGGGTGGCCGTGTTTCCGTTTTTTTTTTTTTTTTTTCCACACAAGATTTTGTCTTCATCATTGTCTGAAAACTTGGTCATTTGGGTGAATGTTTTGTGTGGTTTTTTTATGATGAAAGATCTTAAAGCCTTTGTCCTCATAGTTCAGTTGAGATACGGACCTTGTTAGGCGGTGCCATTTTGTTTTACTTAATATTTTGTTTTTAAATTTTCCTATAAGACTGTAAGCATGACGTGGAATCTGAAATTGATTTTGTCATTGTCTGACAGCAGGAATGAAAGGGGAAAAAAGGAATAGTCCTATCTTTTACTCTGTTTTTTTTTCCCCGCTTTTTTTTTTTTGGTAGTATTTTTAAACCTTTCATAAATTACAGTGTTCAGCAAACCTACAAATTCACTCCCTTATTTAACCAGGTATTAGAACCACAACCATTCTTTAAAGTAGAAATTTCCATTAAATGTTCTCCTTTGTGATAGTGTTGGTGTCTCTGAGAAAGAATTGATCCTCTTGATACGGAATTCCTAATTTGTGACTGTTTTTCCTCCTCCAGAGCTACTATCTCCTGGTGTGAAAAGTAAAATTTCAAAAGGCCAAAGAACCTACCGGCTCTTTGCAGGTATTTTATCTATGTGGTCCCTGTATTGCAAATGTGTAGATTCTGTATATGGAATTGTAGAAACACCAGGTTATATTAAGTGGTTTTTTTAAATTACCCTGAAATAGCTTGTGAGTGTCAGATTCTTGTATTTAGTGGGGTTTGTTTAGAATCAGGAGATTTGGTGTGCTGGAGAAACAGGAATTTGGACAAGGGCTGGGAGTGCCAGGACAAGGGGAGTGACTTTGCAGTGCCAGAGGGCAGGGTTAGCTGGGATATTGGGAAGAAATCCTTCCCTGTGAGGGTGGGGAGCCACCTGCTGTAAGGATCGTGTGGGACACAGGGACCTAAAGCAACTCCTTGATTTTACAGCCAAATCCCAGGGCTCTGTCCCAGTTTCCTTTACTTTTTCCAGATGTAAAGATTATTTGAGCCATACAAAGCTGAGATATTCATCCCACCCAAACCTCTAGATGTCATCCCATTGGGATTGCCATGGGCATCAACCGCAGGCAGCTGGAAAATCCCATTTTCCACTTCCCCATAGACAAACCAGTCCCAGTAACCATCAGAAATATCACCAGGGGAATATTTGGGGTGAAGATTTGTCTCCTAGGACACACGGATACTTTCTTCACTGTGAGGGTGGGTGGGCCCTGGCATAGGTGTCCAGAGAAGCTGTGTCTGCCCCATCCCTGGGAGTGTCCAAAGCCAGGTTGGATGGGGCTTGGAGCAACCTGGGATGGTGGAAGGTGTCCCATGGCAGGAGTTGGGATGGGATGAGCATTAAGATCCCTTCCAATCCCAAACCATTCCATGATTCTGTGGCTGCCCCACCTCTGGACCCTCTCCATGCTCCCTTGGCCCAGAGCAGCTGCGGCTGCCCCATCCCTGGGAGTGTCCCAAGGCAGGTTGGATGAGGCTTGTAGCAGCCTGGGATAGAGGAAGGTGTGGATGGAACAGGACAAACTCCTCAGTCACATTCCACCCTCTGCACATCACAAAGCCAGGGCAGCCCTACACCCTGAGCTTCTGCCTAGCGCAGCTGCCAGCACGGTGAGCTCTGGGTGCCATTTCCCGCCGATAGCAGCGTTGTCCCCCGCTGTGTCCCCACAGTTGTGTATCACCACGGCAACAGCGCCACGGGCGGCCACTACACGACGGACGTGTTCCAGATCGGGCTGAACGGGTGGCTGCGCATCGACGACCAGGCCGTCAGGGTCATCCACCACTCGCAGGTGGTGAAGGCGGCCCTGGAGCGCACAGCCTACCTCCTGTACTACCGCCAAGTGGACCTGCTGTGACCCTGCCCCACGACAGCCCTGCTCTCTAGAACGCCAACTAGCACTAACTTTTTCTCCTCTACATGCTCTTCTTCTTCTTCCTTTTTTTTTTTTCTTTCCTTTTTCCTTTTTTTTTTTTTTTTCTTCTTCCCCCTTTTTTTTCTTTGGTTTTTTTTTTGGTCCCCTCGCAACTATGAGTGATAAAGGAAGCTGCCATTTGTGCACAACATAGCTTGTGTTGACTTTTGACTTTGCCAGAATGAAGTCGCTCGGTTGGAAGCCTCGTGAATCACAAAAATATGAAAAAAGAATATGAAATAAAGTTCATCCGAGTTAATGGTTGGAAGCCTCTTGAATCACAAAATATGAAAAAAAAATATGAAATAAAGTTCATCTGAGTTAATGGTTGGAAGCCTCGTGAATCACAAAAGTACGAAAAAGAAAATGAAATAAAGTTCATCCGAATTAATGCTGAATCCTAAGATAATAAAAAAGGGGATTTACATTGAATTCCCTCTTTCTAATTGCGTAGTAGAAGAAAAACCCTGCACCAGCAACAGAACTTGTAGATTTCTGTGAAAATGTTTTATCTTTACTTCAGTAAAAAAAGAAAAAAATACTTAAAAAAAAATATAAAAAGCTCTCTCTGCTTCCCCAATAGTTTTTTGATAAGTGGTAAAATATGAGCCGATGTGTATGAGATGGAAATGGTCCTTTGTGCTTCAAAACATGTACAAACTGCAGAGTTGCTGGTTCCTGATAGGAAGACACATTTTAATAATTGTGCGATGAGAAACTGCTTAAGTACACATTGCAGATCAAATGTTTGGAGTTAAGATGTTAGTCTATATAGATGGGTGATTGTAACTTTATTGCTATTAAGAAGTTTCAAACTGCATTTACGCTTCTGTGTACATGAAATTAAGAAAATGGGCAAAATAATTAAGATTGATATTTCTTTAAGTCTGCTTTGTTTAATTTTGCTGTCTGCTCTCCTATAATGTTGAGTTCCTAATTGTACACAGTTTAGTGATACCTAGAAGTATAAAGTTGTCGCCCATCAATAAAAGTCACAAAGTTGGTTTAAGGTGTGTGTGTGGGTTTTGTTTTTCCTCAGGTGTGAATCCTACCCTTGGAAACTCCAAAGGTTTCTGTGTAGCACTTCTGCAAGGTGCAGGAAGCCTTCCCTAAATGAAGTGGAGATGATTTTTCTTTTCTTTTACAACTTATTGAAATTTCAGAAATGGTCCTGTTTTGCATTCAGGTGGAACTGAACTTGGAGGGGAGAGGGTAAGGGATGTGACAATCCCAGGACTGAGCACTGAGCAGCAGGAAGTGGGAATGGAATTCCTTCTGGATCCTGAAAGCCCTGCACTGTTGTTTCTGAAATAGGTGATGCTTTGTTGGTCTCTTCAGCCTGTTGGCATTGTCATGGAGGACTTCTGGTAAAAATACTTCCTTGATCAGCTTCCCATTGCTTTCTCTAAAAAAACTTCTATTATTTAATCCTTTATTTGATGATAGTGGTGTGATCTGCTTGTTTCATGATGGGATGATGGAAGCTCCCTGGCTTCCCCTGTCAGGATGGAAGTCCTGACTCTTCTGCCCTCTCACGCTGTCCCACACCAGCCCACACGGGAAGCAGTTTGCTGCCCAGAGCTCTGGCTGTAGGAAGGAGCATCAGCAGCCCCGAGGCTTTTTGGGGTGGTTCTGGTCTGCTGATCGGGTTTAATGATAATCTGTCACTGGTTGGCATCTCCACATACATTGTTGTGTTTTTGCTGATCGTGCTGTTAGTGTTTTCTGATTTACAGATGGTGACTGAGACACTGCTTGTGCTTTTGGTGACATTCCACCAACTCCAGTTTTCTGTGCAAAGCTTACTTGGATTTTGGCCGGTTGCAGGGAAAACCAGCTCCTGGAGCTGGGGCTGCCGAAGGATTGGTGTTCCCAGGGCTACCCAGACATGGCTTCCTGCGATGGGAATTGCCCTGGAGCCCCACTGGTGAGAATTTGAAGTCTGGGGGATTGGGAGGTTGCTCCTAAAAAGAAAGAAATCAGATTTTGAAATTACTTTTCTGTGCTGGTTATTATTCACATCCTGTTGCTGGAACCTGTTTGAAGTGGTTTTCTGTACAGCAGAAGTCCTGTTTTTAATTACTCCTGTACTTACATTGGGTATTTATTTACCTGTATCTCCAGTGCGTTGTGAAAAAGTGCATTTCCGATAGTGCAGGTTTATCTGAATAGTCCAGAGAAAACTGCAGGTGATCAGTAATTAATGTATTACCTGATAAAAGTTTCAAGTGTTACTATTTTACAGAAATGGCAATGAGTCATTGCCAGTTCAAAAATCAAGTGCTGAAATTCTCTCAGTACCACTTGGAAGTGAATTTTTACATTTTTCACTGGGGACATTACAAATGTACTTGTCACTAAAGTCCGTCTTCTGCAGTGTATTAAAAGGGAAATAAAAGTATGTGGCAAGAGTGATGTGGACACACAGCCACAATTTTTATTTTCTGTATTAAACTCCTCCCATTGTTGCAAAAGAAGGGGTTTGCAGCCTTTTGATCGTTTGCTTTGTGTGTGATTATGTAAAAGAAAAACCCCAACACCCACAACAATACACCGTAAATCCGGTGGTTGTTTACTGAAATTTAAACCAGGTTTTGAGAAAAGATTTTTTTTTTTTCTTTTTTTAATGCACATTAAGACTTGACGTTTTCAAAGTTAGAAATTGGATATGCAGGTCGAGAGAGCTGTTGGGAAAACCTTGTGCCATGAGACAGATCTGGAGGGGAAGGGTTGGATAGGGTGGAGGAGGAGGATTATTCAAGCCATGATGTATTTGGGGGATGGGGGAAGGTGGTGCGTGTTTTAAGTAGGAAACTGCTGTTTTCCACAATGTCCTCTGGGCTGGGCTACTGCCAGAATTGGTCCTGAGCTCTCAGCAGCAGGTTGATCTTTGTGACCATGCTCTAAATCTGCTGCTTTTCACTAGGAATGAACAGCGAGCCTTGGACATGCAGGGGATGTTCCCAAGATTTGGAGATTCAGGTTTATCTGGGGGTTTATTTCAGGTTGTTTTAATGACCCAAAGGATTTATTGGACTTTTGTATTGGCAAATAACCAGCTGTGGTAGCTGCAGAGCTTGTGATTGCCGTTCACCTTCTGGTTTGGGGTGAAATCTCCAAAGATGGGTGCTGGGTTAAGAGACCTGAACTGTTTCAGTCTGTAGACGCGCCCAGGGAATATGGGGAGCTACGGGAACGAGGTGAGGGGTTTTCATGGAATCCCAGAATGATTTGAGTTGGAAAGGACCTTCAAATTCATCTTGTTCCACTCCCTGCCATGGGCAGGGCCACCTTCCACTCTCCCAGGTTGCTCCAAGCCCTGTCCAGCCTGGCCTTGAACTCCTCCAGGGATAACCTGTGCCTCCTCACCTTCATAAAGAATTTGGTAGTTTTTAGTTCACATTTGCCTTGTACTCAGTGCAGCCAGCGAAGCCCCCCAGATTTTCTGAAATTGCTGCAGCTTGTATTCGTATTGTCTTGCCTCAGCTTTTTCCTGGTCACTGATGAAACAGCACAGGTTTATGGGGAGTTGTTCTCTCACTCTGTCAGCTGATTCAGCATTTGGGGGAATTTTCTTTAGAATGAGAAGGTGAAGAAGCTGCAGATGAATTGGGATGGTCAGTCCAGGCCACCCCAAACAGGAGAGCAGCAAGAAAGAACAAATAGGGGCTCACAGTGCCAAGTATTAGCATTGGTGTTTGGGACTAAATATTAATGCCTGACTTTCACTGCTTTGATTTGGATCCCCACGCTGTTAATTCATCTGCTGGAGTAGCCTCTGGATTGCATCATGGTCAAGAGAGGGGCATATTCACCCTGCCGGAGTGGTGGATGTGGCAGGGATTTCTTGCCTCCCTCTGCATCATCCTCAGGGATTGTGAGCAGTCAACAAACGGGGGGTGATTCCCCCAAAGCTGAGCGTGGGTGAGCCTGGTGCCCATCAGGAGCAGCTCGGGGGCTGCTGCTCCCCACCGTGCTCTCGTTTTCACGATCCCAGACAGGTCACTGCAGGTTTCCTGTTGCCACTGGGTTCCCTTCACGCTGTTAATCCCTTTGTGCTCCCTCTGCTGTGGAGCAGGAGTCAAACCCAGGGAATACCGTGCAGCTCTGAGCGTCTCGCCCTGCTCCTCACCCTGCTCTGCCCAGCTTCGGGGCTGTTCCTGCCGAGCTGTGTTTGAGGAGGAAATAAAGGGGCATGAATTCCAGTGGGGATGAAGACTTGCTGTCTGCCTGCTCAATTAGGAGGGCACAGGGAAATCTGTGTCTCTCCCCATTCATTGGCTATTGCATTAAAATCCTCTCTCCTAATATATACTTACATATGCAGCCTGCTTTATGTGGCTTTTACCACATATGAAATGGAGACGTTATAATCAAGGCAGTAATAACGAGGAATGATTAAAAGTAACTTCTGATTGTTTTGGCTTTGCTGGAACATACGACCCCAAACTGCTGACTCGAGACAAAATGAGGTGGATAAAAATTCTTGTTCCAGACTGTGCTCATCCCTGAGCACAACCAGGACCTGTGTGTGTCTCGTACAGTGAAATCATCATGGTGGATATTTAAAAAAAAAAAAAAAAAA
>VZRN01006441.1:67274-158537 GCA_013397935.1 Dasyornis broadbenti | reverse complement strand
AAAAAAATTAAAAAAAAAATCAAATCTTTGTAAAGCAGCCAGGTTGATGGAGCAATCAGACAGTCCAAACCATTCTAGAGGGATTCATTTCCCATAGGAATAGTTGTGGAAGTTACAAAATACCAAATCCCTCTGAGGTCTGGAAATTATTTGTGCGTCGGTATGTGCGATTTAAAATGAGTTAATTCAGCTTTATGGTAATTGGAGTGAGCAGCACCTTCTGAGTCAGGATCGGGGAGCTCTGTGGTTTCAGGGGCATGAGGGTTCACCGTGTTGGCCCTCATTATTTAGGGAAATTAGGAATTGGGGGACGTTGCAGCATCTTTCAGCAAATACAGCAAACTCACTGATCCAGAGGGAATCAAAAGAGCAAGGGAAAAAAAAAAAAAAAAGAGGATGCAGTGATTTTACAGTAAAGCAGTGCAGAACCTTATGTCAGCCCAGTTCTGGGTGGTCTTTGATCTGCCTGTGTTGGTGTCAAAATCGGAGCTTTTTTTGGGAGCAAACTGCCCAAACTGCACTGAATCGCTGCTGGCAGGGCAGAAGCGCCAGCTCCAACTGCTGCACCACGTGGTGTTGGTTCACATACACAGCTTGTTTGGAAGTAAATAGAAACTCTTTGTAAATACTGCAGGGAGAGCGTGGGCAGTGGGAAGAGCAGCCAGAGGGGCTGCTGTGGCTGTCCCAGGCTGCAGGGCTGGCACTGACTGGTGAGGACCGGCTGCTCATCTCTCAGTTTGAGCTGGGGTGGAAGATACAACCCCCAGTGGTGACAATCTTGAAAAATTCTCGGGAAAATGGTGCAAGAGATGAAACCAGCACTGATGCCTTGGTGCTGACTTCAGAGGGTTCTTTTTTTTTTTTTTTTTGCTCGGGGCAGTTGTGCTCTCCCAGCTGCCAATATTTGCTCCTTTTTCTGTTGAGCGAGTTTGATAAATGTCCTTCTGCTCTCCGAGCGCTGCTGGGTTTAAACGAACCTCTGGGAATATCTTGTAAACTCCCTCCTAGTAAACAGTAAATAAAAGTGGTTGGTGTTTTGCCTGAAGAAATAAATATTGACTGGTTAAAAGAATGGAAGGACCTTTTTTTCCCCCCAGAACTTTGGAAAGAGGACTAGCCAGTGGATTTGGAAAAATCGGAGCTGCTTTGCTTGGCTATGCCAGCTCCCAGGAGGAGATGGGTGCTCCCCTGCCTCCGTGCTGGGTGTGGCTGGTGCCCTTCCTCGGGGAGACATCCCGAGGGATCTGCTGGCCTTGCAGAGCTGCCGCATGGGGATCCCACGGGAATCCCGTGGATGCTGATGCCTGGAGCTGCTCGCTGCAGCATCCCGCAGCAGAGGTGCTGTGACACGCTCACGATGCTACTCACGATAGTGGTTCGGGTTTTTCCCTGTTTGTTTACTTCAAGAAAAAGGAAGGAACCTTTAGCTTGTCTTTTGCTCAATCGTTTCCTTTCACAGTGAGTAAAACCGCGGAGCTGGATGCCAAAGCTGAAGCTGTTGGGACATCGGCGGGAGAGGTGAGTCCTGTGTGCGTGTTTCACCAGCTTTTTGTGTTCCTATTCCCTGCAGCTCCCGCTGTTGCACCGGAGCAGCGACTGAGCCTGGGGAATGTCAGTGCTGGGAGAGCTTTGGCAGCAAGCTACAGAGTGGGATTAATCTCCTGTTTCCCAGCAAAAGTCCAGCTCTGGAAAAAAGGGGTTGCCATGGGGTTTACTGAGGCGGGGCTGGAGCTGGGAAATCCCACAGCCCTCACTATGGGATTCCCCTGTGAGGAGCAGGAAGAGCTGAGCTGGCAGCCGAGGGGAGACTGCTGGCTTTAGTCCCTTACACAGAAAATTCCTGTCTTGAATTCCACCCCCCCCACCTTGTCCGGGGCAGGGACGATTCCCCGTGCCCCTGGAATTCCGCTGGGCTGCGAGTCCCAGAGCCGACTGCTGGGCAGAGCACAGCGAGTATTTGATAGGATCAGGGGCTGCCCCTTCCTTCTCCTCCTCCCTCCCGGTGTTCCCGCCTTTGGGAGGATGGTCCTGCTCCTCTGAGCCCCAATGACTGTCCTCGAACCGCTGCTATCCCAGCCAACATGCTTCTCCCTCCTCGTGGCTTTTTTCCTCTCCTTTTCCCCCCGCCTCTTCTCCTCGTTATTGCTCCACGCCCGTTTTGTCACAGGGGATGATCCAGGGTTCTCCTCTTTGCCTGGAGAGCATAAATACCACTGGGGAGCTCTGTGAGACTGCAGTTGGTCCGAGTTGCTGAGCCGAGACCTTGCACATCTCGCACCTCCTGAGGCTTATTCCATCCTTTCCCCCTCCTCCTCGTTTAAATATTTCAGATACATAATTTATTTTCCACGAGCAGGCTTGAAGGAGCTGCAACTACCTGGAGTCTCGGAAGAACTCAGCAAGGTAAGCGCAAAGTTTGGTCCTGGCTTCTGAAATGTGGTTTTGGGGGTGGTGTGAGTGCAAGAAATCGCTCTTTTAAGAAGGCAAAGTTTTAGTAACTTCTCCAAAAAGTTGCCAGGCTGGTATAAAATAACACAATACTGTCTGAGCTTCCCTCGTGTGTGCTCTGCAGAAGTTAATGCAAGATTAACAAGCATTAATCTTGAATGAATGGGAGGAGTTTGCAAGTACAGGAGTGGATTTCTATGCAAATAGAAAATATCCACGGGATGCTGCTGCAGTCTCCAGGAGCTGATACCTGTGGGCACATTTGCGTGCTCCAGGCTGCCTGTGTGTGTACAACTCTGTGCTGAAGTCCTGTAGGAAAGGAATTTCAGTGTCACCACATGTGGTGTCTGCTTCCAGTGGGTTTTCCATGTGGTTTTATGTGGAAACTTACCCACTTGGGTTCTTTGGGAGTGGATTGGAATGGAAGATCCAGATGTTTTGGCCCATGGCCTTGAGGATGCTGAATTTGTGGTGTGCTCAGGGCAATGTGTCACTGTTGTCCTGCGTCAAGGAACTTGTCATCCTGCATTTCTCTGGAGGCCAAGACAATTCTGCAAAGCTCGGAGTGTGTGCACCCCAGTGAAGCAGATGGCCTGGCGTTCAGTGCATTCTTTTGTGGCTCTATCCCTGGATTTCTTTGCACGGTTTAAAGTTGATCCCAGGCTAAACCAGGCTAAAAGCTGATCCCAGGCTAACTCATCCTAGATCCCAGGCTAGCTCAGGTTAGGAGCTGATCCCAGGCTCAGTTAGAAGCTGATCCCAGGCTAACTCCCCTCTGCTTTGCTGTTTTAGCTGCTTTCCTGCTATCCTGAGCTAACTTTGCACTTCCCTTCCTCATCAGCTGGTGCCCTGTGTTGACTCCGCAGGCCCTGGGATGTTTTAGCTGCAAATGTCACCCATAACCCAGGAGCAGGCACCCACTTGTGTACTTCACCAGGGAGGCAGTCCAAGTGCTCGATATCCTTCAGGAATAAGGTGACATGAGGACATGAAAGCAGGATCAGCCTGCATGTGGCTTTAGCAGTGTCTCTGCCAGGCTTCAGATGTGACCAGCTCTCCTGCCTTCTGTGCGAAGCAGACACCGTGCATTAGCTGGGGAAATAGCTTTCTAAAAATAATCTTTCCCAAAGTCCAGCGCTGCTTTTTAACTCCCTCAGACCCCAGGAGAAGGCCTCCCATTTCTCCCCACTCTGGACAGGCTTTACAGCGTATTCAGCAGTCGGTTTCTGCTGACTCAGTCATTTCTGATGGCTCCCAGATGTTCACCTGGCACCAGTGTCAAGGGCCAGATGTGTTTAAAGGGAGGCTCTGCTCCTCCTGAGCCCTTGAAATCAACAGCAGAGGCTTCCTCAGCTGACTGTCAGCTGATAATTTTCTGTGAATAATGTCAAAGCCCAGCTCAAAGACAACGTGATTTCAGCCTCCGTGGATGAGGAGCTGCTGCTGCAGCCCGGGGGCATCACCCCAGCCCTGCAGGGCACGGGGACTGGCTGAGCTGGAACACATCCAAGTGTTTTCCTGCACCTGGACACGAGGCTATTGAGAGGCAGATGGATGGACATCTGAAATCCCTGAGAGCTTTCTGAAACGTGAGCATCTTTCAGCTGCTTTCAATTAATCTGGCCAGGGAACTCTCTGCTCCCTGTCCCCCCTCTCTGATCCCTTAATCCTTCCTTGGGATGCTCAGCGCTCCTCACCCCAAGCTGAAGCAAAGGAAGGGACTTGGTGAAATAGAAAATAAAGCCAAAGTGACCTAATTTTACAGAGGTGCTGGGATCCTTTTGCTGGCAAATGGGAGCCAGGGAAGCACATCCCGAGGAATAATGCACCATCTGTTGCGAGCTTTTGGCCGCATCGCCAAGCCAGACGCGTTGGCTTCGCTGCGGAGCTGTGAGTGGGGCAGCTCCTCTGGCTCTCAGATGCTACAGCTGATTTTTTTCAATCTGCCCTTTCTGAAAGTTCAGTGTTTGCCTTAGATGGGTGGTGGATTTGGGCTCCTGTTTAGCCAAGGGCAGCCAGCCAAACGAGGGGTGCAACGGCCGCCTCTGAGCGCCGGCTGTTCCTGCAGCGAGAGCTGCCGGGGCTAAATGGCCACATTGTGAATGGCCGTGGCAGTACGGCTATTTTTAAACTCTTAGGGAAGTGCCTCAAAGTAGGAATTGTTCCCTGAATTTGGGTCAGACAGTCTACAAAAGCAACTGCTCCTTTTGCCTCCCCTAGCCCTCTGCAGCAGGGTTAGAAAGTCGGGCTCCTGCCCGGGGGGAAGCGAATGCCGCAAGCAGGGCTGCGGAGAGGATGAGGTTAAGGGAGTGTTTGTCCCCCGTGCCACCGAACGTCCTGGCTTCCAGGTGTGCCTGGAGCTGGGGACAAGGCGGGTGTGTTTGACTCGCTCTGCAGAGCAGGAAATGATGAGAAGCTGTTACCTAAACGGAGCAAATTACATCCTGCATTGTTGTACCCAGGCAAAGGCTTAATGCGCTGCCTGGAGAGAGGCTGAGGGCAGCTGGTTTTCATCTGCCTTCGTATTCAGTCCAAGAAAGAAGCCTCAGAAAGGGACTCAGTGTCTTCTGTGCGGTCAGCCAGCAAGTTTTTGGAGGTTCTCAGAGGTTTTTAGGGGTCCCTGCCTGTGCAAAGCACCTTGTGCTTGCCGCTGTCCTCCACAGATGCTGCTGTGCTGGGTCTGGGGAGCAGGGGCTTGGGGCTTCGTGCTCAAATGGAGCTTTTCCAGCTGGGAGTTAGATGGCTCTTCCCTGCTTTGGGTGGCTTCCAACTCATCTGGTCTCAGTGTGTCCAAATCCCGTGTCACTGGATGAAATTTCTCGAATAATTCCTGCTAATCTGGGGTTTGTTTCCTGCCACAGAGTAGGAATGCTTTCAGCGTGGCTTGCAGCAGCGCTGTCAAAACCAGATCCTCACCTCATGTTGAAGACAGGGATGGGGAAGCTTTCTTCCAAAAACTAGCCCCAAGGAGGGAGATCCCGTGCTTGCACTGTCTGTACAGATCCTTTTTGCCCCGATGGATTGATCCTGCGCTGGTGGCAGAGCAGTGAGCACTGCACAGCCCTGCAGCAGCACATCCCGCTCCTGTGGGAAGCTCCCGATCCAAACCAAACCAGCCGAGACGCACAGGGGTCGTTAGATGGATAAACTGGGGCACGGCGGGCTGGAAGGGCTTGGGAATGACAGGTGGAGCTGGAGCCCCACGGAGCAAGGCTGAGGGATTAAACGAAGCTGCTCAGCGACCAAACCGAGACCCTCTGTCGGTGCTGACGGCATCCGAGTGCCCGGGAACAACTAATCTGGCCGGGGGAGGGCGGCTGCTCCCTCTGCTCCATAATTCACCTCCCTGGCGGCGCTCTCTCCCCCTGGGAAGCGTCAGCGAGAACACCCCGGGTGCGTCACTGCCAGCGGCACCGGGGCTGTGCGGCCGCACGGGGACATTTCCCAGGAACAGCCGCTTCCACCGAGCCCCCGGGACAGCTCTGGCTGCTGCCTGATGCCTCCGCACCCGCCTGCCTGGGGATTTTACTTTCCCTTTTGTTCAGAACTGTTCTTTCCCAGCTGCTCGTTGCGGGGATAACTTCATGTGCCTCCCTGCCTGCGAAGGGATGGAGCCGGGGTTGTTGGGAGCTGCTGGGCATTGCAGGGTGGCAGCTCCAGCAGGGATGCTGGGGGGGCAGGAGGCATCCTCCTGCACACCTGGGAAGTGCTCACTCCCAGCTCAGCCTCGGTGGAATAAACTGAGCCCCCGTCACTTGTGGTGTTGTTCAGATCCTCCTGTCATTGGGGTGAACAGTAATTGTAAGCACCGCTCTTTTCCAAGCACAAATCCGTGCTGTGTGACCTCATGGCTGGGGGACAAATGCACTGAGAGTTCCTCTGGCCCTGCTCTGACTGTCTGTTTCTCCCCAAATTCCAGACCTGCATTGAGCCACGGGAGTCGCTGCAAGAAAAGCCACCATCACCTTCATCTCTGCTGCTGCTGGCTCTAGAGGAGGCAGCATGAATCCTGCCCTGCCTTGGATCATTCCTCTGGGATGTGTGCTGCTGCTGACAAAGACAGCCGAGTGCTTTATCCTGCCCAACTCGAGTCACCTGGAGAACATCCTGAGCAGGTATCAGGATGGGGAAGCTCACTCCAGATCCAAGAGAGCCATTTTATTCTCAGACAGACAGGAGATACTGATGCTCCACAATAAATTGAGAGGTCAGGTGTATCCAGTGGCCTCTAACATGGAACACATGGTGAGTCTAGAGCCTGATAAATCCCTTTATTACTACTTTTTTTTTTCTTTTCCTAACTGTATTTTAATTTTCCTTGCGGTGCAAGAGGCGTAGCAAATTTCCTCTGATACAAGTTTTTCCTCAAGAGGTTTCCTGAAGCATTGCTTTCTGGGGTGAAGGATCCTTTATAAAGATCAGTGGCCTGTTTTGGTTGGAGAGGGCTGCTGATGGGTCACCGAGTCCATCCTCTGCACAGCTTCAGGACTGGTTCCATTATTCATAAAGGAGTGTCTGGCCCAGCCCTGGATGCATCTCCAGTGATGGCACTTCCCCAGCCTGCCTCAGCAGGTTCTTCCATTACCTCCGTGCCATAAAAGCGGCACATTTTCCCCAGTGTTTAACCCCTGCTCTCCCTGTGAAAGCTTTCAGGCTGTTGTGGCCGGTGTTTGGGGACACCCCTGTCTGCTCAGGGAGCCTTCTGCTCTTTGGGTTGCCACCAGCTGCCACCCAGCGCTGGAGGCGGCATCTGCCCTCGGTCACACACTGATCGCCCCAGCTCAGCACCGTGAGCCAGCCCCGCACGATGCTGCTGTGAATCTGCACAGCACCACAGCGAAACAGGGCCTGAGGAACGTGGCTCCATCTGCAAAGAATTTCAATCACTGGACATAGCTGGGACGGCTTTGGGAGTTCACGGGTGGACGAGTCAGCGCTGTTGGGTTTCGTAGTTCAGGAAACCAAAATAAAAGTTTGGTCAATGTATTCTCCCACTTCAGAGGGAGAGCTTAAAAGCTGGAGGAGTGTGAAATGTGCCTGTGCCATCAACAATTCACATGAATAGTTTTTCTTCACCTGATGCCAGAGATCCTGCTTTGAGCTATTTTTGCCGTGCCATCAAAATATTACAGGGCCACAAAACGATGTAGGCAAATAATTACTTTTTGCGTGCCTTTTCCCAGTGTGCAAATATAGTTCTGACCCAAACTAGTCTGACTTCAGCTGTGCTCTCCTGCTGACGGATCAAATGATGGATGATTTGTTAAGACCCTATTTAAAAGGGTAAAAGAAGAGCGCACTTAAATGTGATATAAAAATTGTTTGCTGGCTGTGCTGAAGTGAGGGCTGCACATGGAAATCCTGCTTTTTGTGACTGCGGGGAGAAGGGAAAGAGAAGAGAGGGCAGGGGATGGTGAGGAAGGACAGCTGTCCCTCAGCTGGGCCACACCAGCGGTGGCACCACTGTTTTTTGGCCCTGCTTTTGCCAGAAATCCTGTGCCTTTCTAAGAACTGGGGATTGTATCTCTTCCTCAGCGGCTCTCACGCTATCCTGCAGGGCAGCGCTGCCAGAAGAGGCAACTTGATTGATTTCCAGAGGGTAAACACAAAGCCTGAGCAAGCCCACGGTGTTTTGGTTGGCCCCGGGGCTGGCAGCGCTGCCGAGTGTCCCCGGCCCGACTGCTGCTGGAGCTCGCGGCGCGGTTGCACTTCTGTGTTTGCCTTTGCTCAGGGAGCTTTTCTAGTGGTTTTTATGGGTGATGGAGGGCAAATGAAAGGGCCTTATGTGCTCGGAAGAAAGGAGCTGAGTATGAGATGGGGCTGCTTGGAAGGGCTATAATCAGCCTTTCATGTGCTCGTGTTTACCCGGTATGACTTGGAAATGCCATGTGTGTGCTGAACGGTGATTTCTCTTTAATCCTTTGTCCTGCAGAGGACATTTCTCATTTGGACTGGTTTAAGAGGATGCTCTGTCTTTAGAACCACAGATAAACTTTCTTCTTTGGAGCGTCACCGGAGACGTGCAGGGATGATTTGTGGATGAGTTGGTAGAGCTTGTTCTTCCCATCAACCTCCAAACACTCCCTTGTGAAAGTCCATCTCCCAGCACCATATCTGGTGCATTTAAGTATTCTAAAATGGGAAATAGGAGTTAATATATTCCAGGAAAGGGACGTATTTAACTGCTACTGGATGAACTTCAGTTGTTAGACACCGTTAATAAGAAAGCAAGAACACAGTAAATCGTATGACTTATCTGGAGATCAAAAGAATTATTATATACACGTGGGATAAACGTAAAGTGGACTGAGAAACTGAAGAAAGAAAAACAGTTTTGCTGCTGGGTTTGTGTAATTAATTGAAAGCTGGCACAGGTATTCAGTGCTAATGGAAAACGAGTGAGCAGTGCACAACTCCTGACAAAGCTGGGCCAGTTCGAAATTACCTTAAGCCCTCTACCGGCTCCATGAGTGACACTTCCACTGTGCCTTTGGACGGCTCAGCAGAGGTGGATGGGTGCCAAGGCCAAAACAAACTCCTCGTTAATAGTCCCGGAGAAAAAAGGACATAACGGACCCAGAGGAAAAAGGACATAATAGATCCTGAGGCACGGTGACCTTTTGAGATGGCTTAGTCAGATGCTTTCAGCAGTGATGAAAGGCAGAAATCTTTCCTCTTGCGGCAGCCTCAGAGACAGCTGGATAAAGCAAAATTGTTCTCAGCGCGGATTGCTGGAAGGAAAATAGTTTGTTTTCATGGATAAGGTATGCATCCTTCCTCTCAACTGTAGGGTGGTGGCTTTCCCTGTCAGGATGGGATAGCGTTTCTGAGGGAGTTAGCAAAGCATCTCCAAACCTCTGCCAGGACATGTCAGCCCTGGAGCTTGGTGCCACTTTTAAAAGGAAGCTGCCAGTGCTGCAGAAAGTCTGGGCTGGGGAGGAAAAGGAGCGAGTAACCCGATCACTGCAATTCAGGTGTCTGGCTTCAGGTCTGCAGACTCGTTAGGCTGAGTGAGCAAACTCCTTGTGGGATGCATTATTAAATCCGGACCTGCAAGCTGCGGTGCAATGTGTGCATGCCATGGATATATTTCACATTTACACTGTGTGCTCTGCTGTGAGAGGCCATTATAAATTTGCAGGAGCAAAAGAAAGAGAGTCCATGTGCTAAATCGTTTGGAATCACACACACCCGAAGGATTCTCTGATTCTGAAGGAAACTGAGCACAGGCTCGTTGCACCTCTGGCTTTATCACCTTCCTAGATACTGCTTTGAATATTGGCATAAAGAATTCTTGCAAGTATAGCTAGGAAAGTCTGAAATCTCTCTCTTTTCTTTTTTTTTTCCCTTCCCACCATGTTTATTGCTCTGAAATGATTCCAGCCTCCTGACCGCGTTCATGTCTGAGAAGCAAGAGGCAAATAACTGCTCTAATTTAGATGGGATGGCTTTGTAATCTGATGCCTGCAGAAATGAGCCTCTCTCCCCATGCAGCAAAAAGCCGAGCAGAGGTGGAGCTCCCTCGGGATTACCTGTGGAGTGTCTTTTGTCCGAGTTCATTTATTTTATCCGCGGGCGTCAAAGGGAGATGTAACTCGTTAATTCCCATTTAAAGCCCTGCCGCTCAGGACGTCTCTGCATTAAATTAGGAGATCTGGAACATCCCCGCCTCCGAGGCTGCAGAGAATAAAGCTGGGTAGAAAGTCTGAGGAGCTCGGAGCGCAGAACGTCTTGGGAGAGTTTCTGTGGCTTTTGTGCTGGATGTGGCCGGTCACCACCGAGTGCACAGAGTGGGAGACCACAGAAAGCCGCGTCTCGGCAGGGCCGCAAGAATCTGCCCGAGCAGAGGTTTGGGAATGTTTGTGGTGGGTCTGACCCTGCCGCTTGCTGGAGGGCTGAGAAGGAAAATGGGTTTATTCCCTGTATCAGAGCCGTGTCCACACAGGGTTTTGCAGACTGACGTGAATTTGCTTGGTCACTGCTCAGTCCGAAGCTGAGCTGGCGAGCTCGGGGCAGCTCTGGGATGCTGTTGGAATCTGGGCTGCTGAGAGTGCATCGTGATAGGCTGTTCTGGGAGGCCTGGGCTGTGAGCTCAGTGAGGTGAGGTCATGTTTGCCTTTCTGAGATAGCAGAGACACACCAAGTTCCAGGAGACGCCGCGTTTTCCTGTCGTCTTATCCAGGGATGCACAGTCCCTCCCCATCCCAGCTGTAACTGCCCGAGGCTGTGTCCAGATACTCACTCAGAATGGACACTTGGTGGTTTTTAAATGTATTTGGATGCCCTGCAGCCCTCCAGGCTCTGACAGGTCCTTTGAAATGTTTGAGATTCAGAAGTTGCTTTTCTTCTGGAGAAGACAGGACTTGGAAAGAGCAGGCGGTTGTGATGGTAAAAGTCCAAAGAGGACAGTCTTGTGCTGGCACGTGAATGGGCTGGATGCACATTACAAGAGCTCTCTTCTCTTTGGTTTTATTTGCAGGAATGTGCGGTAATATTTTAATCCCAACGAATTATCCTCTAAGGGCTGTTCTGAATAGAGCGGCTGTCAGTAATTACACAATGAATTCAGGGCACTGGCTGCTGGGCCCAGCAAGTCTGGCCTTTAGAACAAATGCACTCCTGGGCAGCAGAGCCAGCAGAGCTGATTTCTTGTTTGCCTTTGTGTCATTTTGGAGCTCTCCTTTGGCTCACAACGGGGTGATATTCGATGAGGAGTGATCTCACACCAGCATCCTGCCCTCAGCGGGAACAGAAATGGGATTTGTCACTTCTAACGCGATGCCTGTTTCAGTGAGAGTGGAATAAGCTCAGCAGCCCTGGGACTTTGCCACCTCTGGATCCATTGGTGGATTCTCAGCCGGAGAGGTGGGACTGGGAGACTCAGACCCACCCTCCTCGATTAAGAGGTTGGACCAAAACTCTGGAGGTAGCGGAGCTCTCCACTCCGACCGCTCTCCACTGCTGGAGTTCCGCTTGATGGGAAAGCCTGGAGATGTCCCCACTGTAAGGACAATGGATGACAAATCCTGCTGGAGTCCATCAAAGCAATGAATGTGTGTCAGAACTCTTGCAGGACTCAGAAACGTGTGTCATGTTGGAGATCATGGCATCTCCAACCTTGACTTCTAATTTTTATTTTTTTTTAAAACAGAGTAGAAAAACAACTGCCAAGAACATCTCGTGGTTTAGGCTGGATGGTCTTCATGTGTTTTTGAGGTCTTCCCAGGTGGGGTTTGTGTGTTTTCTGATGACCTGAGCAGAGCATTTCACAAGAAGCATGGCAGCAGCTGGGGAAGATCATAGACCCTTTACTGCCCTGGCCTTTCATGGCAGGGGAACACGTTGAGGAATGTTATTTTGGGCTGGGGCACATGACAGAAATGTGCTGGCTTCACCAGGACAGGCTGGATGTGGCGGGCGATCTGTGCCTCACTCTTCCTCCACGAATTGCTGTCGGTTTAATCTCTTGATCCAATAAATTTGAGATGAAAAACTGACCTGGTTTTTTTTTTTTTTTTTTTTTTCTTTTCTCTCCCCACACTGTGAAGACCTGGGACGAGGAGCTGGAGCGGTCAGCGCACGCCTGGGCTCAGCAGTGCATCTGGGACCATGGGCCCAGTGACCTCATCAGGTCCATTGGGCAGAACCTGGCCGTTCACTGGGGCAGGTAAGGGTTGGGGTGCTGCCAAGGGCAATTGATGGATTCTCCTTTAGAGACAGCTGGAAAGGTTTGCTTTGATGCCTGGCAGAGCCCTGGGGAGATGTGATAGAAGCTGGGGATCGTTAATTGTGACGGCTTCGGTGGGGTGGTTATGGTGGTAACGCCTGCAGCCACCTTCCACTGGCACTTGCCAGGAAAGCCGCACTGATTTGGGCTGCTCCACCCCTCTGGGTCTGAGGGTAACACACCTGAGACGTGCTTAAGGTCACTCCTTCTCCCGAAGGAGAACAGGTACAGAAGTCTTACCCCTTGCTCCTAAATCTGCTGTTTCAGGCAGGGCTCTGGCACCATGCAGAGAACCAGCTGAAAGCTGAAGTTTCTCAGGAGCAACACCTGGATTCAGCTCAGAATTTAATTATCTCTTGCTGTATTTTCCATAAATATTTATCTGGCTCCTGATTTCTCTTTACTGAAAACACTTGGCAGGGATTTTTTCGAATTCCTGGGACAAGTTTTAAACTAGAGTCATTAGCCCAGTTAGGAAAGCTGACATTAAGGCTTCCAAATGGATTTTCCTCTCCATCTCGAGGTGAAATTTGTTTATTGTCAAGCTCCTGCTGTTGTTATAGGTTAAACCTGCTTTGCACAGCAAACATTTTGTGCTTCCTCAGGAGCCCTGAGCATTTTTCCCCCCATTTCCTGGGTGGAAGTGCAGTTACGTTTGTTGTCAACCAGGCAGAACTCGGTGGAAAGCAAAGGAAATTTGCCGCTGTGAAATTAGGCTGATATGAAAATTGGGCCCATTTTTGTTGGCAGAATTAACGAATGATTGGAAAGTAGAGTGGTTAATTAATTGGAAATGAAGTCAAAAGATCGTGCTGTTCTTGGCTTTCCTACAAGTGCTCAGGATGGCCACGGGCTCCTGATGGAGGAAGATCCAATCTTGCTCCCTTTGCGGTTCCTGAGAGGAAAGAAAAATCAGATTTATCTCAGTTTTTTCAGGAACAGGCCACAACCTGATTGCCTCCATTTCCTCTCCTCTAAAATAGGATTCGGAAAGTATTCGCTTCATGACATCATGAGATGGATGTTTTTAAAATACTTGTAATGAATGATTTTTAATGAAAAGTTGGCTGAAAGGATAAGCTCCAGTTGGTAATGATATCACTGGGATTTCTGGCAGTTCGCTTGATGTGAGCTGTTGAAAGCCATCAAAAGCAGTGGGTCTGGTACAGTTTGCACATCACTGTGTTTGCTCCCTGTGCGAGTAGAGTGTAAAGGGTGCAGGAGTTTCCACAGGCGGTTTTGACACCTTTTGTGCTCCCCACACAGCACAGACAGCATCAGCACTGCCTCAGACCCCGGGATCGGAGGCAGAGGTCACACAGAGCGCACACAGTGCGCGCAGGGCTTGGTGCGGGAGGGAAAGCTGCTGCCGAAAAAGGTGGGATAGGAGTGTAGAGCACCAGCTACTCCACACCAGCTCCTGGTGGGATGTGAGTGAGGGAAAGCCCACTCGCGTTCAAACATCTTACAGGACTGGCTGCGAGTGCACTTCCAGATTTAGCAAATTGCTCCTGGTGGAATAGGTACACGATGGCTTTTGGTGCAAGATGTTTGGCAAAGCCTAACTTCTGTTTACTTTCAAAACACAACTTCCTGCCAAACTAGAAGTTATTTTGTAGTTGTGTGGAAAAGCGAGGAGGGCATTTCAGGTCAGCGGCACTTGAGGATGGTGTCAAACCTATAAATAATAGAGTCAGGTCAGGCTGTGAAACTGAGGGAAAAAAATCATAGAAACACACAACAGTTTGGGTTGGAAGGGACCTCAAAGATCATCCAGTTCCAACTACCCTGCCATGGGCAGGGACACCTTCCACTGTCCCAGGTTGTTCCAAGTCCTGTCCAGCCTGGCCTTGGACACTTCCAGGGATCCAGGGGCAGCCACAGCTGCTCTGGGCACGCTGTGCCAGGGCCTCCCCACCCTCCCAGGGAGGAATTCCTTCCCAATATCCAGTCTTAACCCTTCATATTTAAAATTTTCAGAGACTTTTTAAATTTTATTTTATTTTTTTAATTTGAAACCTTCTAGCAGAGCATCATGATTTCTTTTCTCCTTCAGGTATCGATCTCCAGCCTTCCACGTCCAGTCTTGGTATGACGAAGTGAAAGATTACACGTTCCCGTATCCTCACGAGTGCAACCCGTGGTGCCCAGAGAGGTGCACAGGTGCCATGTGCACCCACTACACCCAGGTAAAGCGCTTTGTACCCGCACTCCCCTCACCCCCCCGTGTCTGGATCGGGGCAGTTCGCTTATTTTCAATAATTACATTTCCCTTGCAGATAGTCTGGGCCACAACCAACAAGATCGGCTGTGCTGTGAACGTCTGCAAGCAGATGAATGTGTGGGGAGAGATCTGGGAGAACGCTGTCTACCTGGTCTGCAACTACTCCCCCAAGTAAGGCAGAGCAGCTGGGCTCTCTCCAGCTCTCCCAAAACTGGCAGCTTGCTCAGCTAGCTCGGGGTCTGGGGAAGAGATTTCAGGCAGTCTAGACTGGTGGTTGTGGCTTTAAATTTTTTTCTTTAGACAGCAGCACAGGGCTGGTTCAAAACTACCGAGTGTTGCCTGGAAAACTGAATGAGAGGCCAGGGCCAGGCTGGAGCTTTGATGTTCCTGCCACGGGAAGGGAAGGAGGAGCAGGAGATGGCCAGGATGGAGCTGGCGTGTGCTGCTCAGCAAGGCTTGCTCTCTGCTGTCAGAGGGTGGGAAGGGATGGGGTGGTGGTTAATGCCAAAAAAAAAACCTCTGAAATAACTGCAGTGGTCGAGATTTCACTAGCTTGATGGTTTGATTAAATTTCAAAATGAAAATCGTATTTCTTGCCTACTACATCCAGGAGAAGTTTACTACCTGGCAAAGGCAGTTAATATTTTCTGTTTTAATGGCTAATAGGAGAAACATTCCCACTCCAAGCCCTTGGCAATCTAAAACTTCAAAACAAAACGAAACAGGGAAATCGCTCCCTGCAAAACCAGAGTGGCTTGGGGAGCATCCGACTTCAGGGGATCCCAGTGCAGAATAACGCAAAGGAAAAAGATGTGTGGGGCTGGAGCTGCTGTGTCCCAGGCAGGGCTCTCTGGGTGGGTTCTCTAAGCCCCTCTCCCACGTCAGATGAGCACATTTTGCTCGTGGTTCGGTGGGATTTCACAGCCTGCTCCTGATGGGGGATAACAGCATCTCCCACAGAGCCCCCACAGCAGGCTGGGCGATTTGCACGTCATCCATTCGGGGCTGCTGGATGGAAAAATGCTCTGTTTCTGCCTCTGCTGCTTAATCTTTTTCTCTCTGGCATCGGTGCACGTTGTCCTCACGTAGCCTTGTAGGTGGAGACAGCTGAAAGAGCATAACCCAGGAGTTCATAGCCACGGCTTAACCCCTTCAACCTCCTCATCCCCCAAAACTCACAGCCAAAAAGGGCTGATGTTTCTGGGGAGTTTTCTTCAGCTAAATGCAGTAATCCATTGATTTATTCCTGTTGACATAAGATCCCAGTGTTTCTATTGGAATTTAACATAAAAGCGATGTGGCCCGCAATTTCTTTAAATGAGGTGAAAACAAGGAGGAACACCTTTCTGGTTGTTTAGTCTTTATTTGGTTGCTCTGGGCCAGGATGATGTTTCTGGTTTCGGAGGCCCTGAAGGGTGTTTGGGTGCCTGATGGGTGCTCGTTTCTCCTGTGCTCCCAGGGGCAACTGGATCGGAGAAGCTCCGTACAAGATCGGCCATCCCTGCTCCGAGTGCCCGCCGAGCTACGGGGGGAGCTGCCAGAACAACCTCTGCTACAAAGGTGCCTGCCGGGGCTTTGGGGCACCTCTGGGGTGGGGGACAAGGCTGGGGAAAATGTGTGGAAACTTCTAAGTAGAACCAGCCACGGATTTATGCACTTTTTAATTGGCCATCCTCAGTATTTCGACATGGGGACACGCGGGAAATCGTCAGCCACTGCTGAAAGCGAGAATTCCCGAGCTGCTGAAAATCTGGAGCTCGGGTTCAGCGTGTTTTCCTGGTGAAAACGGAGTGCTTGGATGGGGAGAAGCAGCTCTGAGCTGCCATGGGTTTGGCATAGGAGCTCCAGCGGGATTTTGAGCGCAGGCAGGCTGTGGGCAGGAGCGATCCCGTCCTCACGGGGTTTTCTTGGGAAGAGAATGTTCTCCAGCGCTTCCCAGAGGCATCATGGGTGGGCAGAGCTTGGCTGCCTGCCCTGCCCCTTCGGGGAGCCTGGGATGGAGGCCCTTGCCTCCCTCCCCACCTTGGGTTTCATGGCTGCAAAATGAACGTAGCGATTCGTGTCTCTTGGAGGAGAGCAGGGGGATCCTGAAGGGTTTTTCCTGACCTCTGGAGTTTTCTTGGAAGAGAGGTCAATAGAGTAAAGCTCATTATCAGGTTGAGCCCTCCAGTGCAGCAGTGCTGCCCCCAGCATCCAGAATCTCCTGGGGTCATCTCTCTCCTCCCAAGAAATGGGAACTGGGCTCTGTGAAAACAGGGAGATTCCCTGGACACTTGCCCAAAGCAGGGGCTCATTTTGCTGCGACCTCGCATTTCTCATTTTTTATCTCGCGGGCTCTGAGGGAGGACCCCAAGATGCAGGTGGGCTTCAGCAGGGGGAGAGAAAGGGATGCCCTTTGGAATATGCACCCTCCAGCAAATTTGTGCTTTCCTCCAGAGGGAAGAGCTCAGTGGGAAACAGGAAGCAACATCAGCACTTTTTTCACTGATTAGTGGGGATCCCTTCAAATCTGTGTTGTAAGACGCCATAAATGCTGCTCCATGCCCAGAGGGGCAGCAGAGGAGCGTCCTGGCATAGCCCTGCGCTGCATCCAATGGCTATTTTTGATCTCCCGGCTGTTTAAAAGCAGATCCTTGTCAAACCATTCCCACAAAACGTGAACCTGCCTTCCCCACCAGTGTGAGCACGCTGTAATTATTTTCAATCCCCTCCTCTACCAAGATCACCGCTATGAAGATCCCATCATTGCTGAGACAGACGAGACCAACGAGGTGGAGATTCCACAGGTGGCGGAGCAGAAGCCGGTGCGGCTCCACCCTCTGGAAAAGAAGCCCAGCAAATCCATCAAGCCCAAGAAAATCATCTCAGAATCCTACATGAGTAAGACACAGCCTTCCCCTTTTTCAGCTCCTATGGGTTTTAAAGCAGCTCTATGGGAAAAGGTGTGGAAGGTGATGAGGAGGCTCAGGGATGAAGAAACTGGGGGGGATGTTTGAGTGGAGGAGGAGGGGGAAATTGATCTGGGGGGAGATTCACTGCTAATTGTAGCAGGAGCCTGCCAGAAGTGGTGAACAGAGCTCTCAAAAACAGCTTGTACCTTCTGCGCGTCAACCTGCAAAAGTTATGTGTTTGTTTCAGTCATTTCGTAGAATCCCGGAGTGGTTCGGGTTGGAAAGGACCTTAAAGATCATCCAGTTCCACCCCTGCCATGGCAGGGACACCTTCCACTGTCCCAGGCTGCTCCAAGCCCTGTCCAGCCTGGCCTTGGACACTTCCAGGGATCCAGAGGCAGCCACAGCTGCTCTGGGCTCGCTGTGCCAGGCCCTCCCCACCCTCACAGGGAACAATTCCTTCCCAGTTTCCCATCTATCCCTGCCCTCTGGCAGTGTGAATCCATTCCCTGTGTCCTGTCCCTCCATGCCTCACCCCCAGTCCCTCTCCAGCTCTCCTGGAGCCCCTTTAGGCCCTGGCAGGGGCTCTGAGCTCTCCCTGGATCCTTCTCCTCTCCAGGTGAGCACTCCCAGCTCTCCCAGCCTGGCTCCAGCCCTCACAGCATCCCCACAACATCCTCTGGCTGATTCCAGCAGTCCACATCCTCCTCATCTCAATAAAATATCAATGCACCAAAGGTCCCCTCCATCAGTAACCAATTTAGGAAATACTGGTTTTATTTCCCATTTCAAACACTCTGCAATCAGCACTTACCCCCTTCACAGCTTTTCTGGGGTTTATAGTTTGTTTCCTCTTTATTTCGCACTTGGGAATATTTCTGGAGTTATTTGTGGAGCTGCTGGTGTTTCCTTCGTTGTTTTCCAACCGCTGTTAATTAAAAGACACCTATTGAGAAAACAAGGTGGGGCAAGCCAGCGGGGCCTTTTCAAGTTTATCTGCCAGGATCTGCAGAGTCTGTAATTAAAAGGAGGATGAGAGCCCTGACTGCAGACCTCGGGCTGTAAATCAAAGCCTTCAGCTGTCAGCTGCATCTTCCTTGCTCATATTCCAAAGACACCTGTCTCCGGTGAAGGGCTAAAGAGGCACAGACTGCTCCAGGCTGGAGAAAAGAAGATTTTATCTCGCTGCACCACAGACCTCCAGGAAAGATGTGTGCAGATTGCTAGTTTCTGTAGCTCGGGAGCAGGCTGAGCAATTTCCTTTTTGAAAAAAATGTATTTATTTGAGTTTTTTTCCCTCCCCAGCACAAGTCATTAGCTGTGAAACCAAGATGAGAGACAAGTGCAGAGGCTCAACATGCAACAGGTAGGGTTTTATTGATACTTCTCGGAGTGCTGAGGGAAAAAAGTAATCTAAAAATTACTCAGTCCTTGCAATCATATGAAAGGCTGTACTGTGTATTTTTTGAGACTCTCTAGGTAGATCTCTTTAAGAAAACCCCCAAAACCCAACAAAAAAATTACCCTAAATTTCTCTTAATGCAAGCTTTCAGCCAAGCCTGGCAATGAGGTGGTTTGGTTTATTTTATTCAGCCATGATGACCCACAGTTTCATGTGTCCAAAATAATTTAATAAATTTCGGCAGAGTCATTTTTGGAGCCGATTTCATGCATTCCACTGCTGTCCAAGCCAGACCAATAATTCATGGCTTGTCCCCTCCCAGCCAGTCAAGAACTTCTGGTTAAGGTTTCTGCAAAGAACAGGACAGTTTATCACTTGGAGAGAAACCAAATCCACAGAATCTAAATATTGGTCGGGCTCTTGGGGAGGGTGGAGCAACCGTTTTAAAAAGTAGCTATTTTGCAATCTTGCTTTTAAAACGGGAGAGTTACGTGAAATGAATGGAATGACTATTAAATGAAACAGAGTCAAAGTCTGTTTTTCTTGAATTGTTTTTCGCCACCCTCAAAGATATGTATCTTTACCAGGTATTTGTGCCCAGCTGGCTGCTTGTACAGTAAGGGAAAGATCTTTGGAACATTTTATTATGAAAGTGTAAGTACCTTTTAATAGCTCGTGGCTGTAATTTGTGGGAGTCAGTGGTAATGACAGAAATGGGAAATGCCAGCCATTCTGGTGTAGTTTGGCTTCTCGTATTCTCCGGCGGTGGGGCTGTAAAATGGTGCTAATAAAGATTATCTGTGTTTTCCTCATCGTGGCGATGAAGGAAAGGAAGGGCTCTGGGAAGGCAAAGTGATTCCAAGCGTGATCTTATCAGGAATTGTCCTTGATGCGGACACCCATGGGAAGTGAGAGATGGGGATCAATAATCAGCTCTTAAAATGATCATTCTTGTGGGCAGCTGTTACATGAACAGAAACTTTATATGGAAAACGCTGTTAAATGTTGTAACTAAACACTATTTTGGGCTGATTTGCTGGATCTCGAGTTAGCAAGACAATTTATAAATAAAGCATGGCACTGTTTTCCCATCAAAACTACTTTTGGGGTGAAGGAAGTTTGAAGACAAAAGGGTTTTTTGGGGGGTAAAATCAGGTTTTCTTTCCCTGTTCCAACTGTTGGTGCATGACTGCGTCACCCATGGTGTGCCTTTGCCCTGCAACTTGTGTGACTGCAGACACCCATCCCCTCCAAGTGGCGTCAGCAGAAATATTTTGGGGTTGAATATCTTGTCGAGAACAGGAAATATTTCAGGCTGGCCGCTCACTTCCAATGCTGCTTTTCTTCTAAACTGTACTTAAATGTATGGTTTTGTTATTAAAAAAAAAAGCTCGCCATTCAACCAGGCAGTGCTTAAAATAATAGTAATAAAAGAACAGGGCCGTGTTGGGAGAGGAAGATTTAACAACCAGATTCCAAAGGAGTGCACTCAGCTTATTTTCCACTTGGTGCTTTGGTGGTGGTGGCTTCATTTCTCCTCCGTTCTTTGCGCCGTGGTCGGGCAGCGTTGCTCTGTGAGTGAGATTTATTTCACACCGCATTTGTTTATCTCCCGTCAGTCCTCCAGCATCTGTCGAGCTGCAATCCACTATGGAATCCTGGACAACAAAGGAGGGCTGGTGGATATCACAAGGAAAGGGAGGACGCCCGCTTTTGTGAAGTCCACCAGGAACGGTGTGGAGTCGTTCAGGTACTGCCTTCATCAAAAACTGTTGGTATTTCCTTTAAACACAAGCAGATGTTCAGTCATCTCTGTTGCTCACATATAGACGCAGTGATCCAAGTAATTCTACTCTGATTACTTTTTTAATAATTTTTTTTTTTTTTTTTGCTTCTTTTACAGGAAAAGCAAACCTTCAAATGCATTCATGGTTTCCAAAGTCACAAGTAAGTTTTAAAAGTTGAGGGGGAAAAAAGATATTGTTGCTGGAGTTTCATGGGGTGCTTGAAAACATCATTCCCTTCTGGGCTCTTTTTCATTTTAAGAGGTTGTGTCCAATGGTTCTGTGCCACAGCCAAACCCTGGAGTGGTGTAGGGTGAACCTTAAAGGATTGTCCACCCACCATGGGCAATCCCACCACCACCACCACCTCATTTTCCTGGAGGCATCTAAGAGGAAGGTAGAAAAAACGGTGAAAACGGGCTGATATCAGAGCATCTCCGGCTGATGGATCATGGTGGGGTCCAGACTTCAGCTGCTGGTAGGAAAGGGATGGGAGATGAGCCATCCATGTATGAAAGCCTCAGTCAAATGCCAGCACTTAAAAAACTGAAAAAAAAAAATTAGTGGCCAATGTCCTAGTGCAGTACTGAAATGAAAAACATAATCCCATGTGAAATTAGTTTCTAACAGTGAGTCATCACATTTCTGATGAGCATATAAATAAACACTGCTCTACTTTTTAAACAATTCCCACTTTCTGAATATCTTTGTGAAACTCCTCCTACGTGGAATCATCCCTTTGATTCCATCCGCCTGAGCCCCTTTCAGGGACAACTGTAGGTGTCGGGATCTTTGGGCTCCACATCTGGAGCTGGAACAAGACCACGTGCTGTGGATCAGCTGCTTGTCTCTTGAAAGCTGTGACCTTTTTAAGGCCACACTGTAGTCTGGTGGCAGGATTCCTGCTGGAGAGATGATCAACCCTCTCCCAGGATCCTGCTGCTGCAGCAGCTTTCCTCCTGGTGCTCCCAGCGTCTCACCAAATGGGTTGTGTGCCTGTGACTGGTGTTTTCTGGACCAGCCTGAGCTTTTAGGTCTAATAATTTGCCTTTCCGTGTTTATCTTGGCAGCACAGACCCTGGATTGTTACACCACGGTAGCTGAGCTGTGCCACTTCAAAAAGCCAGCAAGCCACTGCCCAAGGTAACGCAAACCTGCTTGGATTCACTTTAAACCCTCTGCCCTACGGAGGGGCAGGTTAGCAGAGGGTGCTGAGGGCCCTGACTTTGAGGGCTGGTGG
This sequence comes from Dasyornis broadbenti, assembly GCA_013397935.1. NCBI lineage: Eukaryota > Metazoa > Chordata > Aves > Passeriformes > Dasyornithidae > Dasyornis > Dasyornis broadbenti. Next base: position 136,821 of record VZRN01006441.1, on the reverse strand, counting down.
GAGCAGAGCTGATCCTGCTGGAGGAGGGGGTTGAGAATGGCATTTCCTCCTGCCACCGTGCTTTTCTTGGCGTCATTGCAGTAAATTCATGTCGTGTTCTCAGATGGCTTCAGTAAAGGATCAGCCAGGCTACACAATCCTGTCCCAGCACTCTCTCGTGTGGGAGCGTGCAGCTTCACACCCTCTGTCTTTTTTCTTCTGGATTTACTGGGTTCTGGATGTGGTTTTCCATCCCGCCTTTAAACACGGAAGATGTTTATTCTAGAAGCTGTGCAGGAGTAGAGTGGCAGGGCAGTGGGGAACAAATGCAGAGAATTGAATTACAAGCACAGCATTGAGCGAAAATACAGGCACTCCCCCTTGAACGAGTCATAAAAGACCAATCCCCCTTCTGCTGGTCCAAACCCCTCTCTCTGCAGTTCTGCAGCAACCACCAAATGTCATCTGAGGGGAGCAAATAATCAAATTCACTGTTGCCACCTGCAGACCAGATGCAGGCACTTGAAATGTCCCAGGAACGCAGCTTGCCTTCCTGCCCAGCCCTGATAACGACAATAAATCGGAATTCATTGTCTTCTAGGATTTACTGCCCAGCCCACTGCAAGGACGAGCCGTCGTACTGGGCACCCGTGTTTGGCACCAACGTTTACGCGGATGTGAGTACAAACCTTTTGCCCTGCAGGTCGTGACGGTCCTGTCCCAGAGCTGGGGTCACTCTGGGATTTTGGGGGGAAAGTCACACCCTGTTGCCGTTATTTCATGTGGGAATGGGCAGAGGGGGGGTGAAAGATGGCGTCAGTGGGATTGGGGAGCCCTTTTGCTCTCCACCTCTGATTTGTTCTGAGGGACTTGGACGTGTCACTGCACAACTCCTTGAGTTACGGTCAGTGGGTTTGGGGACACCTTCTGCTCTCCAGCACTGACTCATTCCTAGAGATTTGGGAATGTCTCTTAGGCTCCCCAAGCCTTGTGGGCATTGGCTGAGAAATCATGGTTGCACTTTCTGCCTATTAAAAGCATTTTGGGATTTACAGCTGAGCACCAAAGGGCTTTTATTCCATACCATCCCATTATAGAGTTGGCAAAGAAAAGACCTCCCTCACCTCTCCCCCTCTTTCTGGGAGATGAACAGAGTTTCTGAGCAGCCAGGGCACAGCTCAGAGCAGTGGAAAGAAAGTGTGTGAGCTGCTTTTATGGGTTTGTTTTTCTGAGTTCTGCTCATGGGGATGAGCAGAGACTTGATGCTAAAACTAGGCAGAGTCATTTTCTTGAAATCTCTTAATATTAGGCCTCTAAAAGCCGAGTCTCAATGTTTTTCCATTTGTGGGTGCCTGGTTATTTTAGGTTTTTTTCCTCATTTTCCTTTTTCCATCTGGCATTGTGTTCAGAAATGCCACCTCCCTGGCTACCCTGTAGGCAGTAGGAGCAGTTTGAAAGCTTGGGGAGAAGCGGTCAGCAGATTGTGGACCCCCAGCCTCGGGTCACTTTGGAGTTTTGCAGGCTCCTGAGAAAATCCATCCTGCAGAAATCATCCAGTAATTTGGGGAAGCTATTCTGAAGCAATTAAAAAAAAAAAAAAAAAAAAAAAAAAAAAAAAAACCNAAAAAAAAAAAAAAAAAAAAAAAAAAAAAAAAAAAAAAAAAAAAAAAAAAAAAAAATCCCTATTTTTCGTTTTGCTCAAGCCCAATTTTTTTGAAGGTAGAGCTGCACAAACAGGTTATCCTGGACTCGCTCACAGGCAAATCCACAGAGCAGCTGCCTCCCCGTAGAACCTGCCTCCTGCCTGCTCCCACCTGCAGGAAATGGGAAATAGTTTTCTCTTTTTTACGGAGGAAAAACCTCCCTCAGATCAGCCCCGAACAGGGCCGGTGATTACCAGGGTATTATTAGGTGAGGAGCAGCATCCCAGGCTGGCATTGCACTGACGCAAAAGGATTAGTGTCCTTTAATGAACCGCAAGCTCCATTTCCGACCGTCCCTCCTGGGTATTGTTTCAGAAACGGGGGGCATGGGTGGTGGCTTGGGAGCAAAACAAAATTAATAACAATAAAAAAAGTGCTTGGGTACTTCCTCGAGGGTTTGGTTAACCTTTTTAGTGGACGATGGTGCGAACAGGGTGATGTGGAGGTGCTAGGAAAGCGGTTGAGGTTGGCGTGAGGTTGGCGGCAAAGCAGGTGGATGCAGCTGGGACAAAGAGTTGGAGGGGACTTGAAATGGTGGTGGTGCAAAGGGAGAGGTGCTGACACTGGGAATGCTCAGGCTGGGAGGCTGAGAAGAGAAACAGCCATGCCACGCTGGGAGAATTTGGGGAAAGGCCTTTCCCAGGGAGCAAGGTGCAGCCTGCTGGGAATTAGCCCAAGCCCAATGCTGAGGAATAATTAAAGCAGGTAATGAGCTGGATGAGACCAGTACCGGTCTTCTGGGAGGGCTTTGGGGAGCCAACTTCCTGTCTGGTGTGGCACCTTCGTGAACCTTGGGGGATCTTGTGCTCCAACTGTGTCTTCTGAAATAAGTTTTCTCAAAGAAAATGAAGCATTTGGCCCCACTTCCAGCCTGCACTTTGCTTTTAAAAACAGCTCATGGGGAAATTTGTAAGGCTGTGGAAAGGGGACATAGAGGAGACTTAAACGTTGGGGTAAATGAATAAAATGCAAGAAATATGCAGTGGTAAAAGTGGACAGGCCTGGTTCTTAGGTGATCAGAGAATTGTGGAATGGTTTGGGTTGGAAGGGACCTTAAAGCTTGTCCCATTCCACCCCTGCCATGGGCAGGGACAGCTCCCACTATCCCAGGTTGCTCCAGGCCCTGTCCGACCTTGATGCTGGAGCTGTGGGAACACCCAGGGATCTTTATGAAGGTTGTAAGAGAGCTTTTGAATTTAATGAGACTCTGTCATTTGTCACTCTGCCAGGCTCCTGGTGTGACATAAACCTGCAAGAGAAACCCATCTCCATCCCTGCTCAGGAGCCCTGTGGAGCCAGGAAAGGAATAACTTCCCAGCTTTGGAGATGAGGTTTTTACCCACATCTCCAATGTGCGGTGATTGCTTGGAGGAGGATGGATGAACGACCTGCATGGAGGCAGGAGTTTGTCACCAGAGCAAACCGAGTCGGGAGTCAGTTCTCAGGAGATACGAACTTAATGATTAAGCCAGCCACACTAATGAGGAAATTCTGGGTGATTAGGCTCTTAGCCACAGAATATTGCTAATGACCCACTGTTAAAGGTATTGTCATTTTATGGTGTGTGCCTCGGAGCTCATTTCGTCAGGAATTGGTCTCAGAGCATCCCGAGGGGCTGCACCATGGAAAGCTGTTGTATTGTCCTCATGGCTGCTGTACTCCTGAACTTGGAAGGGAAGGCCTTATTCTTTTAATATCTCATCTTCCAAAAGCTCTGCAATCAATTCATCGAAGCACAGCCCTGCCTGGGACATGAGAGGGCTGTAATCCAACAGAGTGATAAGAGGAGGTTTGGGGTGAGGCAATAAAAAGTCTGTTGGTCAAAGCTTTGAGTAAGCGGCAGAACAGCGAGTCCTGGAGAAAAAAACAAAACAGGAATGCTTTGAAAAGAACATTGTTTAGGATGTCTCCCAGTGGAGAGTGTTGCAAATCGATCCCGGGCAGTTTAATTTTACGAGCCAGTTTTAGATTTACAGATTTCCCACCACACATTAGGGAGAATTCACTGCATATCTTCCAAACGCAGCATTCCCTTGCTCCCTTGATCATATATAGAAGCAAAATACCAAACTGGCACTCAAAACTCGGGGAGCTGCCAAGAGATAGGCCATCCAAAGTGATAAATATATAGGGGACATGGCAAAGCTGCCGTATATGGCTGTGAGAAGGAAGCAGCAGGGGCCGGATCGTATGTGTGCAACGGGAACGGTTGCGCTTGGCACTGCTCTCGTGGTGCTTGGATTTGCAGCAATCAGGGCATTTCTGGGGTTGGGATTCTCACCTGCTGCAGTTCGCTGTGCAAAGTTGCTTTTTCCTTGCTGTGAGTAAGTCCTGCAGAGAGCTGATGGCCGAGTTTACACCATCCCTCAGCCTTCTCTGCTTTTGCTCCCCTTTCCTGGATGCTTCGGGGGGTTAGTCATCAGTTGTTGCTGTTTTGTGCTCCTGCAGCTCTTCTGACTCTGCACATCTTGGATGTGCAATAGAGAAACTCCAGTCTTTCCAGAAGCGCGAGTCTCCCTCCACACTTGGTGCTCTCTTACGGGGTAATGCCTGTCCAAAATCTACACCAGTCCATGGGTGCAGCCCTTCTATTTTTCCTAGAAAGAAGGATGTCACAGTTACTGGTGATCTACCTGAGTTCAGGAAAAGCATTTCCTTTTCAAGTAACTCTGTGAATAACCTTTGCTGAGGTGCCTGGTCACTAGAACTGTTTCCACCTCAGAGGTTTCTCTGGGGCAGACCTGAGAGGCACTGGCTGGAAAGTTGTCCTCAATTCAGTCTTGGCCCTGGATAAGATGAAGAAATGGGGATTTAGATGGGAAATTGGGAAGGAATTGTTCCCTGTGAGGGTGAGGAGGCTCTGGCACAGGGTGCCCAGAGAAGCTGTGGCTGCCCCTGGATCCCTGGCAGTGTCCAAGGCCAGGCTGGACAGGGCTTGGAGCAGCCTGGGGCAGTGGAAGCTGTCCCTGCCATGGCAGTGGGGATGAGATGATCGTTAAGGTCCTCTCCAACCCAAACCATTCCACGATGATCTCACAGGTGAAGCTCCACCTCAGAATGACGGAAAGGCTGCTTGTCCTCTGTGGTGCTGGTGGATCTTCTTTCAACCGGGGCTCCTGACATACCTGTACAATTTGGTCCTCAGCAACTTTTATCCCCAGTTTGTCTAAAAGAGGGACAAAACTATTTCATAACTGTCTCTTTTTCTATTCCATTTTCCTCGGTGTTCACGGAGTTGATAAATCCTCATATATAAAATACAGACAACGTGTAACTCAAAACACTAAATACTTTTCAGAGCTCCAGTATCTGCAAAACCGCAGTGCATGCAGGGGTCATTTCAGACGAAAGCGGTGGCTTCGTGGATGTGATGCCTGTGGAAAAGAAGAAAACTTACGTTGGCTCCTTAAAGAACGGCGTCCAGTCAGAGAGGTGGGATTTTTCTCCTTTGCACTTCCCTCTTCTTTTCCGCAGCGGGTTCAGTTGCCTGTGAAAGTCAGCAGATATCAGCTTGGCAGGCTGGCGGCTTGGAAAAACATGACTTGCCGGTGTCGCTGTGAATTGTGGCACCCAAACAAATAGAGCGTGTTATGCCGCTCTCACCTTCCCCCAGCCGGGAGCTGCTTTCAGATTCCTGGGAAAGGTGGGAGAGATTGTTGAGCTTTGCTTGATTTTGTTACGGCGCAAGTCTGTATTAATACATTCCGCTGTGTGGAGATAAGCACAGGTATTTTCAGTTTTCAGCCTGGCTCACGATTTGGGGTTTATAACTGGGATTCCAGAGCAGTTCTGGGGTGTGAGATTCATTTGTGTTTGTTGATTCATGTTCTGCTCTCTGAAAGAGGAGACAATAGTAGCAAATTGACCTCTTGAGAGAAGATCAAACACTTTTTGAAGATGAATTTGCCACCCTTGTAGTTTTTTTGTAGTTTCTCTTGGGCCAGCCCTGCAGGTTTCAGTGGCCAATTGCAAATCAGTGATTCCAAAGTCCCGTGCCTCCTGATGATCACAACAATCAAGCCACAGCTCATTCAGTCCTTTCTAATTTGAAACCTCACTTTCAATCTGTGATGGTTTTTTTTTCACATATTGGTGTGATGGCACTGATTTCTCAGAGCTCTCTTTGCAAATATAGAATTTCCCACAGTTAGGGGGGTTTGTGGTCACCACTGATTCTGTCTGCTCTGTGTAGCTCTTCCTCTATGAAGACCGTAAGAAATCCCATCAAGTTTGCTGGGTTTATTCCGATAATGGATATCCCAGAATGCTTTAGAGCATCTCAAGAGATAAAAACAGACTAAGACAGGAAAGCTACAGGTGTTGAATATGAGGGGTTTTTCAGTATAGGTTATCAGGGTCAGCATTTTCCAATTTGATAAATTGGATTTAGGTGAAAAACCTTCAGTTCCTTTGAATTTTTTCCTATCTCAATCTTGCTTTCATCTATCTTTTATACCAAAAAACAACTTTTTACTGGGGTGGCAAACTGTGCCCTGGCTGAGAAAAAACCCCACCACTCTCAGGGGTGTGCAATGTGAGCAGCCAGTGCCGATCTGGGAGGTGAGGGAAACCAGAGACGTCCTCACAGAAAGGATGAAGATTCGGAAAGTGTGATTTACACTCAGCATTAAGGAACAACTTCATGCTGTGAGATCCACCAGACGGTGAAACAGCTTTTCAAAGATTAAGGGGAACTCTTGCCCTTTAGGACACTGGAAATATCCTTGGGTAAAGATACACACCCAAACAGGTGTGGGAAAAGATTGCCTTTAGTCCTTACCCTTGTTGCGGTGTTTATTTTGTGGGAATATGAAATTTTGTATTTTTCCTGGGGTTTTTTTTTTCTCGGCACAGTGGGACCTGGGAATAGAAACACTCCCTTTTCCCCATGCACAGAGCCATCCCCAGCAGCTTGGAGTCAGAGCATCTGGGGACATCTCTGCGGACTGAAAATGAATATCCATATTTATTGTCATTTAACTGATCTGGCTTTTCCCACTGCCAGCACTAGCAGACAAGCCAGACGGGCCCTGGGAACCTGCCAGCCTATTTGACAACTGCTTTTTCAGGAAAACATATTCCTCTTTATGCCTGAATCTCTGCACAAGGGAGCACAGTGTTCCTTGGATAAAAGCTAGGCCTGTAGGAGAGTCTGTTGCCTTCCAGCTCCTTTTGTTGGCATTAGCACTACAGATTTGGGTTGAAAACATAAACAAAAGGTGAAACCGTGGATTTGTGCCACTTCCTTTTCATCCTTTGTCTTTCTCCTGCACCTGGTAGGAAAGAGATAGGAGAAATTCAGAGCTGCCTGCTTGGGTCCTGCAGTCTTTTCATTTGGTTCATTCCATGTCTGTTTTCTTTTCCTTTTCTTTGTCTCCAGCTTGAAGAATCCTTCAGACGGGAACGCTTTCCGAATTTTTGCTGTGAAGCAGTAAATCCCCAGGGAAGGTGCAGGTTTCTTTGGGAGAGCGCTCTGCTGATCTCCAGAGACGCCGAAGCTCCTCTGAACGGCATCAGCTCTGCCCGTTACCCTCCTTGCCGATCTCCTTCAGGGAATTCCAAAACAAAAGGGGAAACCCCCCCCCCCCCAAAAAAAAAAGACCCCAGGTTCTGACTCAGCTGTTGGCATCTCATCGCACCCGTGCAGCGTTGTCTCTTTTCGTCTCGTGTTTTTGTTTCTCTAGGGGCATTCAGCAACCATGAACTGTTCTAAGTTTCATTTTGCCAGAGGTGTTGCTACACAGAACGGCGGTGGCTCCGTGTACAGCAGGTGTGGGGATCTCGGCCTGGCCCTGGATGGTGTTTTTAGGGCGTGAGGCATCTCCTGGGATGGGTGTGAGGATGAGCGTGGCCGAGCAGACTCGGGAGCGAGCGGCTGTCCAGGCGCTGGGCACTTTGAAATGAGAAACTCATTGAGAAGTTGCGTCGTTTGGGGAGAGGATGGGCTTTGCCAAAGTGGGTTTGTGTATGTTGGGTGGTTTCTGCGAAAACGGGGGTAAAATGTGGTCTTTTCCCACTGAGGTGGTGTGCACCAGCACCGCTGTGGGAGGCTGCAGCGGCACCACGGGCAGGGTACCCCCAACAGTGGTGTTTGGGGAGGTTCTTGGCAGCCGAAATTCGAGGTTTTGTGGGACTGGAGCAGGGTGTACAATGGTGGCAGAAATCCTCACTGCAGAAAATGAGGCCACCAGATAATCCAAAGAGCAGGTTTGGTGTTTGCTGGTCAAACACCCCCAGGTATTTCGCAAGTCTGGCAACCTCTGAGAAGTCAGAGAGAATCGGGGCTCCTGTGCTGGCACATCTCATCCTATACTCCACGCCATAACTTCAGTTAAATGCAGTGTATTGGTTTATACAGCAGTGCTGGTTGTTTTATAGTAGTTAAATAGTGATAAAATTAATCTCATTTCTGCTAGGAATGGTTGCATCTGTAGGAAGCATGTTCACTTTCCCTTCATGAAACTCCTTGTGGTGCGTGCAGTTCTGCGACTTCAAAGATACAGCATTGATTGGGGGAGAATGATTTTTCCTGTCCAGTTTGTGAAGCCGACAGATCCCTGCTTTTGGGGTAAATGCTGTTCCTGTGAGCATTTGATAGCCAGGACGGTGGGTTTTGCAAAACTCAGAGGTGTTGTAATGACGCTGTTCCATATTTTGGTATTTATGTCTTGACGTGCACCCAAATGCATTTCAGAGCCAAGAGAAGGGCCCATCATGATTTGCTTTTTAATGACAGGAGAGTTTTCTCTGCTTCATATTGGAAATGAACCTTTATAATTGGTCTAAGCACAGATCTGGTGGGTTTTTGATACGTACACATCCAGGAACTTCATCAGCCATGAGAAGACAAAGTCAACAGTAGTTCTTCAGGTCTTGTAAATGCACAGCCCTTCTGCTCAATAACTGAATTCTAATACTGGATAACAAATGGGAAAATATTTTCCTCCCTTTGGCAGATGTCTCACAGCTGCTCTTATGCCCAGAACATGTTTGGTTTAACCTAGACAGATATAAGAGCTATCTCATCGAGATCTTTCAAAACCCAGACCAAAAGCATTTATATGATTAAACACTTCTTTAATCCTGTAAACACCATGAAATCAGCAAGGAAATGACATTTAAATGACATTTATCCCTCAGTTTCTCTCACCATTGAGGATTACTTCTCTGTAAAATCTGAATTCGGAAAGAGACCTTTTGTAAAACCTGAAATTGGAGCTGCCTTGCAAAAATACTGCACAGAAAACCTACTTTTGGGGTGGATAGAGAGAAGTGACTCTTCGTGTCGTCTTTGTTTATGTAGAATCGTCTTCCAAGGTGTACAGTATTGACTTTAGATAGGAAAACGGAACTTTTTCTTTTTCTTACTAGGGAAATAGAGGTTAAAAACAGCTGGAACACAGCCTAGAAAAGCTGCTGGTTGGGAGCACTTGAGATGCTGGCAGTGAGGAAAGGCTCCCCTGTTTCTGCCCACTGTGAATAATTGGGGTTTACACGGCATCTGGTTCAAGCCCACCCAACACTGCAGCGAGAATCTGGGACATCCCGGGCCAAACGGCAGCCACAGGGCAAGGAATTGGATTGGAGAGAGTGAGAGATGGAACTGAACTGGAGAGAGTGAGAGATGGAACTGGATTGGAGAGAGTGAGAGATGCAGTCAGGTTCATGGGCACTGCAAGAGCACATAAAAGACCTCGATGTTAGCGTAGGATCCGTGACAATTGCGGATGGAAGGTGGCGGAAGGAAACGTGAGGGCTCTTGGAGTAAAACCCAGGGGACTGCTGTGAGCACATAAAAATCCAAACAGCTGGGGATGTATCTTGGTGACGGAAAGGGGACAAGGGAAGGGTTATTATTCCAACAGAAATATCCTAAAATGCTTAATTCGAGTTACAATTGTGTATTTTTATCGTCAGCCAACTGGTTTGGATTTTTAGAAACCGATGTTAATTTAAGTCTGTATCTGTTTATTTTTATATTTGTTGTACAAAAGAGAAATTGTGACTTTACTACACAAATATTATTCGAGGTCCTGGGTGCTATTAATTTAAACATACCTCCACCAGAATTAGGGGCGATCAGGGCCTCCAAGGCAGTCATGACCTATCAGTGACTTGCAATCGTGTGTGTTAGCTATTCCTAAATAGGTGGGACAGTACCAGTTTTTAGCCAAATATTGACAGATTTTATTTCTGATACCAAAATGTTTCTCAGCCTGCGGTATTTCAGTGCAGCTCAAAGATGCATCACGTCTGGATCTCACCAGGCCCGTTCCTCCTCAGCCCCAGCTCAGCAGATTCGTAGGCACGGGGCCAACCTGAAGCACCCAGGTGGCAAAGCTGGCGCTGTCTGGTTGTTCTTCCCCAATAATTTGAGATTTGAGGGCAATGACGCTGTCACTGCAGAACATCCGGCTCAGCCAAATCTCCAGGAGACACATTCAGGGTGAAATCCGAAGTGCGGCGCTTCCCCCGCCTTGGATCCACTCGTTCCTTCTCTTACAGACCTTCAGCCAACAGCTGGTTGAGGAGGCTCCAGTTGGTCACTTGTGCAGTCTAAATATTTAAATATTTAGGGCCAGTTCATAGAGTAGCTTTTTTTTTTTTCTATGAGGAACGATGTATTTTACTTCCTATGTATAAAAGTTACTTGTAAATTTTTGTGTGCCTTTGCATGTTTTCCAAGGGGCCGTGGTTGTTTATAAACTAGATTTTTTTTTTTTTTCTAAATACAGAATTGTAAAATATCTTTCCTCCCCACCCCCCCCCGCTCCATTTTCTTTTGATTTCTGAATTATTTGTGAAATAAAACCTTCCCAGAATGAATGCTTCCCTTGTCTTTAATGCTCAGCCAGAGCTGGGTTTGTGTTTAGAAGAGTTATTTAGGATTACTCCTGGGGACCAGAGCATCCCCTGGAGCCCCCAAATGAGACTGGGATGTGCAAAGCCTGTTCCACAAACAAATAAACTGCCCAGTTCCCAAGTATAAAAAGTCAATCTTTACCCACCAAAATAAGATGTATCCTTTAGTTAAACATACTGAGAGTAAGGGAAAATCACTGCTTGTCTTTAAATGCCTGCAAAATAAGGGCTGAAGTAGATTAATGGGCTGGAAATGGTGTTTAATGAATTAGTGATGCAAATCATGCTCAGGTGAGGTGGTTCTCCCCACCTGAGCAGGCTGTTGTGAATTGTGACCTTATTTTTTGAAAGGGAGAGTACACCGATTTTTAAATTTTCCTTGCAATTTTCTCCAGGCTCATCCTTGCTGACAGCACCACGAGTCAAACCAAGTTGTTTTGCGGTAATTCAACCCCGTTTGGTCAAAGGAACAACACAGGGAGGTTCATAACTCAGCAATGAGCACCAGATGGGTTTTGACCAAAAATGTGGGCTGGGCCTTGGGATGGGGTCCTGATTGACAAGGCCATGAAATTGTGTGTTTTCCATTACCCGTACAGCAAGATCAACATTAAAATATAGGCAGCAGTTTGAAATCCTGTTTGTTGGTGTTACAAAACGCCTCATCCGGGGAGTTGGAACCGGATGATTTTTAAGGTCCCTTCCCACCAAAACCGTTCTATGATTCCACAAATTCTGAGGTAAAATTTAGGTCCTGGTTGGCCTAGAGAGCAAAACAGCATAACACTCAGAATTTAGGGCTTAACCTAACTCATCCTTCGGGTTACCTTCCCATCCTTTGACACTGTCTCTGGTTTTCCTAATGATTTGTCTCCTCCTGCTCGAGCTGTGTGCTTTATCCTCTGCTCATGCACCAGAAATTGATGTTAGCACCAGTGCTGGGTGAGAGCAACGTGGCAAACAAAGCTGTGCCTTCTTCCTGCACAACAGGTGTGAAAACCAGGTAAGTGAAGGCTTAGGGCGAAACAGAGGCAGGGGAAAAATTAAATTTTTTTTTTTTTTTTTCCCTCAGCTGGGGTGAGATTCAGATCCTTCTTTAGTTGAGAAGGCATAAAAACTGGAAGGCTGAAGGGAAGTAGAGGGGAAAGGAAAGAGGAAAAACCCACTTGGAGCTGAGTGAGGGTGGCAGCGTGCAAAAGGAGTGGATCTGATAGCCCTGTATTCCCACATTGCTGGGAATCTTTGGGGCAGCCGGGCTCTCCCTGCTTGCCGCTTCAGGGAGAAACATCCTTGTTGCTGGATGTTTTGCCTCCTGCTGGCTGCTCCTCAGCCCTTGCTGAGCTCATCAGAGCCTATGTATAGCACGGGCATGCCTTGGGGTGGGTGTCCTTCCAAAAACCCACAGTCATTTATAGGACGTGCCGGGGCCATGTTTTCAAAGCCATTTTGCAAACGGTGGGGTTGGCTCTCATTTATACGAAGGACCTACTTTAGGGCACTTCAGGAGGCGTTGATGCCACTTTAGGGTGTGGAGAGAGCAGCGCCAAGAAGCCTCAGTGTAAACAGAAACCACCCTAATATCGTGTTGACAGTGGTTAAAATTGGGTTACGGAGTTAAGTCAACACACAAGGTCTGCCTTATGCAGCTCCCCCTGCTCCCCACCCTCCAGGCCACGGGAGCAGGGGAGGGCTGTCCCCGGTGTCCCTCGGCCTCTGCAGAGCCCAGCACACGGCGGGCAGCTTCGGTGTCAAATGCAGTGCAAGGATATTTATAGCGGGCGAAAAGTCAGGGGGCTCAGGGGGAACGTGAGAGCTGAAAGCAGAAGGGAGCGAAGTAAATTCGGAGCTTCGGGATGTCCCACAGGGGCTGCTTCTGTCAGGTTTGGGGTGACCCTGACCCCGAGAGGGGACCTGCCAACACGTACACTGTCCTGAGAAGTGCTTGACTGACGTCCTGAGGTTTTTATTTCAGCAGCTGCCTCAAGGCTTGTTTCTGCACATCTCTCTTTTGCACAGGTGGAAGCTGAGAAAATACCACCTATGAGCTAAACCTAGAGGCCGTGTGCTTCTGTTTTGTCACAAACAAATCTCCAAAGCAGCCCAATTTCCTTCTCCACCAGCTGAGCAGGCTTTGTGAGTTTGAAAAAAGAGAGTAAAACCCAACACAGACTGACTGCAGGAGGGGTGTTCATACCATCTTCCTTCAGGTGCTTATAATGAAAATATGATTTATATCAATGCAGGGAGCTCCAGAACTGCATCAGTACCTGTGCTGGAAGAAACAGTCTGCAAAAATCAAACGACACTTGGAAGGGAAGACCACAAGGAGTAAGAAAAGATGGAGACCAACCAGCTGAATCCAACTGGGATAAAGAAGAGTCCAAAGCATCACATTATGACCAAGGAGATAAAAGTTGTATCAGGAGTGAAGGAGGGACACGGTCAGCAAGGCAGGTGAGAAACCTTTCAGCTTTGCTTCGTGCTCTCAGGTCTCATGACAATACCTGGATTTATCATGACTGCCTGAAAAACGTTCAACCGGCTGTGGGAAGTCCAGGAGGAAAGAAATAGAGACCTGAGAGCTAAAGCAATTCCTGAGAAAGCAGGAGAGTTCTCTAAGGATGAAAAAGGTGAGGAAGAGGATGCTTGAAGTGTGTGAAGGTAAAGGGAGGGGAGGGCATTTGTTCTTCATGCCCAGAGGGGCCCCGATGGAAAGGGATGGGCTTAAAATGAAGTAGGAAACACTGAGAGTAAAGGTTCTGAGTGGAGATTGTCTCTGTGGTCTTTTCAAGCTGTGTGGGTTTTAAGGATACTCTGGATGGCATCTCCTAAAATGAGATCCTGCTCCGAGGGGAGGATGAACCAGAAAACGTCTTGATGGTCCTCCCAGGTGTTTTTGTTTTTGTTTTTTTTTTCCTGTAATTTTCAAGACTAAAGGAAACATTCCATCATGTGGGAAAGACTGTCTTCTCTTTGGACCGGGGTGGTGCACAAGCAGGGACTGTCATTTTCCTGGGTGACAGAGACAGAGAAGACCTGGCAGAAGTGGCCTTGGTACAGGAGTGCAGGCTCATGGCAGTATGGGCTGAGATGACAAAAAAATAGTTATTGCTCTCCTAGCTCTTTGTTGTTCAGGTTCCTTTTGTTGGGTTTTTGGGAGATCTTTTAGGTTTTTTGGCAGAGAGATGAGCTCTGAGGTGCTTTTGCAGATGGACCTGCAGCCCTTCCGTTGCGTCTGAGGTAAAATACTGGGGACAACCCTCCAAAAATGCTGGCAAGGGGTGATTTAGGGCCTCCCCTGGGGATGTCACTGAGCCGGACCGAGTTCTGGCTGCTGCAGAGCAGCACAGACAGAGAAGGCCTCTCCCGGCAGTGCCAGGCGTTCAGCACCATCTGAGGACAGGCTCTGGGTGGGGAGAGGGAGACCATGGAAATTTTCTCATCTGCAGAGTCATGAAACAATCCCAGGCGTCTGGGGGCAGCTGGCCAGCTCAGCAGGCTGCGTGTGCCTTTCCAAAGACACGAGCGCAGCGGAGCTGTCTCAAACCCTTACAGCAAAACAGATGCAGGGAGCTGAGGAGCCCAGCGCCGGACAATGCTCTCCTTGGGAACAGCTTCATTATCAGCAAACAATGATTTCTGCAAACCCAAGGCACTAAATGGGGGTTTGTTTGGACACCAAGCGTTTTAATGAGAGCAATAAAATGAGGAAAACACCCAAGTTTTCACGAGCTCCAAAGTTTCGAGTCTAGACCAAGAAAAGGACTTTAGAAGCCAACTCCGGCTGATGCTGTGGACAGCTCTGGATGCAGTTCCAGAATTTGCTTGTGATCCGCTTTTAGGAGAGTTACTGGAAAAGTGGTCAAGCCCTGCCGCCTTGGCCATGGGCACAGTGTGGCACAACAGGGGACTTGGAGGGGAGGGTCCCTGACCTGCCCTGGGTGTCCTGCACTGACGCAGGAGAAAGTTGTGTGAGGTCCCTGCTCTCCTCTTATATAATCCATGACTTCAGATAAAATTAATGCCAAGTACCCAAAAAAGGGATTGTGTGTGCTCTCTCGCAGCCTCTTCCCGTAAGCTGAACACAGCGTTCGACTGTGACAGTTTTGCCAGTAAAATCAAGGTTTTTCCTTTGCCGTGGGATCCAGATTTAAAATTAGCTGTGTCCCAGCAGGGCCATAGGCAGCCATCCCTGCCAGCCTCAGTGCTCAGCGCTGGAGGGTCAGGGCCTTAAAAGAGCCCAGCAGCCCAGTTTAAACAGTGACCAGAAAAGTTTGTTCAGGGAGGGCTCCTTGGCCTTTAACAACAGGAGCCTCCGTTAGCTCCCACGTCGAGAAAACAGCCAAACTTCATAAAAATACCTGCTAAAGTAAATATTAGTGAGTCACAGATACTAAATGTTAATAATTCATACATTGGGAACAGAAATATCAGCAGGAGCTGTAAGGCAGGCCTTTTCAATGTGCGATATTACAGAATTGGGTGTGTGCTCCTCTGGTTTTTTTTTCTTTTTTGGGTCCTTGAAACTGGTTGGTGTCTCAGTCCCACGAGGGGAGCAACTTCCCTGGATGGGACCCAAGCAGGGAGGGCGTTGAGCAGAGCTCCTCATCCAAGGGTCAGGAGCAGGGCATTCCCGGGGAGTTGGAGGGTCTGACTCTGTAATTGCAAATTACAGATAAATTAAGTTTTTTTTTTCATTGACTGACGTTTGGGAGGGGCGAATCAACCCCAACCAGCCACATTATTTAAAGTTTATGCAACTACCCAAACCCCCGAAGCACTTTTGTCTCATTAAGGATCAAAATGGAGTGAAAGCCAATCCTTGTTTTTGTTGTGAGGCAGTTTTAAGTAAAAAGTGGTTTTGTTGATCAAAATATATGAAATTTTAAAAATATGCTTTTAAAAAGTGTAATTGCATTTATTTCAGTAATTTCATGTTTGAAAGTGTGGCTTCTTAAAAGCATGTTGGCACTGAAAAGCATCAATGAAAAATTTTAGTTAATTTTCTTGTTTGCTTTTTTTTTATTTTCCCATGGTGTTTCACTGGCATTTGCTGGCTCCTGTGGAGACCGAGATGCTGTATGGGTGAAGAGAGGAGCAATTTGTTTTTGTTGAAACTGAAAAAGAGTGTCAACTGAAAAAATCTGAGAGGTTTCAGGCAGAACTACAAAGAAGAAAGGTTTTTTTTTTGAGGAATGGAGCTAAAGGAGGAGTGAAGAGCAAGGGACCATGACAAGGACTCAGACTGGAGTCTGACACTTTATTTTTGTGAAATCTGAGGGCAGCTTTGCTGTGCACTTTGAATGAAACCTGGTCCGCAAAATCCAGGTGGGTGAGTGGAAGTCAGGATGGGAGGTGATCCTGATGCTTTGAGCCCCCTCAAAATTATTTTCCTTTTCTTCCCCAAAAGAAAAGCGTTTTATTCTGCCAGTTACGCAAGACTAAGTTTCATCATCGGTAATTCCGCGATGCTGTGTCCTGGCTCTGCAGCCCATCTTGCCACTTAGGTGGTCCCAAATTACTTCTTTCTTCCAGCCCCTCATCTCCTTTAAGTCAAACCCCAGCTTTGGAAAGTCTCTGTGAGAGCTTTTAGCTCTGAGCAGCTGATTCATTAATTAGCACCCAAATTAATTTGATGTCTCTTCATGGTGGCTTTTTGCTCCCACATGGCCGTGCAGGTGGAGGTTCTTTTCCAGGAATGGGGAATGGATGCTCCTCTTCGCATTTTGCTTTTTGAGCCTGGAAAAAAAAGAGAGAAAAGGGACGCTGTGGCTGTAGGGATAATGCCTCCTGCGGAGCTGTTGGCATGGAGATGCCAGCAAGGACACATGGAGCCAGTTTCCTTTTCCCTCTCAGCCTGAGGCTCTCGGGTGTAGGACATAAATCCACGCAGATCTGCTCCAGACAGATTCTCACATGGTGCTGGAATCATCCAGAAGTACCGAGGACACATTTCTCCCTTCACCTGAAAGCATCTGGAGGAGTTTGTCCACCAGCTCTGCCTTCTTCCAGGAAAACCATTTTCGGTGGGATACTAGAGGGTGTCATTCTTCCAGCCAAATGTGATGTAAAGGAAATTCCTCACTAGGAAAAGACAGCCACAAGCAGCCTCGCTTTTCCTGAGCTAACATTTGGGCTTTCTGGAAATTATGGGCACCATTCCAGCTCGGTGGCTTGGGCAGACAACGCGGCCGTTGCTCCTACCTCTTCATATCAACAGCTTCCCAGTGGACTTTCCTCAGGGAAAATTAATGGAACAGCTCACTCAGCTGGTCAAACAGCACATGCAGCCTGGAAAGCTGCCAAGGATGATAAAAGGCCAACTCCTGCTGTTCTAGCAGCGACAGACACCGTTGGTTTTGGGCTTGGTGGCTGACAAGAAGATGGCCCCGTGCAGCTGCTCCATCCGTAGACCCAGCTTAAACACCCCCTTGCTGAGGGGTGCTGCTCTGCTTTGCTGGGGTGCAGGGAGATTTTGTGTCTGGCCAATCTGCATCGCCTCTGTGCGAACATCTCTGGTTCCACGGATGAGTGAAGGAGTCGTTCCCACGGCTGGGGGTGTGCAAAGCCGAGGGAAATGCTGCTCCCACCGACACCTGTGACATCCCAGCCCTCTGGGCACAGTCCTTTGGGCAGATGTGAGATTCTCATCAAAGCCCCACGTTATGCTGAGCTCTCCTGTACCTTCTCGTTACCGTCTGTGATCTCTACCTTTAATTAAAGACAGACCTGAGATCCCTGGAACTTGCAAGCCCCTCTTGGCATAGCCCCTCCCTTCCCTGGTGGCACAGAGGGACAGGCAGGGCTGTGCTGAGCACAGTGGTGGCAGCAGTTGTGGGCACAGACCGAGCTCAGGAAACCCCCTCACACTTATGGTGGGAGAGGTTTTTCCTGGGAGAGCAGGGAGAAAAGAAAATTATTGGAAGAGGAAGTAAAAAGGAACCACAGACTCATTTTTAATGAGTGTGCTGAGAATTACTGTAGATTTCAACATCTCTTTTGACTGGACAGGAAGAGAGTATTGCAAAGCGTGCAAGGATGGAGGTCCCCCTTCCAAAAGAAAACCTCACAAAGCCCTGTCAGGATCTCATTTATCAACCAGGACCTGAGCTGGTCACTGCACTTCTGCTCAAGGTTTGTCTGCTCCCAGTTTGCACAGGAAACCCAGTTCTGCCCAAACCAGAGGCTCCAAACCAGCCATGGGGGACGATGTAGATTTCCTGGAGCAGTGGCATGTTCGAGAAGATGTCTTTACGGATGAATGGTTTCCAGCGTGGTAGAGACAGGACAGGAGATGGCATCAGACCAGCCTCTGGTTTCTGCTGGCTGTGCTGCCCCTCTGGCATTCAGAAAAAGGTATGAGCAATGCCTGCTGTGGGAGGAGGGGGTGTAACCCAATTTTCTAATTAAAGGCCGTGAGTGGTCCTCACGATTTAAAGGCTGTTAAAGCCTAGAAATTAAAAAAAAAAATAGGCAAATGCGTCACAGGGAGCCCAAAGGCTGGAACCACAGCTGTGTAATTCCCGCTCCGGAAACTGCACTGTGGGTTTTCGAGTCGTGATGCACCGCTTGGTCACAGCCCCTCACCGAACTGAAACTGTCCTGCTGCTCGTTTCCTCTCTGCTTTTATTGAGCTCTGCCCCAGGCAGGCCCGTTGTTGAAATAGCTGCTGAAATAGCTGCGCAGTGCTGGTGGGCTGGTGTGGAGCAACGTCTGGGCGGTGTCACATTGGGATGAAGCGTCTCGGGCAGACGATGCCCTCTGGGCACGGCTGTACCTCTTCCCGAACAGAATCACCCTCGTTAATCCCCATTATTGTCCATGGAGTCAGCGGGTGATGGGATGGCTGCTGCAAACTCATCCCACCACGCAACCCCACGGTGTCTGGACCCGTTTTATGGCAGGAGCAGGAATTACGGGGCAGGAAGGGCGTTCCCCATTCCAAATCCAGGCATTGTGAGGCGTGGCCTGTGATGCACAGCAAAAGCGAGAAGGACGTCTCCAAGTAAGTGTTGACTTTGGGGAACAGGATATGACAGGGATGGGGCTGATGGGGTGCATCCTCTTAGATCTTTAGTCACTCTTCTGCCTCATGCTGTCACCGAAAATCGAGAAGAAAATAAAAACCCTCTAGCACTATATTTGAAGTGATAATCAGGCATTGCTTTAATTTCTGGCCGGGATGTGCTAAGGAAAAGATTCCAAAAACACATAGCCCGGGTGTGGAGAGAGAATAATTTCATGAAAAACGTCTTTACAAGATTTTCCCCCAAACTTCATACAGTCAAACCCCACAGAGATGCACTGCTTCAAAGTTCATTGGTCCAGAGCTGAGCAACCCCCAGTGTTCAGTTTCTCATTGGATCCGAATCTCCTCACCTCTGATGCTCAATTTTCTTACAAGTCCTTTCCACACCAGATGTCTCCCACTCTGCCAGGGGTGGCTTCTGGGGTAGTTTGTAGACGGCCACTGATGTTCCATGGCTGTTCTGTTGACTGCCTTTTATCTTTCTGGCTATCTCCTGTGCTATTCCCAGGCTGGTGGGATGCTGAGCTCACCAGGCCTCACCTGGAGAAACAATGCCCTGGAAAAGAGCTTCAGCTCCCTTTCCCCGGGGCAAAGGTGGACAAACCTGGCTGAAGTGATATAAAACATTTTTAAACTGGAGTGTTTTCCAGCAACACCAGCTGGGGCAGCTGTCCACAAAGTTGTCGTTGTGACAGAGCTTAGAATTAGTGCTTGAAGGACAGGGGTATAGATTACTTAGTATTGGGTAGCTGGTGACAACACAGGAAGGAATAAGATGAACTTCCATGAAGAGAGACCAGGTTTTTATGAAATACACATTAGAAAAGCAGGAAAGGCCCTGGAGGACATAAGAGAGCTGTTGCAGTTCTTGACTGTGTCTAGAGCAGACAGAAAGGTCTCCATGGTGTGCCAGGAGGTGAGTTCAGCCACCAAGAAATGCCTGTCAGCAGGACAGTGCTGCTCCAGGTCCGTGAGTTATGGATTCTGGACAGGAGGGCTGGGAACAAGAACAAGGTTGTTGCTCATCTCCTTATTTAAAGGCCAGTTGTTCCCTTCTAGAACCAGGGAAGGCAGATGTGGAATAATTCCCACTAACGTCAGGGGTGTTGTTGCATTGTCTGTAGCCCTGTTTGGCTGAGTCAAGATTTCCAGTGTTTGTGCCTCATCTCAATAAAAGCAGGAGCTGCTCACATCCTTGTCCACCCAGAGGAACCAACCTTAACCAGGAGCTTTCAGAGCCAAAGAACGAAACCAGAGCCATGTCCTGAGCCACAGGAAAGGCAGCCACGTTTTGAATCTTGCTGGATTTTCCCTCACGGTGCTTTTGCTCATGTTGGATCCCTGTGCACAGCCTGACTCATGGCTTTGGGAAAGAGAGAAATCGGTGTCGCCTGCTCAGAAATCCAACTGCTTTCAATTCGCCCAAACCACCATGCTGGACTCTCAAGCTCCTTGTGGGGATGACTGCCAACTAAAATTTCCCATCAGTAGTCATCAAAGGGTACAAACGACAAAGTTCCACGTTCCACTCTTCCAGTCTCGTACTCTGCCTTACCCCAATCTTGTCCTCTTTGGCACAGTGTCCACTTGCATCAATCTGAGGTTTATTTTTGGAGCGAACATTAGATTGCCTGGAATCTGTCCAAAAAGCTCGTTGACTCGGGACGCTCTTTTGATCACAGAGCAGATAAACACAACCCTGTGCTCGCCTTTATGAATTATTTGCCCTGAGAAAGCAACCGGGTTTTTGTCCATGGACAGCAGAGTTTCCAGTGGTTTTTTGGATGGCCTTGAACAGGGATGCCCAGGACATTTGAAGGGTTTTGATGCCTGCTTTAGCAATGTTGCTCTGAGGCGTGGCCATTTTCTGATCAAACCTTTTTTTTTTTTTTTTTTTGGTGGGAAAGTTGAACTTCTGACGTCTGAATTTCGTGGTTTTTTAAGTTGGGAGTTGACTTTTTCTCTGGAAAGTTTTAGTTCTCTCGTGGGAAAATGAGAGCGTGGCCAATCTAAATACTAAATAAAGTCACATATTGCTTGAAATGCTTTTTCTGTGCTCAGGGAAGTGGGCAACTCTGTGCTGCTGTGCTGCTTTACAGAAAACCCCTCCACCCTGCCCTGTATGTGCTTGATCCTGAGTTCTGACATTGTGTGGGTTTAGACAGCAGGAGAGAGAGAGGTCTTGGATTGTGCTCTGAATATCGGGGTACTTCTGATTTTAGAAGGATGTCCTTACAGACACAATTTTTCTGCCCTGTGGTAAATCTTTTAACCTGTTTTGGTGTCATCGAGAATGTCTACAACTGGTGCCACGTATCTGGGAAACACAATTTTTAATCCCACTTCAACTTCTCAGCCAAATGAGTGAGAACCTTAAGGAAAGCCTCATCCCAGAAGCTTCTTTTTCCCTCAGGAAAACAAATTGATATTCAGTGCTGGGTTTGCAGCCTGGGAACACGTGGTTATCCATGAGGCTGAAGCTGTAAATGGCTTTTCCAGGGTGTGAATGGGACACCCGGTTTTTCAGGCACAGCAAACCCTCAGCAGCAGTACCCGAGGGGCTGTAAATGGGCACAGCCTCGCTGCGGCTGCTGCTGGAGCTGCTTCGCACCTCGGCTGCAGCCTCCAAAGCCCCACACTGCTGATACCAACAGAGTGAGATGCTGAAAGTCAAACACGCTCAGCCCACCCCCAAATTCCGGGGCAGTTGGGCTGGAGACAATCCCACCCCTGACCGAGCTTCAGAACAGCTCCTGGCGGGGCTTGCAGGCCTCAGCTGTGGATTATGACATTGCCCAGGGTGGTTTCCTGTTCCAGTTGCAAAGACTGCATGGATTGGGGCAGAGCTTTCCTCTCCTTGGGAATCTCATGGGCCTGGAAACTGAAATAAACTTCCCATGGCGTTTCTTTTCCATGCCTTGCTTGCTCCTCTGAGGTATTTGGTGTACCCAGAGGCCAGCAGCAGCAAATGCAGCACTCTGCCCTTACTGTAGGGTTATTTCTGCACCCTTGCTTGGTTTACAAAGTGCAAAAATCTGATCAAATGGCTGGCTGAAGCCCAGGGCAAATCCAGCTGTTCTACAGATGTGAAATGACAGAAAGCCTTTTGGTTCGGTCTCTTTTTAAAGCAAACCAACTCCTCCACTTCTTCAGCCTCTTAAGCACCGTCGCAGCCTCTCCACCCCAGGGCAAAGAAAAACTGTGCTCCCCATCTTTCACAGCTGGAAACCCATCTGCCAGAGATGTGTTCGAGGCTTTGCACATGAAATTATTTCTCATAGTCCCAGGGCTCTCTGTGGGTAAAATAATGTAGAGTAAAGCAATTATGACAAGCAAAACAGTTGTCAATAAGATGAGGAACAACGTTTAATAAGAGCAATTGAATGGTGAGCTTGACTTTGTTGCTGTTAATCTGTTTTCTCAAGGTGAATTTCTGTGGAGAGGCTGTTGAAGAAGCTCAAGGATTTCCCACGTGCATTTGTCCATTGGATGAACTCAACTCTTCTCTTGGCCTTCACTTCTCCTGATGTGCCCAGCTGGAATTGCAGGTAAATTGCATGAGAGACTTTCTTTTCTGATGGAAAATTGGTGCCTGCATAATGTTTTCTGTGCATTTAGAGCTGAAACACGTTGTCCTTTACCCTTTTTTCCTGTTGCAGGGCTTTTTGGAAATACGCTCTATTTTCTCCTCTGCTCTGCTCTCCACATTGTGATAGGCTGGAGGATATTAAAGAACAAAATAGCAAAGAGGATATGTTTTATATTATTTTGTTTATAAGAACACTGTGGACTGGTAAATAACTACACCCTTCATAAGTGTTTTCAATTTTCCCTTTGAAATAAGAGACAAGTAATGCTTTCAACAAGCAGTTCTTCTTGTTCAAGGATTTTTCTCATTTTAGGGTGCACATATAATTTGAAAATCAAAATGTTTCCAGAAAACATGTTTTGGGCACATGTTTTTTTGGTTTTGTTTTGTTGTTGATTTTGTTTGTTTTTTTTTTGTTGGGGTTTTTTTTTGTTTGTTTGTTTGTTTGTTTGTTTTATTTAGAACCATGTGAAATCCAAGCCATGGCTACAAAGACACGCCTGTTCATGATGCTGAGTGCTTTGTGCTGGGTGGAATATCTTTCGATATGGGAACATGGATGGGGTCTGTAAAAAGACACAGCAATCCCATAAAGTCACTTGCAGGAGAGACTTCACTTGGTTTATTTCTTAGTAAATTCAGCAGGAAGTCTCTTGTGTAACAAACCAATAAATTGAGATGTGCAGGGAAGAGTTGTGCCTTCAGACAAGTCAGGGGCCTGGGTTAAAATATTCTTTTGGTGGTCATTTCTTGGAAACAATGACCAGGCCATGGAATTTCAGTTCTCCTGCTTTGTTGCTCCCAACAGTATGAAATGATCACAGAAATCTCTTTTTTCCCTGGAGAATTCCTGATACTTGGTCCCTTTTCCCAAGTGGGGCACAGATGTGGGATTCTCCTTGACTTCACCACGAGAGAACTTGAGAAGTGAGGTACCAAAGTGAGATGGCCCAGACTCAGCTTATTCTAGGTTGGCCTTACATCCTCACAAAAGGGTTTTTTTTGGTCCTGCTCTGTCTGAGATGGTTTTCTCTAAATGTGCTGTGTTGTTCTGGACTTCCAGAGAGTGTTTTCGCAACCCAGTTTAAGGTCACCTTGAGAGTGGCTGGGCTTGGCACAGCTGATTTCTGGGCCCAGGACTTGCTGCTGATCTCGAGCTTTTGCCTGATTACACAAAACATTTTAGAGATGAAGTATGAATAAGCCTTTCAATTAAGGTCATAGTGAATAAGATTCCAAGGTTAAAGCACTTTATGGCAAGCAGGCTTTTAGGAGCTGGTTGCATTAAGAGGAATGATTTGATTAGAGAATGAGAAACAGGACTGGGGAGACAAGAACCTGACCTCAGCAATAAAATGCACAGAGTTGCTTTTTTTCCTCCTCCTTGGAATCTGGTGCACAAAGGTACAATTAAACAACATGGCCAACGTCTCAGCAGGCCAAGGCAAACCATTGGTGCTTTTCCTGACTCTGGGCATCTGCACAGGGTTTTGCTTTGCTTTAAAATTCTGGGCCAAATCTGCTTTCCTAGCGTTCAACATGGAGAGGCTGCAAGGTGTGAGCTGGGCCGGGAGCCTCGAGAGGCTGGAGGTGCCCCTGGAGCTGAACTGACCCTGCTCAACTCCAGGGCTCTGTGGCTCCTCCGGCTCAGAATGCACCTCTGGACAGCACCAAGCTGAATTTCAGGATATCTGCCGGCAGGATGTAATTGGGGAGAGCAACCAGGGCAGATAGTCTGGGTCACATTGTTGGAGTCAGCTCAGGCTGGAATAGCAGGGAGGTGGAGGGGGGAATACAGAAGCAGCCAAACACCCACACGACCCCAGCGCCAACCTTCACTGCTTTTGCAGGATTTGATTTGTTGTTTCCTTAGAAAACCAGGCTGAGCTCCCAGAAGCAGATCACTTTCAACCTCTCTGTCTGAGTTAGAAAGAAAAAGCTCTGTCCCCAAAGCGGATATTCCCAGTATCACTAGAAATGCCGAGTGCTCTTTGCATTCCTCTTACTCTTCCTTATCTCTCTGCAGGAGGAAGCCTGTCCTGGGAGCAGGGCTCAGACACGTGGATGCTGCTGCCGAGGTGATAACGAGACCAAATCCTCTGGTTTGCTGGTGAGGACGCAGCCAAGAGGGCTGGGAGTGGAAGGGATGGGCACAGGGAGGATGAATCAGCACCTGTGCCTGGTAGCCTTGAACCAAGTTTGGGTTTTCTGCTCTACAAGGTGAGTGGGATTGTCCCAATTCACGTGGCGGGGCTGCAAATATTTCCATTTACTCCACTCACCTTCTTCATCCAAGAGCTGAAACCCTGCACTGGAGGTAACACAAGATGAAGAGACTTGGACAAAATTGAAACGTGTGCTTTTCCACAACAACTGAGCAAACACTGAGGAGAGATCCCACCGGCTCGGGAGAAATGTGCCGGTCTGAGCACAACACTGGGGAAGTTTGATGCCATTTTGCAAAGGTTGCTTTCTCAAATGAGGAAGAAACAGCCAAAAATATTATGATTTCTACAAAAAACTAGCTGGAATAGGCCAAATAAAATGATAGTCTCCATCTGGCATGGAGAAGAGGTGATGCAATTAGCTGATTTTTATTAAGAAATGAGTAGAAAATTGCGAATTTGATACATAACCTTTTTCTGGCCAGAAATATCATGGCATACAGAGCAGGAAAGATAAACAGCTAAATGCTTTAGCAAAAATGACCTGTGGCTATAGTCAGATAATGCTCAAATTTAACACTTAAAAAATGAAATAATAGGCTAAAAGAAATCTCTTTAATTTATTTTCCTTCCCTGTTCTGCCAGTTTCAAGTTTCCTTCAAAGCTCTCCCATTTGCTGAATTTTTCTCTGGCAGAAATCTGGCCTGGTCTTTCGCAAACCAGAGCAAAAGGAATGCTTTCAAATATCCCAGGCAGATCATTTTCTCTTTGCTGTTCTCTTGATGATGTTAGAAAACACAAGCTGGGGTTTTTTGTGACACCTTTGCTACTGTGACTGTGTAGAAAGAACCATGGTATTCTTCAGGAGATTAAAAAAAAAAAATTAAAATTCAGAATGAGTAAAAATAAAAAAAATATAGTATAATTTGAGAAAATCTTGTGTTTCTACATAAATCTCTGGATTTTGGGTTTGGGGTTTGTTTTTGGTTTCCCCATGGGGATCCATGAGATCACGGGCACCTCAAAGCACCGAAGGAGAAGCAAGAGGGCCTTGCTGAGCATCTGGGCTGCCCCTGCATCCCTGGAGAAAGACAAACATCGCTGGGGACCCCTCAAATCTTCTACTGATGGCTGAGAGACCGGAGAAGGAGGTCAGCTCTTAACTGAGGTAAGGAAATTCTGTGTTGTGGGAGGAACAAGGAGGCCAAACCAGTTCAAACGGGGGCTAAGGGCAGCCCCCCCTGAGGCTGTGGTGTCGGACTTGGCTGTGTGAGAACCAGGGGGCACAGAGGCTTTGGAAGAATCCCACAAATCCCTCCAGGTCCCGTCCACCCCTCTGAAAAGTGGGATTTGATATCTCCAGGTGTCAACCCTTTCTCACTCTCCCAACCCTCTCGCTGTGCTGCCTCTGTTAGAGAAGTGTGGGTTCCACTGCGTGTCTTTGTGACCATTTTTCAGGCCGTGGCTGACAAATCATCGTGTGTGGCTGAGCCAGCAAAGCTCCACCTCTCTCCACTGCGGTGTTTTCCGTGGGAGCACATCTGTTCTGGCCGCTCCATCTATTTTTGAAGGTGTATCAACAAACTCCCTCTGGCTGTGACCTCCCAGCGGGCCAACAGCGCCGCGCTCACCTCTTTCATTAATCAGCCTCACGTCATCAGCCCGATTTAGTGGCAGTTTGGTCCTTTTTCTCTCTTTCATGGGTGAAGAAACGACTGTAAAATGTTTGGGTTACCTGCGGCAAAGCGTGAAATGTCGCTCAGGATGGAGCCCGAGCTGGCAATGCTTTGCTTCTTCAGAGGTCTTTGGAATACATTTCCTCGTAAAAAAACCAGAGTTGTCTGAGGTTACGTGACCAGAGGTGACCCCGAGAGTTACTTTATGTTGGGGCAACTTCTTCCTTGTATTTTGGAGGTGTTTTGAGACTATTTCTGGTGGCTTTGCACTGGAGTCTCCTCAGAGGTGAGGCTGGATGCAGAGCTGCCTCTGGTGGCGCTGGTGGGGCTGAGTGAGGGCCTGCAGAGCTGTCCTGACAGAGGAACTTTTAGACAGCTTGCTTGAAGGTATTTTTCCCACTTGGCTGCTGAACAGAGCAAGAACACACAAAACGTGATTCTCCTGAAGGTTAGAGCTGATCCATCCACCACAGGCTGTGAGAAATGAGAAATAAGCCCATTGTCCTCAATATTTCTCTGCCTTAAGCCTGGAGAAGTGATATAATTTATTTCCCATATCATTTCTTGACCAAACCATGCACTAGATTTTATCATTTCCTCGTACAATAATAACCAAATCTTTTCAATTAGAGGACATTCCTCTACCAGCGCAGCCAACATCCTGTTTTGCCTTCCGTGCTGCAGCTGCACATGGAGTAGAAAAGCTTGGGGAATATTTCCTGCAATCTCCTAAATCTCCAGTGTAATTTTCTATCTGCAGCCCCTGTCAGCTTTCACAGCGGCTCCCATCTGGATCGTGGGATGGATTGCTCCAGGAAACATTGCCCGGCGTGGTTGTACGTCAGAGAGTAAAACCTTGATTATTTGCATCCTATTTAGGCCAGCAGAGCCTGGAATGTGCCCTGAGGTTTGCCTGGCGCTGCAGGAGTGCAGGTGCTGCAGGAATTTTGCTTTCACGGAGCTCAAGCAGAGCAGGAGACAAAAATGAGCGGTTTTGGGTGAGATTTGTGCCTTGTACAAAGCGTGCACCAGAGGATGCTGAGGTCACTGGTGGGGCTTTGGGGGTGTTTCAGCTCGTGTCTCAGTGATTCATTTTGCTGCCATTCAGTTCCTGAGGGTGCAAATGTCACCCTAATGCCCCTGTGCTCCTCAAGGGCAGCAGCAGGATGAGCTGCAGGCCAGCACATGAAGGAAAAGACAGCGGGCAAGAAGCAAATGGTGCTGTGTCCTCCCACTTTTCTTTTAATTGTCTTCAAATCCTAAGGCAAATGAAACCCATATTTAAAAAAAAAAAAAAAAAATTCTGAATGTGAAGTGTCTTTTAGTGCTGCCAGGTGCATTTGGACCTGGTGTTCTTTGTAACAGCAGCCTTGCATGTTGATGGTAGAAAACTCAATGTGTGCCTCACTGCTCCTGCTGCTCCCAAGGGCTCAGGTGTCATAGATTTTATGGGCTAAGTGCAAAAACTGAACTGAAAACAGAGTCCTTGTGGCAAAATCAACCACGTTTGTGTGCCAAACTGAAGTTTTCCCAGGGTTTCTGTGAATAAACTATGTTGTTAATATGTATTTGCTGTATATATTTAATTTATTTACTGTATTTCTATTTACAGCTGCCTTCAGGTTGTTTCATGCCAAGGAAGGAAAAAGAAATCCTGACCAATAACGAGTTCACAGAGTGCTTGAATCTGAACACGTGCTCAAGGTATTTGCTGCAAATAAAGCCAAAGGCCTCATGTGCTCTTTGGAGCATTCTTGGAGAGCTGCTGGCTGCCTTTGTCTCGATAATGATCTTTATGTGTTTAGCTGTGAACATGCATTTCCCATCTCCTGTTGCTGCTTTTCTAGGTTAGACAAAAAATCCTTGTTCATACTCTGCTTTTCCAAAATTGCTTTGTTTTTTTTGTTTTTTTTTTTTTTTTTCCCCCCCAGCTGTTCTCTTCTGCCTCCTTTTGAGTTTATTCCTACCACCTTTCCCATCTTCACATCCCCTCCAGTCCCTGTCCCCAGCCCCTCATTCGCACTTGGTTTCCTCTTTCTATGTACAGTCCTTTGCTCTTTGCGCACTTTGGCGATTTTATTTTCAACAGTTTTCCAAGAAAGTTTGGAATTTAATCGTGGCAAAAGGAAGGTAAATCCTTAGAGAGAGAGAGAGGGAAAAAAAAAAAAAAAAGAGAAGGTGAATTCTCTCCTTATTCCTTTATCTGAGTCCTGAGCACAAACACCACCCAGACCAGGCCCGTGGGTCTACCCAAAGACCTGACTCGGAACTGATAAAGCAGAGGATGCTCTCATTAGTTCCACTTTCATGCTAAAGGGGTTTTATCCCCACCACATTCACCTCTATTAACCACTCTGAACACCACTCAGAGTCACAGTCAGATTCCCAGGGATATAAATCTCCAAAACTTTGTTTTGACTCCAAGCTCGCTGGTGCCCTGCTAGGAGCATTATCTGGCTCTTAGCTAAGGAATGCTGTATTTGTTCACCTCTCTTGAGAAAAACAGTGTTCTTAGTCCAGCCCTTTTTGCCTCCGCAGTGCTGATTCTGTACTTTCCCCCTGTGTCCCTTTTCCCAACAAAACCCCTGGTTTTGCTGCACTCAACACAGGGCTGTCATCTGCCCTGTGCTCCACAGAGCGAGTGAATCCCTGGGCTTTTGTTCGGCAGACAGGGACGAGGAGCCTCAGCAAAACAGGAAGCAATGACAAGATGTGGGTTTATTGGGTTATCAGCCCTGGGGCATGAAGATCACATGAGATGGGATTTTTAAAGTGGCAGCATCCAAAGGTCACTGAAAGTGTCAGGCCTGAGATGCACTTTGGGGATTTCTTGAAGTTCAGGTGCTTGTTGGGAGCCATAGGTTGGGTTTTCCGCACGGATTGTGTTGGCCTGACTTGCAGGGATTTGGTGGAGAGTTTGTTCTTGTTATGCAGAATTTATTGTGCTGTTTTCTTTGGCAATTCAGGACCCCCTTGTCAGTCCGTGAGCTTTTATGCAGAGAAATGTTGTGGAGGTGGACTGTGAAGGCTTTGGCTTATGTTTTCTGGGGCAGAAATCTTTGCCTGGGTGAGAACTGCTCAAACTGGATCTTGCACTTGAGGTGCTGGGCAGTTTACACAGGATCAGAGTGGTTCAGCTGCAGCAGTTCCGAGTCAGACTCTGGGTGAAGGGAATTAATTGTCTGGGGCACAGATGTAGCAATTAGAGAAGTTATTCTCTTTATTCTGCTTCACTGGGGCCTGTATTCCCTCCCATCATGGGAATATACTCTCAGAAATACTCGACACATGTGAATTCTGCTCAATTTGGGCTAGAAATTCCTCGAATAAATCGCAAAATGAAAGAACTCCCCATTTATGCTTCCATTTCCTAATTACGTTTTATTATATAAATGTGATTACACTTCACACCAGCGGAACACAACGTACCAAACATCCAGGGGAAAAAATGAGATTGGAAAGAAAACAAGCTTCATCCTTGAGTTGAATTTGGACCTTTTACCTTTTAAATAAAACCATCTGTATTTATATTTTAAAAGTTTGTCCGGGCCAGATGTTGACAAACCCTACTATTTCCTAATCAGGAACCTGGAGGGTGACCCCTTTGTGCAGCCAGGCATGTCCTGAGCCCTCCTATACACAAAATGGGGAGTAAGAAGCCAGAGACAGGAGTTATTTGCCAAAAATCTTTAAGAAAGGGAAAGAAAAATGAAGGGATGTATACTGCTGGAATGGGAGCCTTGGGAAAAACAGTAATTTATCCTTGTTGCAGTCAGGTAGGCTCAGATAAAATAAAAATTGGATAAAATAATATTTTGTGGACGAAGAAACTCTTCCCACCAATCTGAAACATTTTTTTTCCCCCCTTGATTTCAGGCACAAACTTTAGATTGGAACTTGGGCTTTCCTTGAGCCTGAAGTGTGCTTGGATCCTTGGCTGGGTTCATACCTGCATCCTGACTCTGTTTTAATTTAAGGCAGAAAGAGAAAAAAAAGATTTTAATGCCAGTTAACCAATTCATGTTAATTATCTCTAATGAAAATATGGATAAAGAGAAAGAAGGAAAACCAACAAAGTCTCTCAGTCAATTCAGCAATTTTAATTCAACCCCAACCTAAACCCAAATCACCTCTAGGCTGTTACTTTGAACTGAAGGAGTTGGGGTGCCCTCGCAGCAGGTTTAAATCAGCTGAGAAGCAATAATTTGTCCCACAATCCATCCTCCAGCTGAGGAGCTCATTTCTGTGGGATGTTGTGGAGGCTCAGCAGTCGAGTGAAGGGTTTGGCCCATGAGAGGCTCAGAAACATGTCCAGGTTGGGACCTGTGACTTCAAACCTTCCCAGAGCTGTGGGTTTCTGAGGGCTGGGTACAGAGTGGGAATTAGTCACGGCTTCCTGTGCCTGGGTGTTCCTCCCTGAGCTCTCGGGGACCTTTGATCTGACCCAGTCCATCCCCCTCCTGTTCCCGTAGTCTTTTCACCTATATTTTAGCCCATGTTAGCTCTTTGGGCTTGACCAAACTGAAATGGAAACATTTTTTTTTTTTTCTTTTCGGTGTAGTCATAACATCAAGCATCCCTGTTCAAACAAAATCCTCTTGGATTTGACTGCAATTAAACCGGGAAAGGACATGAGGCCTGGTCTTTATTTTTGAGCTCTTGCTTCTACAGTGATTCAGGTTGGCTTGGATAATAAAAATAAATCCCTCCTCCTCTTGCCATAAATCAGAGTGTTCTGGCTTTTTTCCCCAGGAAGAGCCTGTCTGTTCTATTGCCAGCGTTATTCCCAGTTCCCTGTCCCAGTTGTGGGACTGGATTATCTTCAGGGACACGCTGTTGCCTCGTGGTCCTTCTCACAGCTTTCAGAAGGCTGAGGGGATCTTTGTGACTCATCTCCTTCCCGTCTCTTCTCTAAGCAAACCGTCCTCACCATGAGCTGAGCTGCAGAAGGGTTTATGTTCTGGACATTTGGCGTTTTTTGCATAAATTTGTAGAAAAATATGGGATGGGCGGGAGAAGTGGAGCAGAAGAGGGGGCAGGTGATGTCCTTTGGTGCAGAAACACCACCAGTGCTGCATTTATGCCCAGAACAATCAGCTGCCACCCTCTGGCTCCGCTTCCCTTTCAAATCCTTCTCCATGTCCGGGTTCCCTTTCCCTGAGCCTCCATCCCTTCCCAGCACTGTCTATTTTTAAGATCTTATCCATCCTAAAGGCCTACTTTCGCTAAGGATACAACAGGCAATATTTTCCTTTGGAAACTCAGTTTTGGGACACCAAAGATGCTCATTCAAAATTTCTCTCAAAATGATGCATATGAGAATATGCAAATTTGGGGGTTTGTTGTTACCAAAAGTTGGAAGTCAGGTGGATAAAACTGCAACTTCTTCCTCTGTGAGAAGGGTGTTTTTCCTTTGGATTTTTTTTTTTTTTTTCCCTATTGGATTTCTTCTGTCTGAAGGCTTTAGAAAGAATCCACAGGAGTTGCACAATTTCAGCAATTGGTGCAATAAATTAAATAAAGAAGGTGTGTGGTTTTGATAGGGACAAAACAAGTATGAGCATAACAGCCCTGCTGGTAAACAAAGGACTTAAGGGGCTCATGCAGAGAAATCCTTAAATAACGAAATTAACTTCCACACCAGAATTGGATTTTCATCAAATATGATTGAAAAGTTTCTCAGTTTTTCTCTACGGATTTATCAACAAGTTCCCCACCAATGCTATGTTTCAGGAATGCACATAAATGCATGTTTCAATTCAAAGCAATGTGAAAAATTATTTAAAATCCCACTGAAATCACCCAGGCTATTTGAGGTTGGAGGGAATCTCTGCTCAAAGCAGGGTCTACAAGAGCAAGTTCCTCAGAAGCAATTCAAGTGCTGATTTTATTTAATGGTGTTTTTTCTGAATTGCGACTTCAGTTTTGCTATTATATTTCTGAGGTTAATGGGACACCAGGCAAACTGTGTTTTCTTCCTTTCATTTTGAGTTGCCAGGTCTGTGTCTAATGCAGTTACAGTTGAGATGATTTTCAGGCTTTCTGCTTTATTTTGAGATGACAGCAACCCTGGCACTTTAATAATATTGGAGAGTGAAAAGAGTCACCATGAAAAAACCAGCGTCTTCTTGACTTCTGAATAGTTTGAGTCCATCCATAAAGGCCTCATTTCAAATTTCAGTTAATTCTGAACCCCTAGGAGTAGCACCCAGTGCTGCTGCTTCTCTGTCGTGTAAGTGTCCAGTGGGAATAGGAACCTGCAGGAAGTGATGAGGCTGTGGCCGTGCAGGAGTCAGCACTGAGAGGAGCCACTCACCTCTGCTCAAATGCCGGAACAACGCCTTAGAGGGGTCGTGAAATTCCCTTTTTTGATTTTCAGAGCTTGGCTGGATGAAGCCGTGCTGTAATTCCTTCTAGTGGAAGGTGGCCCCCTGCCCATGGAAGGGGGCTGGATCTGGATGATCTCCTTCCAGCCCAAACCACTCTGGAATTCCATGAATTTGGAAGTCAGCCCTATTTCAGCTGGAATTGGTCCCACCAGAGCCCCCCCAGAGCCCACACTGCCCTGTGACACTCGGCCTCTTGCAGCCAGGGCTTGGGGGGCCTTGTCAGCCACAAGGTCTCACACCTCCTCCTCAGTCTAAGATCTTCACAACACCACAAATCTGCTTTCCCCCCAGGATTCCTTTTCTGTTTGAAAGGATCTGCTGGCGTTGATCTCCGCCACTGTCTCTGCGCGAAGGCAGGCGGGCTGGCAGTGCAGATGGCCGGGCTTGAAGGAGTGGAGCACAAACTCCAGATGATTGTCTGGACTGGCTCAAAGTGCCATCAGGTGTGAGGCTTGGATGGGGATTTGTGGAGTTTGACGCCTTGCCCAGACAGAGCTGGAGTTCAATCACTCCAAGGCACGTCCGGCCAGACCCAGCCATTGTGTCGGAGCCTGGAACAGGAATATCCTGAGATTTCTATCGGAGCCGCAGAAGTGTTTGGCTTCACAGGTCACTTCATTTGTTTCTGGCCCCTGCTGATGATAAATAGCTCCATCTCCTGTGCTTGCAGAGCTGTTTGCTCGGGGCCTGTAGGCGTTCACATGTACCTGAGATGATTTTTGCCTTTTGGCCTGGGTGGTCCAGCCCCCAGGCTGGGAAACTGTGCTTGGCATGAGCTGGATTTATTTGAGTCTGCACTCCTGCTCATTAGAAAAAGCCTGAGGTGGAGAGGGTGTTTCTTAGTAATGTCATCAAGGGGATTTATTTGCAGACAGGTTGAGATTTAGAGTGTCATTTTTGGTTGTTATAAATTGAGCTGTTTTCTACTTGCCCAGTTATTTATGCTGTGATGGTATTGCAGCAGCAAAACCCACTGCTCTGGCAGGCTCAGCCCCTGATCCCACTGCTGTGGGGCCGTGGCCAAAGCTCCTCCATCCCAGATGCTCTGTGCCCAGAGCTGTGTCTCTTCTTTAATTTTACACCACAGCAACAACCACCATCAGGATTGCACTGACCAGACAGCCCAGGGTGACTCCGAGAGTGGTGGCTGCAAAAATATTCCGATTATTTTATCTGTGCCAGATCCCAGACTGATCCATCATCCTCCAGAGGGCAGTGAGACCACCCCAACAGCTGAGGGACAGCACCCACCCTCTCCTGCAGCACATCTGAGGCCCCCTGCCTGCTGCAGAGCTGCCTCCATCAGGAAAGCGGGGTAGGTAGCAAAATATGTCCATTTTCAAAGGCCTGGAGAGGCTAGAATAATCCAGCCCCGGCCGTGGCAAGGCAGAGCATTGCAGCACATTCCTTCAGCACTGTAACAGACGATACTGGCAAGGCAGCAGGAGTTGAGTTTGTGTTTTTTGGTGGGGGAATAAAGATTAATGCACCAACTGTAAACTCAGGGTGGGGGAATTTCAGGAGAGGAAAAAAAAAAAAAGTCCCGACTCTGGGTTGTGCCAGAAATTAATATCCCAGTTCTTGTAAGAAATACAGTATTGTCTTTCCAGAATAGTTCCTTCTCATCTGAAAAGAATAATATCTCTCAGGAAGCATATCCCACCAGACTTTGAAGGCTTTGCTTTTAGGTACAGGTGTCCTGACTCTGTTCCTGAATCCACAGGGTGGAAGGAGTCCAGGGCTGAATGGAGCATCATTCCCCAGCAACTCGGAGCAGATGTTAGAGAAATGGTCAGAAACGAGAGTCAGCGCTCCCTGGGACAACGGTATCGAGGTATTTCCTAGGATTTTGTTTCGTCTCTGGAAAGCTCGAGTGCGCCCTGTGTTTTGGTTATTGATGGATTTTCACTTCAGTCCGAGGGGGACAGGTGGACACCTGGCTGGCTCTGATGAATTAAAGTGAGGGGATGACAACATTAAAACCAAAAAGTGACGGTGCAGGGGAAGGGAAAGAGGGGTGGTTAATGCTGAGTCCTCTGCTTTCTGCATGTCAATCACTGACCTGTCAATCACAGCTGCGTCTGTTCAGCTTTGGACAGTGATTGCAGGGGGACAGTGCAGCAGTTTTCCCTCACAGCTCCTTTGCACCAGCACCATCACAGTTTCATGTAAATGCCTTATTTTTCTAAAGCTGTCTTTCCTTCCGTGATCCTTCCGTGATATTTTTTCTGCTGATCGTCAGCTGGAACCTTGTGGTGGCTTTTTGTGGGCTCAGATTTGCAAGGTGCTCCTGGTCCCATCAGCCATTCAAACCGACCAAAAATGTTTGGGAGAATTTTGGGTAGGATTTGCTTGGGACCGGCCACGGCTGCCCTTAAATACAGCTGGTTTAAGTGTCTCCAAACCAGTACAATCCTGGCTACAGCACCTCCCCAGGATATGGGGGAGGAATGCATCGACTGTGAGTTAAGAACCCAAAAATGTCCTACTGAATTCTCTGTTGCGATTCAGTTACCATAAACAGTAATTATAGCAGTTATTGGGCTCTCCACCGGCATGAGGAACATTCCATACCGCGATGTTTTCCACAGGCAAAGAGCCAAGCTTGGGCCAGAGTCAGTCCTGATGCCTTTTATTTCGTGCAGAGGGAATCACAGACCTGGGGCTTTCCCTCAAAGCCCTGCAAGGAGCTTTCCCAAGACATTCCTCACCCGGAACTTGGGATGCCTCCAGCTCTGGAGCATTCAGGAGGATCCATGTGTGGTGGGACAAAGTGAGGAGGACAAGTGAGAGCCCATCCAGCCCTTGGGACATATTTTCACAGCCTCATTCCTGCCTAGTAGATCCTACTTAAAAGTTTACTTCAGTATTTTGTACTTTAAATGTTTACTTCAATTTTTCTCTTCTGTTACCTGTTCTGGGAGGGCCCTTCCCGTGCAAACGTCCTGCTGTCCCACCTGACTCATACCTGCTGCAGCACCCTCAGGTGCTTTGGGTTGAGAAAGGAGGAGGAAAAAGGTGACCAAGCTCTGCAATGCCCCTTTGGGAGAACAGAGCTGAAGTTATTAATCCTTTATTCTGGATTTCCCCAGCCTCGTGTTTTCACCTTTAAGGGTAACAAGAGCATCGCCAATCCCCAAATGAATGGTTTAAAAAGTAAGGCATTTTTAAAATTAACTTTTCTGTTCTAACTAGATAGTGTTTTCTCCCTGGGGAATTATTCTCTTCCTTTCTTTCATGCTTTGGTTTAAAAGTAAAGAAAGATATCCAAATCAAACCAGCAAATGAAAACTGATTTGTTCCCAGAACCTGGGGCTGCACCCATGTGGGACAGGTCCCACAGTACCTGGGAAGGTCATGAGAAGTGGTGCCAGGGGGAGCTTCTTGCTCCTCTTTTTCTTAGGTGGATTTTCTCCCTTGTGTCCACTGCAGATGAAGGGCTCTGGGCTGCTGCCTGTGCCGCAGCCATTGGGGTTATAGGACTGTGAGAGGTGAGGAAGGGCTGGACTGACAAGATTTTGCTCTCTTTGGGGCTCCTGAAAGTCGTTTTGCATCTCAGCCTTTTCAAAACCCGGGTGTAAAGTGCTGCGATACCTCACACCTCTCAGCTGGGTCTTGTCCCACGCAGGTCAAACATTTGCAGAAGTGATGGGCAAGTCCTGAATCGGCAAAATCCAGCCCCGAGGGCATTCAGGGACCTTGCAGGGAAACTGAGGCACTGGGATTGACCAGTGGTGGCAAAAGGCTTGAGCCCAAACTCTCCTCTAAGTGCTGCATCTCCTGATGCTGCATCTGCTGGACTTCTACAAGGTTTGTCTGCAAAAGTTCCTATAGATTCGATAGAGGGACTTGTCTGAAGTCACCCATCGGGCTCTGCTGGGTAAGAATTTCCACCCTGAACAACTGTCTGAGCATTCAGCTCACGTAAATCTCAGCTCCATGTTCAGCTCTATCCCAGCTGACGCAGGCTGGTCGTTCATTCCAGCAGATTTCTAGAGAAAGGCTCGCTGGAAAAAAAAAAAAGAAGAGGAAATAGGCAAAAGTACAAAAAGAAAAAAAAAAAAAAAGCAAAAGCAGAAGATGCAGCCAAGGCATCAGTGATAAAATGAAGAAGAATAGACTTGGACTGCAGCACAGGACATGGTGTGCTGGAATCAGGAGTTGCTCCACAGAGATCAATATTTGCTGCCCTGATGGCCCAAATGTCAAAGCCCTGTGTCACCAAGGGGCAGGAATCCATCCTGGAGAGGGAGTGCCGGGGAGTGACGCGCAGGGGATCATGCAATGAGGTTGGAAAAGGAGATCCATAGACCTTACACTTGGCTATTTGGTGGCTGTTGTTTCTGCCTTCCGTCTGTGTTCCCGTCCTTTTCTTCCACGTTTCACCCTCACTTTTTCCTAGGATTTCCTGGCCCTTGCAAGAAAAATTATTGTCACTCTGGGTGACCATGCCAGCCTCTTTGCTGGGCCTGGCTGAGCATCACCTTTTGTAGCAAGCAAGGGATCACAGACCCATTTGTGTCTTCTCTACCCAGGTTTTTCCAGCACTGTGGGAAGCAGGCTCTCTGGGGAATTCCTTTGCTTTCTTCCCTGTGTAGCCAGAGATGGATGAGGGCTGGGAAGAATTCGTCTCCAATCCCAGACTGAGAAGTCCTTCAGCGCAGCTGAGCAAGGGATGAAGGTAACATCTGCTCCTTTCCCCCTTGTTTAGGAGAGACCTCAGGCACCAGCCTGTGAGTTGTAGGGTCACACAACTGTACCCTACCTGCTTACTCAGGGGTTACAAAGCACTTACTCCCACATATGAATCCCAAATTTCTGCTCTACTTCTTGTACCTCTCATTAACACTAAATGTCATCTGGGCTGCCCAGTGGCAGCAGTGTCTGGCTTAATCTGCAGATAGTCAACAAAATTTATTTCATGTGTCACATGTTCATAACAGATCAGGCCTAAACACAAACATGGGTGTTTATTTTTGGCCCCAGAATGAGCTTACTCACGGTTTTTATGTTGTCTGGTGAAGGCTCCTGTATTGCTCTCTGGCCTGTAAACCCAGCTTTGGCCATGATGCCGAGGTGACAGAAAGGGTTTCTGTTTTCTCGGGAGATGATGGCAGTGGGGCCATGGACTCACTGCTGGGATAGCAGCAGGCTGCAAGCTACGAATCAGCTGCCAGAGTAAGGAAATGCTCAAACCCAACCCAGAGCAGGCTTCACTCGCAGTCTGCTGGGAACAGAAACAGAGGGTTCCCCTGCAAAGGAACCCCTGGTGAGAGTCCCAGGAGGATGGATGGAGGTGTCAGCAGCCTGCTGCAAATCTAGGCCACATCAGCTCTTCTGGGCCTTAGCAAAACCCTGACATTAATTCTGAAGAGTGTGTTTGGTGTCCGGCCAAGGAACCTTTTTTTCTTGCTCAAACTTTTCCACTACAACTGGCAGAGCTGCAGGGATTGCACAATGCTGGCTCCCAGGGCTCCAGACAACAGGGAAAAGGCACAGAGCATCCCAGATTGCAACTAGAATTAAGATGAAACTGCTTGATAATATAAATATATGGCATGAATTACCCCAGTAATTCAAAGGTTCATTGCTTCATCTTAAAGATTTATCAGACATATCAAGAAGCTGCGGGAGATATCAGGAAAAAGATGAGCCTTGGTTTGTTTTAGAAACTGTTCTTATTTTGTATTTCTTCAGTGGGCAGGAGAATCTTTCCTCCATTGCCCTCTGCAGCCATTTCTTGATGAATGATTAAAAGGCAGCTCCTGCAGATTCCTGCTGGGCAATTTGCTGGCTGGTTTGTAGTGCAGAGATATTTAGATGAGATAAACCTCTGGCCCCATGTAATTTGGAAAGATCGTGGCTCCCACTCCCTTGGCACAATAGTAAAACCAAAAGAAAATTCCTGTGAGGCTTTAGAGAGTAATTTAATGATTTAATTTTGATCAGGCTTACCCACAGTCACCAAGCACGGCAAAAATCAGGTAGATACCCAAATCTTCATCTCTCCTCTTTATCCTCCCTATCTGGTTTTGGTCTGTTCACAGAAAGACAATAATAGTCCTTTGGGAGGGGAAGAAAGAGAAACTAACACCAACAAGATAATTATGTGGGGTTATGGAGGTCAGAAGAACATCTTAAAGCAATAAGTACAATGGGGAGCTGCATTAGCTGAGCCAACAAAACCTTTACAGGAGAGGACGAATTCTCTGCTTCATTACTGAGCTCTGTTTTGCCCCAAAGTTTAAAGCAGGGATGCTTCTGCTGTAACTCACTCCCTGTGGCAGGTTTTGTATTGATTTTCAGATTACAGAGTTTTCCTTGCTGAATTTACAGAGAATAGAGCGGGGTTTTTACTGCTGAGAGTCGTTGCAAGGAGAGGGAAAATAGAGAAAGGAGTTTTATGCAAAAGCTTGCAGGAATACACAGCTGAAGAGCATTTGATTTAAAGTTCAGACAAGCAACCCTCTCCCTGAGTTACCTACTATAAATTTTAAGCTGATCTTATAGTTTTGATGATATACTTTTTATGATGCATTTCATGCCTCATTTCCAGGCAGATTTACAGCCCTTACACAATGCTGGATGAGTGACTCCACATGCTTCATGTCAACAAGTTCTTTTCCNGCAAAAAAAAAAATTATGAAGTTCTTTTCCTTTTTTTTTTTTTTTTTTTTTTTTCCCTTCCCCCTGAAACTCCTGCTGGTTAAAGTGAAGCCATATTGCAGTCAGAGTGCATTTCCTCTTGTCAGGTTTGAACTGCCCTTGGTCGTCATTCGGTGAAAATGTCCCAAAGAGCTTTGACTTTACAGATAGATGGCAATAAACCAGGGCTGGCATCCCTAGAAATTCCAGAATTGAAACTGGCCCTTTCTTTTTTATACGTATATATTTTGTTTTGACCACTTGAGTTCTGACATGATTAAAGGGCAAGGTGAAGCCTGTCCTACACCTACAAGATGCCTTTTCCAAAATAATCTTGCCCACAGAAACAGAGAGCGATCAATGTCACCTTTTACAGGCTTACAGATGTGAAAATATCTACACAAAGTAGCCAACAATAACTTAGCACAAATCATGAGCTGTTGGAAAGAAAAATACCCTTACACTGGGCTTGGAATAAATGCTGTGGCTTGGAGACAAGCACAGATTTTGCCCAAATGTCCTGGCTGATGTTTTGCCTCTGATGGGTCCCGTACCAACCCAAAGCCTTACACCTGTCAAAGCCAGAAACAATAAGCAAATCCCTCTGTTTATCTCTATTTATTTCTGAATAAACACAAGTTTATATTTATAGTATTTATATTTATATTTATATTTATATTTATATTTATATTTATATTTCTTTCCAAACCCTCAAGAGCTTCAGAGTCTGAGTAAGGCTGCTAGGACAGGGTTACCCTTTGGCATATTCATGAACACAGTGCAGGAGGAATCTGCAGAAGCAGGAGCAGGCGGAATCTGCCCAGGATGTCACATCACAGCAGGATGGAACCACAAGGCCATTGGGCCTGAATCACACAGGATGTGGCTTTTTTTTACCAGCTTGCCCTGGAATATGGAAATTTAGGCTGTTAATCCCTAGAGGGGAATAAGCATCGGTGTGGGGTGTTGCAAGGCTGATGGCCGTACCCACAGCACAGGGAAACGAGGGGCTGAATCAGAGGCAGGAAGGGCCCTGGATGATCCAGGCAGGTTATCCCGCAGGGATGTGCTCCAGCCTGGGGGCAGAGGGATCCATCTCCTGTCCTTCATGCCAGGGCAGCCACAGGGGCACTGCTGAGGCCTGCTGCTCCATCAGCCCTGCAAGAAGGTGATGGCTGGAGGGACACTGCCTAGATTCCACCCAAATTTTACCTCACCAGAGAGGCAGGAAGCGTTCCAGGCACGGAAAAACACCTCGTTTATCCTGGGAGCTGTTCTTGTTTTCCAAACGTGGAGGCAGCAGCAGTGGAGGGACGTTGTAAAAGGCTTGGCAGATGCACAAATACCCAAGGCACCTGGAGCCAACATCCCTGGCCCACGGCGGGGACGCTCCTGCTCCCACAGGAGCCTGTGGGCAGGGCCAGGAGCAGCTGTTTTTCAGGGAGCTGGTTCAGGAGCAGAGATTTACGCCGTGTTTGACGTCTCAAAGCCGTCTCAGCAGCTCCTGCCGGCAGCTGGGGGATGCAGGGAGGCGGCCGCCGTTCCTCGGCTGCTTTTCCAGGCCCGCTCCTTTTTGGCTCTGGGGATCAAGGGCTTCAAGGCGCAGGCAAGAGCCTCTGTTCAAGGACAGAACATCTTGTTAAAATATTTTCTCTCTATAAAAATGACAGTGACTTCTTTAAGGCTGTTGCCTGCCCGTTCATGAAGAAAAGCTGCGGACAAATTCCTCATGTGCAGCATTTTTCTCTTTATGACCTGAAAAGCAGTTTACAGATTTTCTTTAGGCAGAACTGATTTATCTCACACCTCCCTCCTCTCTCAGAAGCATTCTGTCTTATTTTTTTTTTTAATTTTTTTAAACCCGACCTTTCCAAATTCTTCCTTTTAGCAGCCCAAACACTGCCTGGGCATCCCCTCCCTGTTTTGCATCCAGGCAACCACTGCAGTTAGGAGCAGTTGCTGCCTCCTGTAGTCCTTGCTTTGGTGATGGGGCTTTCATCGGCAAAGAAAAGCCCAGCCAGATATCCCAAAAGCTGGATTTTAGACCTTTTTGTCTCCATGTCACAAAGAACCAAGTGCTTGATCTTCGCATTTCCATTTTTGTTTTGTCCTATGGGATGTTGGATCTTTGCACGTGTGAGTTTAAGCTGTTGTACCAAAGGGTTTATTTACTCTGCAGGCTGTGGAGTGGCTGGAAAAGTTGCTGAGGGGACAACTCACATATTAAAATTTAAAAAGAGTGGAACTAAGACAATTTTTAAACTCCAAAGAAATATAAAAAAGGGGAAAAACGTAGACTGTGGGTCACAAATATCACTGATGTCACTCCTCCTCTTGTTAGCCTCCGCAGTTCCTCACTGTTGCCCTCAGCAATGGCTTTGCTGGACCACAGCACCTCTGCTCTCCTTTGTCCTCTCACCTCTCTTCATATGGGATTTGCCAAAACCTTTTCCTCAAAAGGTTGTCAAAACCTGGGAAAGTTCTTCTGACACAGCTCAGAAACAGAAGGTTCCTTGTTTTAATTTCTGTGTTTTCCAGCAAAGGTCCAACATCCTTCTCCACAGCGGGAAGAAATGTTTTCAGTTCATTTCCCTGACAGCTGTTATTCCTTGGATGTTCTCTTTTCCTTCAAGTCCTCTCTTAATACCATTAACAAATCTTCCCAGTTGTGTTCTCCCCAGGAATTGTTAATTTTGTTGTATTTTTTTTCCTGATCTAGTTAAAGCTGTAAATTCTTCAAGGTGAAGGAAAGAGCTACATTTTGGCAGATTGTCTTTTACAGAATTGATTTTATCTGGGTTAGATCACCAAGGGCAGCAGAGGGGTAGTGTCTGCACAGTGCAAGCTTGTATTTAGAGAAATTTTGATATTTTGCATTTTAAAGCAGAGGATGGTTTAAGGACAGGAGAATCTGGAGCTCCTCAGCCCTCTGCCCCTCAGCTGTCATTCACCTCCAGATGTTTTCTTGGTATCATTCCTTTGCAGTAAATAGTGGTCTCTCCCCAGCTGCCCAGACCCAACTGAATGCCCAAATGTACTGCGACTCCTGTGGTTTGTCCCTCATCCAAGAAGTCCTTCCAAGGCACCCGAGTGAGTTGAAAATGCAAATGCAGTGTTGAGTTGGCAGCAGCCTGCACTGGGCAGGGATGAGGTCTCCATGAGAGACTCACCTGTCTTCCTGCTGATCTCACGGAGTCTGTCACAGCTTCTTATCCAAAAGTGAAGCTCTAAAGAGCTGCTGTGGCTGCAGCCTCTGAGACGTGCAGAGAAAATGGTCAGATTTGTGCGCTAAACGCGTGCAGGTGAAGCAAGCCAAGAGTTGTGGAAACAGGTGGGTATTTCTAAAAGAATGGTCTTTGCGGAGTCTGCTTCCCTGCAGAGATGGAGTTTGGCCATGGGAATGGTAGGTCTGGGCATGTTGATCAGGGGCCAAGAGTTCACATCATCCTAAACTTTCGAATTTGTGAAAATCCTTACATTTTCACTCTTTTCTGTTCGCTACACTGGCAGAAAAACCAATAGAGAAGTCCAGCAGTAATGGAGGCGAAGGTGGTGTTGGTGGTGTCTAGTTCAGCTAAGATAAATTTAAATTTATTTCCTTCCAGTGGTGTTCCAGGAAAAGTGGCAGCAATGACAGACGTAAAGATAATTTTGCCTATTATTATGTGATGACAGTCCTATTTCTTTCTTAACATGTCACCAATATTTCAAGCCTGCTTTTCCACACAGCCCGAGCACGGTTTGATTGTTTCCAACTGGAGGAACACATAAAATAACAGAGCCGTTGCACTCAATAGTGCCTCATGGCTGGTGGTCTGGCAGATGATCCATAGGAATACTTAGAGGAAAAGCATCTTGGAGAGCTTGGAAAGCCTTTCTTGGAAATGGATCTATGTGTGATTCCATCCACTCCTCTGCCCCAGCCATGACAAATAAACACTACCAGTGTCAGGAAGAACGGCCCTGGTGAAGCAGCAGCAGCTTCTTCAGAGAGGGATTACAGCTGAAATCTGGATGCAGAGCACTGCCTGCCCTGCCCAGGGAAGAGGGGAAATGTTCTCAGAGACAGAGATGTGACGGATAAAGGAAACCCAAAGGGTTTCCTGCTCTCAGGCCAAGTTATTTTTTTCTTTCCTGGGGAATGTTGACCCCTTTTCCTCGGGGAATGATGTCCAACACCATAAAGATGCAACAGACCCCTCATCCCTCAGCCAAGACAAAGCCTTTGCTTTGTCTCTGCAGGTTTTGTCCAGGAGCAGAGGAATTAACGAGCAGTATAATTAATTTCATATTTGAATTTTTCAAATCAGCCAATGAAGACTGTAAGCAATAATGGCATGAGTAACTGCAGAAGAAAAAAGATACATTGTGGTGTCTGCTGCAAGCTGTATTTTTCTGGAAACAATGACTAATGCAGCTTTTCCAGTGGAGGATTTGATGTACATCCCGGCTGAGTGCATGAATCAGCGCTGACAAGCAACAAACTGCAACTCTTTTTGCTCCTGCAACTCGCTGGTTTTGCTTCTGGACAGGCAGGCCCCGATTTGCTTCCTCTTGCTCCCATTGCATTGCTGCTGCTGCTGCTGGGAGAGATGGCACCAGAGGGCTTCTGCTGCCTGCCCAGGGCTCTCCCATGGTGTCAGCACCCAGGCAAGTGGCAGCTGCCACCTGAGCTCAGGGCTCAGTCTGATTCAGCCTTTGCTCACCTGCTGTGGTGGCACCGACACGCCCTGAGCACCCAGCCCGGGCTGAGCATTGCCACTGGTATGTGTGGCCAGCGCTGATCACGCCCCAAAACCCTGCACACAGGAACTGTGTTGCAATTCCGGGAAAATCATCACCCTTTATGCCTGAAATCTAGGGGATTTAAAAGGAAGGATAAGACCGTAGGAACAGGCATGAAGGGTTGCTCATGCAACAGCAATCCCATCTCGTAAACAACTCCAGGAGCGATTGTGTTTCACAGAATTAACCTCGCTCCAACAGCCTCCCCAGCTGGAAAAGTCTGAGCATTACCCAGAAAAATAGAAATGACCAGGGAAGAGGTGGATCACACCCAATGTCTGTCCTTTCAGCACCAGATTTCCACAGGGAGCAAACGGAGGAGACTGGAACCGCGGGAGGGTGGACGCAATTAGGAGCTGCTTCTGGAAGACGCTGAAAAAACCTGAGATTTTCACCATTATTGATGTCAATTCAAATGTCTTTATATTTTCCTAAATTCTACTTTTCAGCTTGGTGCAAAAGTCTATCAGGGGCTGCGGCTTCATTTTCCAGTGATTTGTCAGGATGAAAAGGTGCCATTCCCACCCAGTGTAAATATGTTTTTAGGCACAGAGCAATACAATCCTACAGATTTGCAGGGAGGCTGCAAACCCTCCTGGCAAGCGTCTGAGGCAACATAAAGGCTCTGTTTCCATCACTTCTATTTATGGAATACCAAAGGCCATTTATCTCCTCGATTCCTCTGAGATTTTCTATAGCTTAGT
This sequence comes from Dasyornis broadbenti, assembly GCA_013397935.1. Taxonomy (NCBI): domain Eukaryota; kingdom Metazoa; phylum Chordata; class Aves; order Passeriformes; family Dasyornithidae; genus Dasyornis; species Dasyornis broadbenti. The sequence continues at coordinate 92,295 of VZRN01006441.1, read as the reverse complement.
CAATAACCATGAATTACTGCTTGGTTGAGTTATTTTAGGGAAAATAGGATAGGATGGGAAGAGGATGTGCCTCAGCAAACAACCAGTGTCTCTAGCCTGGCTTCCAAATGGGGCCATGTGGGGCCCTCTCCTCTTCCCTAAGAACTAATTTGTTTCATTGCAAAAAATCAGGCTTTTGGTCAAAAGTTCTTTGATTCAAAGTGAGTTTAGAGTTTGTACCGCTGACCTCTGGCTCCTGAAAGGATTCCATCCTTTCACCCCTAAGCCTGCAGGTTCTGGGTAGTGCTGCATCACTGCCATAGGCAATTCCAGCCTGAGGTGGAGGAATTACCTGGGTGCCCTCTGCAACAGGAGGGGACCCAAATGGGATTTCCAGAGACACGGGGGACAGGCAGAAGATGCAGAAACGCTCCCAACCATGGTGGCTGCTCCCTCAGCTCTGCCAGGGACAGGCACAACTTCCCTTGTTCCCATAGACATTCTGTCATTGTAAAGCTTTTATTGAACAGTTCCAGACATTAATTAAAAAAANTAAATCCAGCAAACACCAACATTGACTCTCACCTGTGCATGTACTGAGAAGCTTACAAAAAAAAAAAAAAAAAAAAAAAAAAAGGGAGAATGTTTAAATCTTTCTGCCTGGACCAAGAGAAATTCCTTGTGGTTTAACTGGTTAGACTTCAGCTATGTGCTGGCAGATGGCCCAGCTGGAGGAGGGCTGGGGGATGCATCCACGGCACTGAGAGCTTCTGGAGTGTCCTGGGTGTCCTTCAAAGGGCTCCTGGACCCTCCAGGGAGCACCCCAGGGTGGTGACCATGTCGTGATACCTGTGACATGCCGAAGTTTTATGCTGCCACAAGATTTGCCTGTCACCAGCGGCACTCTGGCAGCCCCTGAGCTGTTATTTGATGGATGTTTACACTGCAATAAACACCCTCCCATTTATTTCTGCCCTCAGCACCTCACCTCTGTTTGTAGGAAGCCCTTATGTTTCCGAAGTGCTTTGGCAAAAGTGGAGGGTGAAGTGGAGTTATTTCTGGTTTTGTTTTCAAAAGAAACACCCCGAAAGACAGATTATTTATTTATTTTGTTGTGTTTCTAGGAGAAGATGCTGAGGGATGTGTAAACCGCTCTGCAAGACCATCCCAGGAAAGGAACTAAAGAAGCACTAAAGAAGCCAGAAATTGGGTACAAATCTTCCCTTATTATATTTTGGTCATAATTATTTGTCGAAAAGCAAGCTTCTAGATAAAATACTCTAGCTTTCGAGAGGATAAAATATTTTAAAAATTAAGAAAGAAAAAAAAAAAGAGAGAAATTCCCTTCATTGGAAAGTTCTAAGAAGCAGGGAACAAAAGGACGTTCCTGATCTATTTCTTATGGAAGATTTTCCCCTACTCCATATCCGAACAGATGTTTCAATTTACATGGTGACTTTGAAAATGCAGTATTTTCTGCTGGGAGTTCAGCAATTCCTGGGTTTGCTGTCAAGAAGAGCTGTCTGGTCTCCCTGCAGCTTCTCTAACCAGGCTGTAAGTTTGCAAGAAAAGACCTCAGTCTCTCAGATTTTTCTGCTCCATTTGATGATTTCCCATTCTGTCAGGGCAGCAGGGGCTGCACTGTGTAGCTCTTGAGGGTTTTTTCCCCTATTTTTGCTGTCCCCACTGCAAGTTTAACTGGCATCTTAATAAACTTAAACTGCCAGACTCATCTTTTTTTTTTTCATCATCTCATCTTTTCTCATCCCAGTAACTCAGTGAGTTGTTTCAGCTTTAGGATAACTGAAATCTTTATGGCAATTGTTTTGTTAAACATGGCCCGGGTTATAAGAAAGAGTGAAATGATTTGGGCCAATTCTTTATTTCCGTAGCACCAAATTCTGTTTGCAGGGGATTCACCAAGAGGAAAGGTGTGCTCATAAGAGATGAGCTGACATTTGGCTGGCCAGCTGCTGTTTAATTGCTGTTTTGAAGGTGAAAATGTGGATCATTCTCTCTGCAAATGATCTGTAAATAGGATATCTATTGTACCTTGAAGGTTTTGTCATTTTAGAGATGTTTGTCACTGAAAGCAGATAAATTGAAGTCTACCTTTTGTATCTGATACAAAAGAAGTAGAAATCATCTCCCTGACTGCAATTACTGATGTAATTACAATAAATACTAATTTCATTATAATCCCCCCTCCCCCTTGCTTAAGTTCCCATTCTGCCTCAGGGCCTTTGCCTTCCAGCTCTCACTTGCATAAAATTTCCTGGATTCATTGAACTATTCCCATGGGTTACAGGGGAATAACTGAGGTTTTGGAACTTGCCTTGGATGGTTGGGTTTTTCATGGACCTTCCTTGGTGACTCTTGTTGCTGCTGGATGTCATCACTGGCCTCGTGCCCTTATCAAGAGCAGAGGACCACGTTAATCAGCCCTTCATGAAATGGAAACTAAGTCCAGTTTATTTGTTGTTTTTTCTCTAAAGGGGGGTTAAATTGCTGGTCTGGTAAGGAAAGCACTGGAAGAGAGGCGTTTGTGCCAATGTTGGCTCCAGAAAGATGGAGCAGACAGAAGGAGATGCGTGTTTGGGTTTGAATCCTCTGCACTGAGGCAGAAACCCAAGACTTGTGTGCCATGATAAAATCCCATGCAGGTCATAAATGTGCACAAATCCATTTTCACACAGCCTGAAGAGCTGTGAGGAGCTTTTTGCTGCTGCCCTGAGCAGCGCTAACAATCTGCTGTGCTGCCTCAACCCCAGAGACACGAGAAACCCTGGCAATAAAAACGCTTCCTCCAATAACACCTTCCCTGCTGGCACTGCTTAATAGGCTGCGAGCTCACATGAAAGCAGCTCCTTCTCACCATTACAGAGGACACATCTCCCAGTCAGCTTTAGCACATGGAAACCACAAAATAAGAAAAAAAAAAGCAAATCGGGGCTGGAGCATGACATTTCCACCTCCACACGCAGGAAACAAGAATGGCTCAGCAGTGCTGGCAGGAAAGGCACTGAGCTCAGCTCTATCGTCTTGGGAAAGCAATAAACACCCATCTTTCAGCAGAGCTGGAGGTCACCTCGTTCTTCCTGCACACCCACTGTGGTTCTCTTGATCCTGTCTCCTGCCATCCCACGGAGGAGGTGGAATAACAGCAAGGGTGTCCTGCAGTGGATTGGAGATTGCTGAGGCGTGGGGTTCGTTTTGGCCATAGCACAGCAAAAAGAGCCACTCCGTGCGCAAAAAACCTTCTTTAGGCTTCCAAAGAAAATTCCGGAGTAAAGGAAGAGAGGTGGTCTGCTAGATGGGCTTCAAGCACAGTTAGGGCAATGGAAGGGGAAGGCTTTCATGGAGACTTTTATTTTTTCTACACCTGGAAGAGGAGAGGCTGCCTACAGAGCACAGCCAGGATTTTGGTTACAGCTTCTAATTTTCATATTTCATAGAATCATAGAACGATTTGGGTTGCAAGGGACCTTAAAGGTTATCTAGTTTCAGCCTTCACGTTGCCCAAATATTTGCTATTTCATTTAGGAATAAAAAAAGAGCAAGTATAGAGCTGAGTTTTGTTCTGGCATTCAAGCTACCAGCGTCCCAAGAGCTCAGATTTCAACCTTAAATTTCATTGCTAAAAGAAAATATTCAACCCAAGCTGTGGTAATACTGCCATGGGTTATGTGGACCTGTCAGAAGGGACCTCACCTACTGGGAATGCTTGCTCCTTTCCAAGTCTCCTTCTCCTTGCCACCCCTGGAAGAAACCTGTGAGGAAATCTGGTCTCATGTCTTCAATCCTGGAACACAGAAGTCTTGGAGAAACGTTTTCCTTCGCTCCTAGAAGGGCTGTGGTAGAGAACACGAGTTGTGGCGTGTCCTGTGGCTGGCAAGAGAATGTCAGAAGTGGGGACCTCTCTGGAGACAGAAATCACAAAAGGACAGGTTTCCTTCTGCTGAATCCAGAGCTACTGTGTGAGATGGCATCGTGGGCCTGTTGTTCAATAGGGTCGTTTAACAGCAGCTCAGGAAAGGCAAGGCAAGAAATTCCTTCTCCTTGTTGTTTGTTCTCCAGGATGGAAACGAGTGTCCGAGTGTCCTGCCTAACTCTATGGGCAGCTTGTTCCCTGGATGTCTTGAAACACATGACCTGGAACATACAAAATTTGGCTTTTTCCCCCTGCAGCTGTGAGGGACAGGAACACAGCTCTTCCATTGTTTTTTACTGGAATTCACACCCCTTTCGATTTTTAATTTTGAGCAGGTTTAGCTTGATGCTGCTGTTTCCAAGTGCTGGTCAGAACACTCCCTTCCAGAGACAGAATAAAGATGGAATAACTTCAGGGGTGACATTCCATGAGCTGTCAAACACACTCCACACGGTGTGGCCAACGACCCGACAGGATCTGCAGGAACACTCTTACCTGGCGTTCCTTCAGCAAAGAGGAGCCATGGCAGTGTCAGTCTCTGCTGGTGACACGTGAGTGTAGTTCCATTCCCTGAGCAACAGGAGTTCCTAAATCAGGTCTTGCCTTCGGCACAGCAGGCCCCGTGTGCAGCACCTTCCTGCCCAGTCCAGCTTCTGATCTTGCTGGAAACCCAGGCTGTTCCACAGGTGTTTGATGACAGGATTTCCAGCAGGATGCTTCTGTCAGCGGTGACCTTCCAGGAACGTTGCTTGAAGAATATCCTGGCAAACACCACGGAGCGGCGGGGTGTGTGTGTTAGCAGCCCTCACTGCTCACTGGAATGGACTGGAGGAACTGGGAGTGGGTTTTGGCTGAATGGCTTCTCCTCCCTTTCACCACTTCCTCCGTATCTACCTCGCTTGGGCCGTACCTGGTGGCAGGCATGTCAGACACATTTTGATGTGGGATTATTTTATGTCTATCCATCTGAAAACAATTGTCATGAAACACCAAAACCCTTAGTATTTCCTCATGTTTATTTAATATTCTCCCCTTGGCTTCTTGTCCAAAATGCAGCAACTGGAACTAAATGAAATATCTTGCACTTAACTTGCACTTTCTCCTCCTGCTGACTCTTCTGTTTTAATTCAGATTTGGGGGCTTTCTCTAGAAAAGAAGTATGAACAAAGTACATAATGAAAGCTCACATGGTGGCTTAACTTTTCAGGGTCCAGCACTGCTGTAGCTTATTTACTTGCCAAGTAATTACCAGTTTGAAATTGCAGTTCTACTCCCAAATCTTAGGGCAGTCAAGTTAAACAGGAAAGATCATCCTCAAGGTCAGACAGGTCTGGGAGACTTTAACATCCTTGTTCCTGATGTGGGGAGGGCACAGACTCCTCCAGGTCAGTGGGGAGTTTGTCTTTCCTTGCACCAAAGTCTCTAGCCAAGTGTGGGAGATGTGTGGAGCTCCCTGGTTTTCTGTTTGCTGCCCAGGTGATGTCAGCCGAGTTACTTTTAGCTGGGGCACAACAATCAGTCCTATTTAATCCCTCCTCAAGTGGTTCAATTAAACTTTACAGCTTCAAACCCCATGCTCAGCTGCCAGGGAAGTGTAAATTTCCATCAGTAAATGTTCTTAAACAGCTAAAAAACACCTGTGCCTGGGGCTTTAAAATGACTTAGAATGCGGCAGCGATGAGGAGTTGGAGGTTTTAAAGCAGGATGAGAAGTGAAGGCTGTCTCACCTGCAGGGATAAACCACCTTGGAGCAGGTCTGAAGAGTGGCCTGGAGGATGGGAATACAGAGGTGAGGGAATCTGGGAGAAGACCCCATCTGAGTCTTTCACTGATGTATGAAGCATTTATTGATGCAGATACAAACCCCACACTTCTGTCTTTCCCATGGTGGGTCCTTTTATCACAGCGCTGGTGGGAGGCACAGGTTAATTCAGGCAGCCTTAATTTCCTGAGGTTATAGAGAAATATCCTTATTATTCGAACACGGGGAGGATCATGGAATCACGGAATGGTTTGGGTTGGAAGCTCACCTCGTTCCACCCCCTGCCATGGCCAGGGACACGTTCCACTATCCCAGCTTGCCCCAACCCCCATCCAGGCTGGCCTTGGACACTTCCAGGTCTGAGGAAATCTGCAGATAAAGTCATAAAAGATGTCAGGAATCAGACACGTGAGAGTATCACAAATTGATTATGGCTACTGGTGTGACCAGATTTGAAATAATGATTTACAGCTCTTTTATGGCAGGCTGATATCTCTTAGTGTTGCAAATGTACACTCTTTAATCAGTGGCTTTCCATTCACATTTTCTGTGGCAATCTGTCCAAAAAGGCCCAGGCTAAGAGGCGCTTTTTGAACTGAAAATGTTAAGGAGGTACCAAACCTTCACAATAATCTGGACGTGCTCCCTGTTTTAAGCAATCCAGCAAAATCAAAAACCTGTCACCTGCTGGATGTGGTGTTTTCTTTCCTCTTTTTACTTCTCCCTCCTAGGAGCTCCATGCTGTGTTTCCACAGCCTCAGAGGCAGGGAATGGTTACGGGGAGAGGATTCTGCTTTCCAGGCTAAATCCTCCCTCTGACAAATCTGTTCCATTGGCACTGCATTTTATCAGATCAGTGCAGCAGGCAAAGCACGAGAAGTGACACCAGAGCAGGTAAGAGATCCCACCTGGTTGTGCGCCCAACTACTACGATAAAAAAGTTTACGTCAGCCATTTGTTCCTTTTCAGGGAAGAGGAGGAGGACGTCAGGAAGTCTCCTAATCCTTGCTGTGTTGCCAGATGATGGAAACATGAAAGGTGCCGGAAAGGACAGGGATCAAAAGCATAAGCATTCAGGTTTTGGGGAAAATAAAAGTATCCCATGGGGAGAAAAAAAAAACAAAAAGGCCCTGCAATTCAGTGTTGTATCTCTCTCTGAAAGGTATTTGAGTTGACTTCTTAAAATACTTCTTAAAACAGTCTCTTAGTCAGTTTATGATGGTGGTTTTTGAGTTCTTTCAAGTGTCTCCTTTGAAGTTGTGTTGGGATGTATGAGACAATTCACACCAGGGAAGCCCTGGCTGAGAAGCCCGAGAACATAATTCAATAACCCAGGAGGGGCTTTCCTGACCACTCTGAAGATTTTTTTTTTTTTTTTTTTTTTTTAAATAGGTGCATTCCTAATCAGTTTGGGAAATGATACAAAATGATCACAACCACTTGTACTTAGAGGAATGAACTTCGAAGAACACCTTGTGCTCAAGTAGTTAATTTTCACTGCAAACTATTTTGAAACAGAGCTTTCCTGCAGGGTTACTTGTGCAGCCTGTGTGGTTCAGGAGCTCTGCCGAGGGTTTCAGGTGGTCCCTCCTGCCTCAGAGGGGCCTGGGGATGATGGGTTGGCTCTCCCAAGCAGACAGTTTAGGCACTGAGGGCTGAAGACAAATGGAAAATGTTGCTTGATGGTGATTTAGCTCAGCATGGCTCAGTCCAAAGTGTAAATCCCTAATCTCGCCTCCTTTGGCTTGCTGCCTAGTTAGAAAGCCCCTGAAAATCCACCTCCACTTCCACCAGGAGATTCCTGAGGCATCAGAATGTCCCTTCTGCTGATGTTTCTGGGCAAACAGACCATCCCTGCCCTCGGGGAAGGTGGGGGCAGAGACACAGAATTCCATCTCTTCATTCCTGTCCTGGGCAGTTGCCCATTTGGCCTGTCCTCTGCAGAGGCCTCTGGCTATGAGGGGAAGGTGTTCCCAAGGCATTTTTAGTCACAGAGCTCAGTCTGGAGAGTTGATTGAGAGCTGAGCCAGAGCGTGGCCACCGATGGAGACAAGGGCTGGCACCGGGGCGTGGGATACAGCAGGAATTCTTGGCCCAGGGACGAGGGAGATGCCTCATGCCTCAAAGGTGAGTCCTCCAGCAGTGAACGTGTGGGTGAGAGCTGTGATTCTCCTCAGGACTCTTCCTCACGGCATTCATCCAGCCGTGGATGGATAACGCTGAGACTGGGATCCAGCACCCGGAGCCCCTCATTCCCTGCAGGGCTGTGGCTGAAGCCAAGCTTTTTCCCTTGGCATTTTCTCTTGGCCAGCAGCTCCCTGATTCCCATGCCAGCTATTTTGGAGCCCAGGCCAAGGTGTGTTGCTGTCTCCAGAGGCTGGAAAAGGAGCCTTGACAGCACTGCCTGCTTTGCACGTAGGATGTCCCGGCTGCCTGGGCTCCTCAGGGATTTAACCCCACCTGATTTGCCTGAAGCTACAGGCAAGCTCTTGTTCCCAGCTGACTACAGGAGCCCGGTTCACCATTAATTCATGAGTAAATTATCCTTGCCAGCCTTTTCATCATCGGAGAAATCCATAAAGATAAGGCTTGCTGTTTTTCTCCCACTCCTTTATATCCTGCTAGTTTTAAATTGCGGTAAAAAAGGCTGGTTTAATCACCTTTCCCTTGCTGATGAACTTCACAAAGCACAATAAGCTTAATAAGAAAAAAAATCTACCCCGAGTCTGAGTGGTGTACTCACAGCATCTAAGAGCGCTGCAAACCCAAGCAACTGCATGACTAATTTGCCCTGTGTCATTAATTAATGGCTTATCTCGGTGGAGAGAACGGGACTGACATTACTGCACCGCGTTTTCCTAACAGCTCATGTTAATGAAGGAACAAATCAGGAATAAGAAAGTCAACCAAAGAGCAAGGCCAGCAGCAGAGGAGGCCCAGGGCGTGCCTGGGGATCACACTCCGTCCAGGCAATAAACCCCTGGGGGTTGTTCAAGGGCACTGGGGAACACGGCAACTTCCTGGGGCTCTCCACACATCACGGGATCAGAGGCTGGGGCTCTGCGTGCGTGATAAGAAGGAAAAGCGTGACCTAAACACCAGTGGGACAGGTGGGTGCCATTTCTCCAGGAGAGTTTGCTGGTCTGGATGCCCATGACCTGAGTTCTCTTGAAGGTTTGTGTTTGTTCCCAAACTCTTACTAACCCTCTTCTATAAGTTGCGTTGAGCCATTCTCCATCCTGCTGCCAAAGGATGAAAGAAGGGGATTTTTAACCTTCCCACCTTTCCCACAAGGGAGAGAAAAAAGTCTGGAGAGGGTCAGTGCCGAGGGGCTGGATCCTGGTCTCTGAGCCGTGGGGAGGTTGTTCTTGGGTTTGTTAGTGCTGCTGAAAGCTCTGAGGTCTGTGAGGATCCTCGCAGGGTGTGCGACCTCCATGTCGCTGTGATTTATTGACTCCACTGTTCACGGAAGAGCTGGGGAAGTCCCTAAACCACTGACCAGTGGCCTCTGCGTTGGGGAAAGACCCTGCACATCCCAGCCCTCCCCTGGCAGGAGCAGGAGCCTGGGCACTGAGCGGCATGAAGCCCCTGCTCTGGTGCTGGAAGGCAGCTCCCACAAGCAGCGACCCAACATCTGTCAGGCACTTCAGCTGCAGCTCATAATACTTTTATTTTTGCCTTTGTTCTCTGCCTTTTATCCTTTGATGACTTCCCAGGCCACCCAAACCAGAGAACATCCCTGGGTCTGCAGAGCAGCGTCTCACACGGCGGAACAGTATCAGGGCAAAGAAATGCTCCCCCAGTTTCTAGGGAAAAGGGCAGTAGCACTTCTAAGAAGGTTTATTTAAACGTGGCTGTTTATTTTTGCTGGGGATTGAGTTACCTTCCCTTATAGGAGTAATGTTTTTGGAATCCTCTTTGTTTCGCCTGTAATAAATCACGGTCGTCTGAAGGAAACGAGCGGGGCTCTTTGTCATTTCTCTTCGCTTTTCCTCCATTGGCCAGCGAAGGAAGTGCCCCAAAGAAGAGTAATTCATTATGAACTTGCTCTTGACACTGTTGGCAAGTCCTTGGCGTGCTGGCTGCATAAATTACTGTCCTATCTCTGGGCAGAAAAGCACAAAGGCACAGCTCTTGTTTCTAATTGTAGGCTGGCAGGACCTCCGCTATCAGGCAACACTGACAACAAAGAGAACGAGAAGAAAGGCTCCCAGCTGGATCTCAGCGAGGGTGGCAGGGCTGCAGGGAGGGGACCCCAGGTCCTGTTATGGCTCCAAGCCGTGTTTGGTCCCAGCAGCTGCCAGCAACCACACGGACGAAATTTGCTCGCTGGTTTTGTGGCTTCTGGCGGACCACGGGTTCCGCTCCGCAGCGCGGGCAGGCAACAATGCAAAGCTGCACCCAGGGCTCTTCAGTTCTCTGTGAGGGGATGGCATCTGGGCTGAGGCACAGCACAGTGACCTCGGGGGAGAGCAGACTGATGGTGAAGACTGAGACTTCAAAGAAGTTCTGAAGTGGCTCTGACTCTTCTCATCCCTCCCACCCCACTTTTTGTTGGGTTTTGGTTTTTTTGGTTTTTTTTTTTTTTTTTTTGATCAGCTTTTCATTGAGATTTGCTGCTCTGGGCTAAATTGTTTGGAAGTGTTTGGCTGATAGAACAGCTGGAACTGGTAAAGTCCAGCATCTAACAGGGTCTGTTATGATGTTGTTTCCCTTGTTTTTCCCCACAAAGTTCTGAAAAGCTTTTACAAAGAATCTTTTTTTTTTTTTTCGGGTGTAATTATGAATGTGTACATCTGGAGAAATTGAGGTTGTATAAGTTAGGACAGGATCAGACAGTGCTTCACCAAGTGAGCAATGGGAAAAGGAAAAACGGAGTGAAATTCGTAGAACTTCTATAATTTTAAATGCCATTTTCCCAGGGAATTGCTGTCCCCATCTCTCTGTCCCTGATCAATTCTTTAAGGCTTGAGACAGAAAAATGCTGGGCAACGAGACAGGAATATCTGTAAGGTGGCAGAAGTGATGGTTTTTAGGAAGAAAAGACACCTTCCCAGCACTGACCACCATTAATGTGGTAGAAATGTCTTTATTTGGGATCCTGGCAGGCCACTCTTTGATCTATTTGAGCTAAAAAGTGGTGAGTGTTCAGTTCTTTCTGCTGGGCAGTTTTGTTTCAGCTGCCTCTGTTTGAGACCCTCAATATTTTTGGATTTTTCTGAGTTTCTTGATGTAAAGGTGGTGTTCTTTGAATGACATTTATCCATCATTTATGAGAGTAATGCATATTCTGCTTTTTCTGTAGTAGACTTTGAATGCAGCCATACTGCAGAGCTGACAAGAAATACAAGCAAATGCAAAAGGTGCAGTTATTTTAGGCTTTACAAGGCTGGAAACAGGGAAAGCTGTTTTGATTTTCAGTCTCCATCTCTCTTTAGCGGGAATTAGGATTTACAGGGACTTGGAGGGTGTATGGTTCAGCAAAAGCATTTCCCCAGATTAGGTGATGCTCATTCTTTGGTCTCCTTTAAAAATATTAAAAGAAATTTCATCAGATAATGGAATTCAGGCTGTCAAATTAGAGTCCTACACAAATAATCCAGGTTTTGGGGATCTTGTCATGCTAAGTGGGTTCTTTGGCACCGTCTGGTTTTGTTATGGATGGAGCCACAGCAGAACCACATTAGGAAAGGATATTGTTACAACACTTTCAGTATCAACAATGCTACTTGCAGAGCAGTAATCTGTTCCAGATGACTCTTAAGAACGTCTGTCCTTTTCAGAAGGGATTTTTTTTTTTTTTTTTGTTTAGTTGATTTATTCTGATAAAATTTGGAATCATTTAGATTCCTGTCAAAGAGTCAGTAAACATGAAGATAATGTGATTCACAGAATGGGCAGTCTGAGAGGCTACTTTCATCTAATTCAATTAGATGGGCTTTTGTATTGGATTTATTTGTTTTATCGTCAGTGTTGTCGCAAATTTTTTCTTCATGAAAGAAGAGGCAGGGTACAATTACTGCAGACACCAAAACTGCTGGGTTAATCCCAGGGCTTTTCCTTGTCACTGGCAAGGAATGGCACTGCAGTTACCTGCAGAAATGCCTGGCTGCAACAGCACTGAGAAAACAGAGGAGCTTTTGAGGGGCTTGAAGGAAAAGCTCTGTTTGTGATTGGTATCACATCAACATTTCCCACCAGGCCCATGTGCAAGGCAGGCATCAAATGGAACTCTTTGAAATTAAAGCAAAAAGATATTTTAAATTTGGCTTTGCTGAACGTGACTGAGGGGAGTCTGTTAGGTCAAACTAAGGCTCCCGTAAACCTGGAGGTTGCTTCAGCGTCTTTGTGCCCTTCATTTGCCCTAGTCCTGGGCTAAAGCCCATGGTTTTTGTGGCACTGATGAGGACACAACTGGTGTCTCCTTTCCTTCACTGGTGTCCTTCTACCCCAAATCATCCTGCACAGAGGAACAGCAGGCATGGGCCTGCCACCACCCCTGGACAGTGCTCAGGAGCAACAGTGCAGGTGAAATATCCCATGGCCAGTCTTGCAGGGGACAATGTTTTAACCTCCCTCTGGCTTTCTGGTTTGTCAGGGGGTTCAGCTCATGCTTTTGTTCCTGTCCCCAGGCACGAGGACGGGAGCAAAGGCTGTTGTGATGTGCCCCAGCTTTTATTATCAGTTTTTCTCAAAATTTGCTGTATCTGGGCTGTGTCCCAGCTTCTCCCTAGGTCCCTTGGATCAGGGGTTCCCAGGAGGCGTGGGGAGAGCAGTGGAGGCTGACATCTGGATGCCTCTTCCACTGGGCAAATCTCTTTGTGACCACCCTGACAAAGCTCCACGCTCAGCCCTGCTCTCTGCATTCCCAGCACATACATCCACGTCCACCTCTCCAGCCACCGGATTTCCCTCTGAGGACTTCATTTTGGTTTTCAGCATTTCTCCAGCAGGCATTAGTTAAGCCTGAAAGGCTTTGGAAGATGTTCCCCAGAGCTGAGGTCTGCTGAGCATCCAGCAGTGGAAGAGCTCGAGGAGCTTTGTTAGTCCTGGATGAGCAGATTCCTGTTTTGTATTTGAAATAGATCTGCACCCGCTTGGTTAACAAAATATTATGCTCAGGATAACTACCTGAGCCACCTCGCCAAGCCAGAGAGCCCTAGGAGGGTTCCAGAGAAGCCAATATTAAATCCAGAGACATCAACATTAGTGAAGTAGGACTAAATTATCTCCAGCTGGTGCTGGCTCTCGCCTGAGGCTCAGAAATAAGTTGCTCCCTGGAAAAGAAGGGAAGATGAAGGCTGTGCTAACGAGGAGCAGAACCAAGCTTGGAGCTCAGGTCACGTTCTGTTTCCAGCCCTATCAAGCCCAGTCAGTGACAATTTTTCATCTCCCATCACTTGTGCACCAGCTGCTCCATCAAAGCCAAATTCTTTTGGCAGTGAGGAAGGATCCAGTCCCACTGTTGGAACACTGGAGGTGTGAGCTGCCCCAGCTTCCAGGTGAGAAGCAGACATCCCTTGAAACCTCTGTTTTTCTTCATTCAATTAACTCTTTACAACAGTTAATTGCAGGTTAACGTGATCAGAACTCGCTGCCAAGGGCTTCTGTCCTCGCTGACCTGCATCATTGAGCGCAAGTCTTGAAATATTTGGGCAAAACAACGGATAAACACCAGGCACTGCTCTGTGCTAAGTGTGGCTTGGAATAGCAACGTATGAGCAAATTAGAAATCAGCGCTAACATAAGCTGGATGTTCAGAAACCCTCCCTGTGTGTTTCTGAGCAGTTCTTATGACAAAAGGGGTCTTAGAAGTTACAGGGATTTCAGGCATGGATTATTTACTGCTGTGACAGATAAGCTCTGCTCTCACATATTCCATCCTCATGCCATTAGTCTTTTTAATTAATATCCCTGGATTCTCTGGAAAACCCTATTTGCCAAACAAATCTTCGTGTCTAAGCAACCACATGGCAAATACCCGTATTCCTAACTGTACCTAGAGGTGCGGAATCATAGAATGGTTTGGGTTGGAAGTGACCTAAAAATTCCTCCTGTTCCAATCCACCTTCCACTATCCCAGGGTGCTCCAAGCCCCGTCCAACCTGGCCTTGGACATTTCCAGGGATCCAGAGGCAGCCACAGCTTCTCTGGGCAAGAAGGAGATGGGTATTTCCATGAGTGTGGTACTTGTGCAGCGCTTTGGGGCATATTGTGGGGCAGAGCTGGGTACAGCGAGGCGTGGAGAACATCAATCCAGCTGGCTAGGCTCACAGGGTGAGTAATTATCCCTGTGGGAACACAGCAGGTGGATCAGTTACCGGGCTGCCTCTGCAATAAGCAATTAAAGGAAAACATCTGTTTCACATCACCCGTCTCCCCTTTTCCAGGATACTCCTCCGGTTTGTCTCTGTGATGCTGCAACCTGGAGACAAAGCATTTCTCTGACAAGGCTGTGCAAACATCACGTGTTCCTGTGTGGAAAGCAGGGGACATGGCCAGGAGCAACAGGGCACGGTAAGGAACATCCGGAATCGGCTCCCGACTCCCTGGTTTTATTTTCTGTTCTGCCTTGTTCCATCCTGGAGCGGAGCTGTTTCCAGGGACTGAGAACAGCCCCCTCAGAGGTGCAGAAAATAAACCCAGGAGCCAGCTCTGCCCAGTGACTCAGTATCTCTGCTGCCATCTTGAGTAAGAGGAAAGTCTGAGCATCTGATCAACCTTTCCCCGCTTCACCACGATTTTCAAAGTGGGTTTTGTTAAATTAGCCAGGCCAGACTGATACCCGGTGTGCAAAGTGTTGGAAAGGCTCTGTTTGCACCAGGAAAGCTTTCCACGCTAAGAATGTTCTGGGTTATCTGTGATCCTGAGTGTCCTTGTGCTGCTGAAAACGGAGAGCAGATGAAGCAAAATGGGTTTTGCATTACCAGCAGCATTCCTTTATGCTCTGGGTGGATTTAACTGGGAGAGATGCTGTTCAAAATGATGGTAAATCCAGAATAACCCTACTTTAGGTGAGCTGGTTTCAGGACTGCTGCTGCAGATCAACATGCAGGGAAATAAGAGAAGGGTTTCCCCCCAGCTCTGGCTATTTTTCACCGGGATCAGATATCCAGTGGCTAAATCTGGTTGTCTACAGATTATCACAATGCACAGGCATCTGCCTGCTAACAGAACAGAAACAGAAAAATAATCATTTTTGAAGGTGTGGCCTTCATTTCTTAATTTATCCAACTTGCATTTAATTTACCCATTTTGCCTGAGCACGTCCTGCTTTCTCTGAAAGCCCCTTATCCTTATTGCTCTTGTCTGGGATTTATCTTTCAAGCAAGGATTAGATTGAATTTCTGTAAAAACATTTAATACTTGATCAGAAGTGTGGGGTTTAGCAATGCGTCAGTGTGTCACCTGCTGTGCACACAGCAAATGTTGGTTATTTTCCTCGTATCTTGATCTAAACTCATTACTATACAACTGGAACGTACATTTGGTGAAGAAATGCATCCACCTTCCTCTGGAAGGGCTTAAAAATCGCGTGTTTAATTTAAAGAACAATGGAATTGTTGCTTAGCTTGAAGTGCTTAAGCAATATTAGAAACTTTTGCCTAATCTCTGTTTTACAGATTAAAATACAAATATCTCCAGTGCAACCAGAATTTATTCAAGCAGGCTATTGCCTGGGGAAAGATGTCTTTGGAAGTGTTTCTATCAACTCTCCTGGGGGGAAAAAAAAAGAAAAAAGAACGTAATTAGTGTTTCATAATCTTCTAGAGAGAAAAACGGGCCAAAACCTGAGTGCATAAGGGGAATATTGCAATTGTAAATTGCTTCTGGCTGCCAGGCTGGTTGTTATTTCTGGGGGCCAATGCCAGTTAGAAAGTCCCAGCTGGAAGAAAGCAGCGAGGCTGGAGATGTCCTGGAGAAAGAGGAGATGAAAGATGAAAAAATTGGGAAAACAAAGTCTCAGTGACAGGTCATTTGTTTGATATATACCTTGTATGCCCATCAGTGAAATTCAGGCCAAAATGAAATTATACCAGTCCCTGGTGATGGAATTTCACTCTGAATTGCTGAGCAGTCCCTTGGCTTGTAAGATATTGCCAAATGATTTTCACTAATTGCCCCATTCTTTCGTCTTTGGCGTGGTGGAATCAGTTCTGTGGATCAGCTCCTTGGTGCCTCTTCAAATTCCAGCAGTCAGCTGCCTGATTAAACTCTCTCCACGCAGCGAGGTCAGATTTGGGTGATTCTCCCAGTGCAGTGATTTTATTTGGTGGGAAAGATGGGCATCCGGGACAGAGCAGCTCAGGTTTCCCACTTCATTTCTCCTCTTTTCCTCTCGTCTGCTGCATTTATTATCAGCAGGGCTGTTTCTTGCAGCATTTCTGGACATCACCTGGGCTGGAAGCTTCCATCCCCTAAGTGCTGCTGAAGTATAAATAAGAGCAATAAAAAGCCTTTTCCCTCTGCTAATAGTTCATTGGCGTTTTTATGCAGAATTCTGGCCTGGAGCAAAATGTAATTGGCAAGCAGCTTTTAACAGGAGAGGCCACAGCGACCTGTTTCAGCAAGGGACCATGGAATAACAGCTCATGTTGTGCTCTAAACATCGCTGAAATCAGAAAAATGCTTGGCTTGGAGCGCTCCTCCAGCATTTGAGCCTGGTTTCCCCATTCCTCCCCTGAAATATCTGGGGGGAACAAACCACCCAAACAAACAGCAGGACAGAGATTAGGTTATTCCATGTGTCAGTCGAAAGGGAGCTGTAGTAAATAGGTATGAAAACGCAGATCTGATCTGTCCCCGAACCTGTGACATTCACTACACATTTGAGTTCACCACATTTGCTAAAAACTCTGCCCTGAGGGAATTTTGATGCTGGCAATTCATGAATGAAAAAAAAAAAAAAAAACAGAGGAGTGTATAATTTGCCGGTTAACTCCAATTTCTAAATGATTCATTTGATGTCACGCGTCCTCGAAGACGTGAAATGGTTCTAATCCAAGGCAGACGTGCAAAACACAGCCCATACGAGGATACGGGGAAAACACGCTTTTCCATGTGAGTGGCAAAGCCCGCAGCCACAAATACGCCTCCAGTTTGGCAGCCTCAAAAAATGCACCCACAAATATTATCCATCCCAGTGGTCTGCGAAGATTTATCGGGGGTTGCAGCTTCCAGAAAACGTGTGTGAGACTCGGGGCTCTGTAGATGCGTGTTTGTCACTTGGCAAACTCTGCTGTTCCTATACCCGCCGAGAGAGCAGCAGGTATGAGTAAGGCAGGCTGGAAGAGACTGAAGTGTTCAAAAATGGGTATTATGAGGAAAATACAGCTGGATGTTTACAAGAATTTCTCCAATTTAAAGTCATGGAAAGCATCTTCCCATATGTCAATATGTCTGCTTGCTGCCTTTTTTTTTTTTTTTTTTTTGGAGGGGGGCAGGGGAGAGCTTTGGTTTGTGGAGGAATCACAGGATAAGATACTGAATTGTGCTGGGTTAAATATTTGCCGATGGTTCTCATTTTCTATCTCTCCATGTCCAGCTGAGATGGATATTTTTAATGATATTTTCAACGATTTCTGGGTGCAGAGCTGGAGAGCAGAGAGACTGAGTCCCAGAATTACTGGGGTTTCTCACCTCCTGTTTTAAAACCAGATAAAATGGGGGGTGCTCTGGTGCCTCGGTTCTTTAGAACAAGTGATTGGACCTGATGGAGTTGAACTCAGTGATTCTTGTCCCTTCCAACTTAGGATATTCTATGATTCTGTGATGTTTTCCTATAGATTTTCTCATTTTTCTTCTTGGCTTTACCCCTTTGATGCTATGATGTCTCATAAAAGCCCCATCAATTTTAACACTATAAACATTTCAGATAATCCATCATTAAAAAAAAAAAAAAAACCAACAAAAAACCAGTATTTTGCTAGGTCTGTGCCTATTTCAGCTTTCCAGTCCCCTGCAAAAATGGGAAGTTTTTTTTCCAGAGCACTTAACTTGTTGGTTGAGGATTTTTCTCTTTTATTACCCTTGGTGCTGAATTCCAAGAAAATGTTTGTGTGTGTGCAAGAGCTGTGAGGTCAGATGTGCAAATACGCAATGGATTGTTGCAGATTAAGTGAACAAAACTGGGAGGGTTTTTTTTTTTTTTTTAAGTGGTCTGTCTTCTCTCTGGAATTTTTATATTTGCACTCAGTTGGCTTAGAAGATGACTCTGAAAGGAATATTCTGGAGGAATTCCATCTTTGTCCTGAGTTATTAACTGGTGTGAAGAATGGCAAAGATAGAAGATCTAGGGGACAGAAACAGAAATCAAAACTACCCAACAAAATGCTGCATCATTTCCCTGGAAGGAGTGTTGCTCAGTTTACTGTAAAGCTGATGATGATCCCTGTGATCACAGTCCAAGGTCAACTCATTCTTGGTGATTCTCTGAGATAAAATCTCTTGGTTCATCTCCTATAACAAAAATACAGTGTGAAGGCACCGAGAGGAATAGCTTACAAAAAATCTTACAACCGGAAAAGGTGGATTTTGGTGACATTTGAACCTTCACTGGGATAAAACTGGATCCAGATTCTACCACAGAAATCTTAAAATACAAAAAAAAAAAAAAAACAAAAAAAACCCCGAAGGACAGGGTAAATGCTTTTAGACCCAGAACCAGGCGTTTGTAAGACACAAGTCAAAATCCAAGCCCTGGGTTAATTTTTGGGAATGTAGGAGACAACAGTTTAAGATAAATGAGTATGGCTGTGATAGAACCCCTTAAAACCGGCGCTTTGTGTGCCAGAAAAGGGCTTGCAAAACAACAAAGGCATTCCCTAAAACAGAAAGCACAACACCAACATAAAACACCCCTCGTGCTTTCAGCGCGAGGCGAGGGTTTGCACTCCTAACCTCCCACGTCGGAGCTGGGGCTTGAATTGCATTTCTGTTTTCTCCTCAGCTGAGCTAATGACAGATCTGAAGAAGTGTCAACACCGCAGCCGAAAAAGCTCGAGGTGGCAGGAATGTTGCTCACAGGGGACGTGGGAGTCACAGCAAATACTCTCTCCAAGGCTGGTTTCTCCTGACTAAACAGAGTTTTCAGCAGGAAAAGCCAAAATCTTGCCCAGAGGCCGTGGAGTGCTCCGGGTGAGTCCCATGCCTACTCCAGGCAGCAGTAGGTGAGGTAATGCTCTCCCTGGCTCCTCTGCCCTCTCCTGCTGCCAGCCCTGGTTCAGGCTGGGGTATTTGCTATTTATTTTCTATTTATTTGCTATTTATTTGCTATTTGTTTGCTATTTATTTGCTATTTACTCTTTGTTATTTATTTATTTATTATTTGCTTTAGTCAGGGGCTGACGTCACCCACGCTGGAGGAATCCAGCCCAATTCCTGATGGCTCCGTGCGTCATTTTCATTCATGGCAGGGGGGAATTTGTCTTCCGTGACTTCACTTTCCATAAAATGTGCAGGTGGAGTGGAAGTCACCTAAACTGCCAGTGAGCTCTGCTCAGGGAGGTTGGCGTTGCTGTGCAGTTCCTCCGAGGTCTCTTGGACACCTGTCTGGGTTTGGGATGAATCAGCCGCTGGACACAGCAGGAGAGGAAACGGCCTCAAGCTGAGCCAGGGGAGGCTGAGATTGGGTAGTAGGAAAAATTTCTTCATGGAAAGGGTTATCAAGCGCTGGAACTGGCTGCCCAGGGAAGTGGTGAAGTCACCAGGCCCACAGAGATTTAAAAACCGCGTGCGCGCGGCACTTGGGGGCGTGGGTTAGTGGTGCGGGCTGGGCGGTGCTGGGGGAATGGTGGGACTCCATGGTCTTGGAGGCCCTCTCCAGCCTTCATAATCCTATAATTCTCTGACGTGCCAGTTTTTCTTCAGTGGTTGCAGAGATACTGATTTTCCAGCCCATGTGGGAAATCTTGGTTTGGGATGATGAAAGTTGGGAGAAGTGAGTGATGGCGACCTGGAGAAGGGGCTCTGATGCAACCTCATGGTTCTCTGACGGACAAAATCTGGGTGAATGTGTGGGAACATCCCACCCTGAGGGCAGCGAGGGGACAATGAGGGAGCACATGTCATTTTGGGTGCTTCTATGATTTCCCCCCATGTTTTGGTTCTCTGGACAGCAAGCACATTCCAAAGTTGTGCTTTCCACTTTGTATTCAGTGTTGAACATATCAAGAGTTTAAAGGAATTTGGTCTGGATTGCTCTGAGACAGAGCAGAGCTCAGCCCAAACCCTTGCAAGTATTTAAATCTGCATTGTCCCGTGTAAGCCCAGCCTAGGAAAATCTTGCCATCTTTGAAGGAAATGAGCGGAAGCAGCGCGTTTCCCTGCCAGAGAGTGACACACTGCGAAAATCTCACCTGTGAAACACAATGTGAGCTCTTTGAAATAAGTGCCATCTTCATTTTGGTGAGTGAGGTGGAGTTTGACAAATGTGTTGATGTTTTCATAAGCTCATGGTCCCAGATACGATCTCTACTGAAATTCTTGTATTTTCAGATAAAATGTGTTGCTCCCATAAATTTTCCAGTTTTGCTCCCTGGGACATAACTTTCCTTTTAGTTTCAGAAGGTTGCCAAGGGTCCCAAATTTAAGTCAGAAGCTGGTACCATGATTAACATTTGCAAACAAAAATAAGAACCAAAATATTTTATTTCTGTCATTTTAGTACTATTAATTTTGTTCATTATTAAATGTTTTCATTTCCTTCCCTTTGGTGACCTTCGAAGCTCAATTACAAATGAACCCAACAACCTTTTTTCCACAAAAAAAAAAGTATTAAATGAAGCTTCTTCCTGTTTTTCCATAATTATTTCACGTGTTGATCAGCTGTTCTCTTTCCAGAAAGGAAAAGAGACAAGAAGTCCTCTGAAATATCCCCAAGGGATACTCACTGATAGAGGTATTCGTTAATGTGAGGAAAAAGATATTGTTTTTAAAAATGTTTCTTACTTCTGAGAGCTTACTCCTGCGTATGGAAAACAAAAAAGAGAAATCCCACCTGGTGCAGGGAGGCATCAGGTGTTTGCTATGAAGAGTTTGCCAGGCAGGGACAGGTTTATAAAAGGCTTTGGACCCCACTTAGGGGAAATGAGGTTTTAATCAGATTTCACTCAGGTGTCCAAAACAGGGGATTTATTTCTAAATCACCAGTGACCTGTGGCTACGTCTTTGCAAATCCAGTTGTTATTCCCAGTGGGAACTCCAGTTTCTCAACAGATGTGAACTTCAGGCTGCTTCGCATTTAGGAATCAAAAGGAGCCCTTTGTGCTGCTGAAATTCCAGCCTTGGCCAAGTGCTCTGCAGCCAAGAACAAAAGTTAAGTGAACTCAGAAAGAACAAGTCATCAGCCTGACCCTCGGTCATCAAAAAAATGTAAAACATCTTAAATTTATTCCCCAAATCCAAGTCAGGTTTCATCTGTGCTGAACATTCGGTGAAATAACTGGGAATTTCACGAATTAGGCAACCTGAAGTCACTGCTGGCACTGGGGTCTCTGGGTGATTTGTGCTTGACACTTTGTAGAGACCAGAATCCATCATTCCAACCTGGTGGAAAGAGGTTTTTTTTGGTGGTTTTGTTTTTGGTTTGGGTTTGATCTTTTGTTGTTGTGGGCTTTTTTTGTGGGCATGTTGTGGTTAGAGTTTTGTTGTTTTGTTTTTTGTTTTTGTTTTTTTTTGTTGTTGTTTTTTAATTTACTTGTTTGTTGAAATTGTTGTAAAGGAATTTTTTCCAGTGTAGTGATTGGAGCTCGTTAAAGTTTCTATTTACTCCAAAGGGTTGTTACGGCAGAGAAAACCTAATGGTTCCAAAGCAAAATGAATAAATGATAAATGTGTTTGGCAGCAGTGAAGCAAAATAAGTTTGTCTGGAGAGAAAGGAGGTGAAGGTCCTGATATTTTGCTTTTCTCCGCTCCATCCTCCTGGGTGATGGGTGATGATCTCTCACGTCCATCGCAGGACCTGAGAGATTTCTTGAATGATTTTTATTTCATGGATGATCACTACACAGACAAAATATTTTTGGGAGAGAGCAGCTGGAAGAACAAGGAGCCTCTCGCTTTGCTGTGAAAGCCACAGCATGGGGAAATGTAAAGTTCATTGTAATGAGAAATACCTGAAAATGTAAAGAGATGTTTTACTGTTCACTGCATCACAGATAGAAAACTGCAGCCAGGAAAGGGGAGAATTGATTTAATAACATCTGGCGTGGATAACTTTGAAATATCTGCCACGGTAATTACGTGGTAAGGGTATGATTTCACACTTCTTATCATCTCAGAAGCACATTGTTTCTAACGATACACCACCCAGGAAAAGGCCCTTGCTGCCTTCTCTCTTTAAATTATTGTTTTTATCCAGACACTACCTGTCCAAGTAGGCAATATTATGGCTACTGTTGCTTCTGAGAACAACCTCATCATTGATGGATTTATGCTCACTTCATAAAAATCCATTTTCTGAACCCTGCAAGTTCACAAAAAAGGTATAATTATTGTTGCATTTCAGTCAGAGAAAATCTTCAGTGGCAGGGGATTTTAAATGGCTCTCTGTGAATAAAAGCAGAAAACTTCTGTTCCAAAAATACAGTCAGTGACTTCTGCCTTGCCGTTTTGCATAGCAACAAGTCCTTCATTAAGTTTTAGTCTCTCAGACACCTCTCCCCATATGCAGCCCTGAGTTACTTTCCTTTTTAAAATCAGCATCCAGGGATGCCTGTGCAGCTTCCATGGCTTGCAGACATCTCCTCCCACCACTTACCTCGCCAAAGAAATGTTTATTTCTGCCGCCCTGCCCTCAGTACTTCGTGTTCTCTCTTAATTAATCAAAGTGTCCTTATCTTTGCTGCACTCCATCTTGTCTAACAAGCATTCCCAAAACCACCTGAATTTTATTTCTAGGAATAAGTGTGCTGTCTTATTGGGACCATGTGTTCTTCAGAGCCTGCCCTGTGCCCTCGCACAGGAGAATCCACGTTGATTCATTCGCAGAGCACGAACTTTGAAAACTCAATATTATTTTTATTAAACTTAACTCTGATTCTTTCTCTCCTCTCCTCTTTCCCCTGCACCCTCCAGCTATATCCAGCCTCCGAGTCAAAACAGGAACAAATGGAAAACACATTAAAAAGAGGATTATGTCCATATGGAGGAGGATTGACATCCATTTCCAACCTGGGAAGATTGTGATACCCCAGCCAGTTTTGCCTTTGGTTATCCACCTAAGATGCCTGTGCAGGTCAGTTCATTCCCGAGCACCCAAGGAAAGGAGGCACACCCCGGCAAGGGTCTCAGCAGAGAGCTGGTGGTCAGCCTCACGAATCTCTACTAAAATCCAAATTACGGCCACAGTCTGTGAAGGATTTGTGTTCTCCTCCATCTCCCTGGCTGCTCTCTCAGGTTGGATCATGGGAAGGTGATGAGGGACCCGGCTCGAGATTCCTGACTCTTGGCTGGACCATTGTCACTTCACTGTGACAACGAGCAGCGCTCAGGAGATGTGAGGCCACCTCCGAGTGAGTCTGATTTCTCCTGGTGTCGATAAAACTCAGCCTTGAATAGGTCACGGCTGAATCGAAGCTGTGACTCAGAAAGTGATGTAAGAGAGCAGAGAGAGGAAAAAGGAGAAACTGCTCAAACCTCAGCAAGGTTTTGTCCCTCTTCAGGGCTGCTTTTGTGCTGGAGTGGTTTGGAACAGGGCGCTGACATCTGTTTGGAACAAATACCACGCAGTGTCCCTCCAACAGCACCTTCCACAAGAAGTCAGTGCTGATTATCGTCGTGGATGTGGTGCTGAAATCTGGTCCTGAATGATGAAATTTGCTCTGTAACCTTTTGTCATTCCCAGAATGAAAATTGTCCAAGCACATCCTCATCACCCAGCTTTCCTTGGAAATTATCCTTTACCCTCACATTGTATTGGGGGCCCAAAAATATTGAGGGATCTCTAAAGCCATTAAGATTAAGAGAGGAGCCCAGATTTCTTTTCTCTGGGCCACAGCTGCCCTAAAGCTTGGTAAATACCAAAATGTCTGTTTTAATGGTGAGAAATCCATAAATCCCAACCCCTGGAATTGTAGAAATGTGAAAACTCTTTGTAATAGTAGCAGAAGGCTGAGAATCAGGCAGGATTGTGCCNAAAAAAAAAAAAAAGGGCCAGATTAATGGGCATAATCAAGCCTGACATTGAGTAAGAGGCAAGAGCGAGTAATCAGATCCCAACTTAGCTGATGCTGGCATTACAGGGAGCCTGGGGCACAGTCCAAGGATAAAAACATAACGTCTTATCTAAGCAAGGAGTCATTTGTGCACCACTGGTTACAACACGTTCTTGAAAAGGGAAAGAAGGAAAAGGAAAATATGGCATGTTAAATTATTTTATTCCCCAGAAACGATAAGAAAGCAAAGCTGAACGTTCCTACACCCAATCTTTATAGAGGAAAAGCCTATCTGGAGTTAACCCCTTGGAATGCCCACTGTAAATCCCCACGATATGAAAAACATTAGTTAAAAAAAAAAAAGTGAAATGGGGATTAAATCAAATTAGTATAACGAAGACACTTAAAAGCTCAGATTTTGGGATATGTCTTGCTATTTGGAGATTGCTGGGATCCATGGGGCCAGCCCGCTCCTCGGTTCAGTGAGAGTTCAGGCAGTCTGGCAACCCCATCCTTTTGGCCAAGGCTCCTTTTCTGGCAACACATCTCCCTGTTTCTCAAGATTCTTCTTTCCAGACTCAACAGGATGTTGACCTGGATCTCTCAGAACAGCTCACGGAGAGGAAAGACCCTCTGACACAAAACGACGTCACTGGAGAGGGAGCTGTAATGTCAGGGAGGGCATCTGGAAGATCAAAGCGGGAATAAACCAATCAATCCAAGCTGTATCGCTCTGCACGGCTGAGTTTTATTTCCAGTCTTTCGCAGTACGGCTCACGAGCCTTAGCAAGGAAAGAACTTTTGTGTAAAATTCAGTAAATTAAAAAAGCTTGTTCATGTAAAATTCGGTAAATTAAAAAAAAAAAAAAAAAACCCCAGACCAAATGCCAGAGGCCTGCGGGGGGAAAACTGCAACTGAATTTCCGTAATACGGACCTTTCCCAGAAAAGCCAGGCGTGGGTCAGCGTGAAATGCAACACCACACATCTGCGAGGGAGTGTGCCCAGTTCTTCCCAGCCTTTTCCATTTCCATCATTTGCCATCGTTTGAAACCTTCCACGATGACAGCTCACAACCACAGCCCAGCTCTTCCTCAGCCGGAGCTCTGGGGCACTGGGGCTGCCCGGAGTCGGGAGGAAGACACAGGTGAGAGGGATGGCGGGTGGTGGGTGGAGGTCACCTCTTCCCCCTCCC